>JANEYF010000845.1:357500-870000 GCA_029963845.1 Rhamnusium bicolor
TTTATGGGCACAAAATTATATTGCACAAGCTGTAAAAAAGAATCTGAGCTGAATGACAAATACGTCTGGATTAGCGTGGATGAAACCACCAATGTTTGCGGCTGGAAGGTAGCAAATGTTTTAGTATGTGCATTAACATTAATAATACATTTTTACTCTTCTGATTACTAGTTAAAAAACCGCTGCCAATTACTTGGGGATCATAACTTCCCCACCGCAGTAAAACAGACGTATGGTGGTTATAATAAACGTAATTGTTGACGTTTCAAAAAAGTCACATTTTTTGACGATTTTTGTCTTTTATCGCCACTTCCCGAACTATAATTATTATTTATTATTTAATAAAGTACTTACCTAACCAGAAACAACTTAAAGAAATAATTAAAATGCTTTCCTATAATCATTTTTCACTTCCTGTTCGAAATATTTATTACTATATTTTGTTAAAGAAAGAGAGATAATTATCATTCTTAATTTATTAATAGTAAATTCGGTTCCAAATAGCATAAAAAATTGTTTGTTTCAAATAATTGAATTTAGTTACCATAGACGTATGGATAAAAAAATTGTGAATATATGGTCTTCAGTTCTAATTTTTAATTTAAGACAAACTAGTCATAATTTGTTGAAATATTGAACTACTGTTAATATTATTTTGTTCCAGATTTAAAGAAGATATCTACACAGACTCAAACAGTTGTAGCAACTTTTTTCTCCACGACTATTAAATAATGTATGTTTGCTTAAGGATATATATTATTCACAGCAGTGAGTAATGATTTCGTCATTCATTGGTTCCGAATTTTCTTATTTCGGTTAAAATACGATGACGTATGCACAAACATTTTTAAAAAAATTAATAGAACAGGCCATGACATCTCAGGCAAAAGCAAAATTGTAATTTGATTGCAAACGTCAACGTTTGTGCAACATTTTTATCGCGATATTTTGCCAAAAATTGTTTTTATTTAATAGTCATGGACAAAGTATAGTATTATATTAGCATGTAATGGTTAGGGCAGTTTACGGTGTCGTAAACTTCACCCTCGTGAATAATAGCCATTATTACATGCTCGTTGAATAATATACTATTATTTCAACAACTTTAAAGGTCTATAACTATGTAATGAATATTTTTGATTAGAGTTCAACTATATTGCTACTATTTACTGTTCAGAATTACATCTCCTTGAGACATATTTGAGATTATTGCGAGGTCATATCTTGTATATACTTTCGTATGCATGTGAAATTAATTTTTTGCAGTAATTTTAATATAATAAGGAATTTGATTTGAGTTAGTGATTTGTGATATTATTTTTGATGGTAGCTAACTTGTGATGTACCAATTGGATACGAGCGACGTAGTTGCCATTTCAAATGACCTGCACAAAATTAATGATATCAAAAATCTAAAAAAGATCAGACGTCACATTTGTGGATGACGAGCAGACTTTCTCTGACCTTAAATGAATTTATATAAATAGGTGCTGAATAGGTACAAACACTAATATAATATATAATACTTAAAGACCGCATTTTGGGTAGTTATTTCACGAATATCAGGGATTGAATCAGCTCGTTTACAAACACATCAATATTTTCATGTGCAGGAATGATATGCAATACAAATAGACAATATCTTACCTTATGCTTTTGACGGGTGATTTTTGAAATATTCAAAATTAAATGAACACCGAAATTATAGCAAAAAACTATTATAACACTACTATAACAATTAGGCACTAGAATTAAAGTATATTATTAATAATAATTCTAAATTATCTTAAGTTAGATTCCGGCTTCTATCATTGAAAATCCATTTATAGTCTTCGTTTGCAATAAAGTTCTGTGCCATTAAACTCTAGTCCGGTTTGTTTCGTATCAACCGATCTACGGGTATATAGCGAAGGAACCCGTCGAGACGACATTATTTTCACAATAACATAATACAATATCTAAGCCTTTATATATCAAAATGCAATTGTAAATTGCTGATCGGCGGGCCGTGAGGATCGCAGCAAGCCAACTCTTGTCTTCAATTGCAATGTATACATATAGGTGGTGGAGGTTTCGTTTTCATTTCTAGAAAAGAAGTTATAGACCGGCGGGATTTCCGGCCTTTATTGGATATATCAACCATAAATGACCTAGAAAAGAGAAGACAAGACCCCATGTGCTTGTGAAATAAAACTCGGAACAGGACTGTACTTAAGGAAAATAAACAAATAGGGAGCATGATAAGATATCTATAGTGCAACCAACACGAGTGCTGACAAGACAAAGCTAAAGCTGAAAGTTAATACACCACTTTAATTTCTAATCTGATTAGATATTGACGACTAAACTGTCCAAGTTCTACTAGATATAAGTATTACCACACATAAATAACCAACCATGCCTACAAGACAAGCCCAAGCCAATTTCGAGCAAACTCTCATTGATGCGCTTAAAAGTAAAAATGTTGTTGAGAGTATATCAGATATAATCATAGCGGCCATCACGTCATAATTGGCTGGAAAATTTAAGATGTACGATGACAAAATTGCAAAATTGGAGATGGAAATCCAAAACCTTAAGTCTCAGAGTATTAACGATAATGTAAATCCAGCTACTGCTCATCAGAATAAAATTGAACAACAACTGGATAATATTCAGCAACAATCTAAACGGAATAATATAAGAGTGATGGGCATAAAAGAAAGTAACAATGAAGACGTTCCACAAAAGGTTATCGAAATATTTAGGAACAAAATGCAAATGGTCATCAGCCAAGATGATATATCTGCAGCATACAGGGTTGGTCAAAGTTCCAGCGACCGCCCGCGACATATTTTAGTAACCTTTCAAGATAATGCTACCAAATCCAATATATATAAAAAGAAAAAGATGCTTAAGGGAACGGGATGTGTCATCAAGGAGGATCTAACTGCATATCGTTTGAAAATCGTGAAAGAGGCCTCGGAAAAGCATGGATTCAAAAATATCTGGACGGTCAATGGAAATATTTTTGCTAAAACTGAGAATGGAGTGGAGAAAATTTCACTTTAACACAAGACCTTTTTGTCAGCACTTGAATATTTTATAGGCATATATATTTTAGTAGTTTTGAGTACTTACCTACATTATCAAAATCAAGTTCAAATAGTGTTTATTCGCACGTTGCATTTAGTCTTCTTTATTTTTTAGTTATTAGATTTAAACGTTATAAATAATAATATGATAGATTTACTTAGGTTAATAGATGAACAAGACAAGGTTAAAACAAAAATACACGGTAGTTTGAAAGATGGCTTTAACGATATGAAAAATGGGCATAACTTGGGAATATTACAATTAAATATAAGAAGTATCAAAAAAAATTTTGAGGAATTCTTAATATACGTAGACAATAAAGGAGTATATCGACATTATTGTCCTCTCAGAAACTTGGAACGTGGATGCGGTAAGTTGCTTTAATATTCCTAATTTTACTATTTATTATAACGAATCAAACTATAATCAAAATGATGGAGTAATAGTGTATATCAAAAATAATATTCCTGCTAATGTGGTCAATTTCGCACTGACTGAAACTAAGTTACTAAGATTCTCAATTGAAATAAATAAAGTCAGTATAGGTTTCGTTGCTTCCTATAGACCTCCGTCCACAAACCTGAACACTTATATAACCGAACTAGGACAATTCATCACTGAAGTACATAAAAATAAAATTGAAATATTTCTAGGAGATATTAACATTAATTTGCTTGATACAAATTCAATAGAGGTGAATAACTACATAAATATGTTGACAGAGAATGGATATATATCATATATAAACTCATGCACGAGAGTAACGGAAACTTCACAAAGTATCATAGATCATATATTTATTAGGCAGAATAATCAAACTAATACTTGCACTAAAATCAATGCTATGATTATTGAATCAGATATTACCGACCACTACATCACATCAGTAGTTTTAGAATTTCTTAATAATGATACATGTAATAAAGAGTCAAAAAATAAACTAATTAGTAAAACTGATTTTAAAAAATTAAAAAATATATTAGAACAGGAAACTTGGCAAGAAGTAATAAAATGTACCCAAACTCAAGACAGCTATAATATTTTTATTAATAAAATTCATACGGTAATGAAAAAATCCTCAAAATCTGTAATTGTCAAAAACAAATTCTACAAATTAAAGCCTTGGATAACTGATGGATTAATAAATTCTATTAGGCACAGGGACTACCTAAAAAGAAGGTTAATAAAAAATTACTCACCTGAACTTAAGAAACAACATGCAGAATATAGAAATATGCTGAATAAATTAATCAGAGATGTCAAGAATCAATACTATAAAAATCAGCTTGCAGATACACAAGGAAATTGTAAAAGAATTTGGGAAATAGTAAATAGTGCCTCAAATTCGACGACAACACATAAACAAATTAAAAACATCAATATATTAAATGATGAAGGACTAGAAGTAACAAGTAATATAGAAAAGGCTAATGTTTTTAACGATTATTTTATAAATATTGGCACAAAAATGTCTGAAAGAATTGAAAAAATTGATAACCTGCCTAATAATATCTTAGAAAATGATTCCATGCTATCATCGATATTCCTTAAACCTGTAAAAGAAAATGAAATCATTGAAATAATTAGCAGTTTAAAAAATAACTCTTCAGCTGGACCAGACGGGATATCAGCTAAAGTAATAAAATCCATACACTTATATATAATTAAACCATTAGTACATTTAATTAATTTAACATTTAAAACTAGTCTAATACCATACCAATGGAAGGAGTCAAACGTTACCCCAGTGCATAAATCTGGTGATTACAAAAATCTAAACAACTACAGACCTATCTCAGTTATCAATAATTTTGCTAAAATATTCGAAAAATGCCTTAAAAACAGACTAGTGGAATTTTTTGAAAATCATGATGTGATCACAAACAGACAATTTGGCTTTAAAAAAAATATAGGTACCGAGCATGCAGTGATGGACTTAATACAAGAAATTGTAACAAACCTAGACAAATCAAAAAAAAGCATGGCTGTATTTCTCGACTTAGCGAAAGCTTTTGATACCGTGCCACATCAACTGTTACTAAATAGACTCCAAAACAATGGTATACGTGGACCTACACTATGTCTAATGGAACATTACCTCACAAATAGAAGACAATGCGTAAAAATTGATGACGTATACAGTGACTCGCTCAACATCACCATGGGCGTACCACAAGGGACTGTATTGGGTCCAATACTTTTCCTTCTGTATATTAACAGCATTACAAAATTAAAACAATTTCAAGGCCATTTAGTATCTTATGCTGATGACACTGCCATTGTATTTGAGGAAAATTCATGGGACACAGTATATAGCAATGCAGAAGAAAGTTTAACTCTGATTTTTAAGTGGCTAAACTTTAGTTTATTGAGCTTAAACATTCAAAAAACTAAATTCCTAACATTCACCTTATTAGCTACCGATCAACCTACTAGAGAATTACTGCATATACATAATAATACATGTTTACAACAAATAAATTGCAGTTGCCCAAAAATTGGGAAAACCAGTACCATCAAATATTTAGGAGTTATGCTTGACCATCATCTAAGATGGGACGAGCATGTTACTTACGTCACAAAAAAAATTAGACAACTTACGCATAAATTCTTTACTTTAAGGGATATATTAGATAGGAAAAATCTGATGACTATATATAAATCGCTAGTAGAATCACTGATTAGATATTGTATTATTATCTGGGGGGGGTTACGTAATAATATAATGAATATTCTGCAAACAGCGCAAAATAGTATTCTAAAGATAATTTTAAAGAAAAAAAACTCTACTCCTCTACACAATTATATAAAGAAGCTGACGTATTCAGCATAAGAAATCTCTTTGCTTATCACTGTTTATTACACATGTATGACAAGAACCCCTCACCAGCCCATTCTAGATATGAAACCAGGTTTACAGAAAATAGGTCTATAGGATTGCCATTAGTCAAAAAAAGCCATACACAAAGATTTGTCTACTATCTCGGACCAAAGTTATATAATATTTTACCGCTGTATCTAAAAACCATAGGCAAGTTTAGTAAATACAAAATTGAAATAAAAAAATTTATTACCCAAAATCATGATTCTATAAAGAATATCCTGCATTAAATGGAAAACTCGACCATAACAAGTTTAATATCTTCGAACTAAGTTGAAATAATATAAGACATTTATCTTCCCAATCATAGTATATTAGTATTATAGTACGTACTCACTTACTGCCGTGTGTTGCTGGTATAAATCCTCAGTCTCGTTTTGTCAATAATTATTAGTTAGAATATTTTCCTATCTCTCTCTGTTCATTTCTCTTTTAATATAAAAAACTATACAATTAATTTACTGATCAACCAGGAAGACACGAAATTCACAAAACAAGCATTTTGTGCTTAGGTGATTTCATCTCGGCCTGGTGACGCTGATTTACATGTGTTACTTACTATTAAATGTATTGTATATTGTAATTCTAATATATTTTAGGTTATAGTCTACCACAAAGTGTAATAATATTGTACTATTCTACTACTCTACCTAATAATAAAAATTGAATTGAATTTCACATTTATACTAGTTTTATTAGATGAACGACATTTGTCCGTAAGTCGATAACTGGAATGACTGACAACCTGAGATGTGGTTTTTACTAATAATACATTTTGATTACAATAATAATATCGTTTCATTATAGTAACGAGTTGTGTAATGTTTTTAATTTAAACGATGCCTAATATTAAATATACGGGATTTTTATCTACACGCAGTTTGCCGCTACATAACCTTGGACATCAAAGTAACTACCAAATGGTGAAAAAGACATCAATTTACGTAAACCAACCCTGCCGTCTGACTATGCCCTAGGCATTTCCACTCTTTAGTGTATGACACCTCAGCCGCACACAACTAGAAATAATATAACATCGGTAACATAGTGAAATATCAAAGAATGGTTTGTTTCAAGTTTTGTGGTAAGCTGATAAATGCTTTACTATTCTCCCCTATTGGCAAACACGCAAATTTGTGGTTAGACCACTGACACGTTACCATATGCCGTGCTAATAATTGTTTACAGTACACTTAAAGTACTTGTTGGATAATACAGAATAATATAGAAGCGATAATGATGTATGTTTTACTTGCAACTTGATTATGTTATTATATCAAGTAAAGCGGTAAAATAAAAACAATTGTAATATTAACACTATTTACTATTTTTCGCATTCTGTGACTATTTTCGTATTATCATAATTCTTCTAGTGAAAATTTTGTGGAATGATTTTGCTGGGTAATATTTTTTAAAATAAAGAATTTCAAGATAAGAAAGGTGTCGAATACTCTAGAAAACTGATTGGCTCGTGTTTTAGGGTTTCCTGCTTTTGAAGGTTTTAAAGCGATTTGATGAAATAGGTATTAGAAAAAATAAATAAATATGACTAATTTACCGAGCTCGGTAGCGGTGGTGATAACCGTAGCTGGTTTACTGCCTACCGACTTCCGGGTTCAAATCCAGGTTTCGACCCTGACAAAGTCGAAGGGATTGGGTAAGTGTATCCGCGTTTTTTTTAACTATGTAACCATCGTCCGTGCAGCTACGGCTTTGGTTTAGGGGTTGTCCAATTTATGTGGTGTATTATATTTTTATATTTAATTATGTAAATTAGAGTATATCTATTATACATTCGATGAAAAAAGTGTCGATTGCATTTAAATACGATGAATTTATTTCTCTGAGCAATACTACCAAATAAAAAAAAAAAAAAGAATTTCCGTATGCCACATTTCTATGTAACTTTATATACATAAATTGTGTCTGTAATATTACACAAAATATATTGAGTAAAGAATAGATCCGAGTATTTGTGAAACAATATGTACCAAACCGAGATTTACCGATAAGACAAACGGCGAATCGAAAATTGAACTGTATGACCTTAATAACAAACAAAATTAAAAATGTGTTACAAAATAAAAAAAAATATTAATAACAGCAGACCCGAGTAGCACACCGAGTTGTGATGTTGTAATTGAGGTGCACCAACGTTTTGACAGCCATAGCAAAAGTCATTTGATTATAGTATGGTTATTATACCGGGTGAGTCACGAATTGCGCTCGCCCCGATATCTCCTAAAATATTTGGAATAGAAAATTGAAATTTCGAGGGCTTATTATACGACTAAAATGCCATCTTTTCAATAAAAAATCAAGTTTGGTGCACATCCGGTTTGACCGGAAATACCCACAACTTTCGATTTTTAAATGAAACACCCTATATATTTTTACATTTTTTGGAATCTAGAGGAAATTTTGAATACAATACATCCATTTTGGTCACTTTTTGATAAACATTAAAAATTTTATTAAAAAATCTATTTCTGAATCCAGAGTGCTGTGGTGCCCAAAATATATTTTAGTTTGTGTGCTACGTTACTATGATTTTTCCAATGTTATTAGGTTACCAAATTTTAAACAGAAATGTGTCATTTTAGTTTCCAAAGCCCACTAATCTATTAGCCGCATGTTTCTAAAAGCTTGGTTGCATTGAATTTTGGCTGAAATCTCAAATATTTCTGAGCGGATTTTCAAAATTTTGGTATCATTAGATTCGTATGAAAATGGGGTATTTAAAAATGTTGGTGGACGATTAACTTCCCATTTAAAATAACCGAGTTAGTGGGTAAAAATCACATTTAAAAATTTTAAAAGCCTCTAGACAATTAAGTAATGCAATCATATTGCTCTTTTTATTTTTATAGTAACGTAGCACACAAACTAAAATATATTTTGGGCACCACAGCACTCTGGATTCAGAAATAGATTTTTTTAATAAAATGTTTAATGTTTATCAAAAAGTGACCAAAATGGATGTATTGTATTTAAAATTTCCTCTAGATTCCAAAAATGTAAAAATATATAGGGTGTTTCATTTAAAAATCGAAAGTTGTGGACATTTCCGGTCAAACCGGATGTGCAACAAACTTGATTTTTTTACTGAAAAGAAGGCATTTTAGTCGTATAATAAGCCCTCGAAATTTCAATTTTCTATTCCAAATATTTTAGGAGATATCGGGGCGAGCGCCATTCGTGACACCCAGTATAGTGTCCGTAAAGTATGGAATAAATTCATTATTTCTTAAAACAAAAAATCTTTCGAAAAAAATCTTCGGACACGTCGATTTTTAATTTCAATTGCGCATCTTATCATCTATTTATTTTTGGTTATGACGTCATCGATATATTTTATAAATATAACACCTTGCATATTGATCCATTTTTGGATTCTGAAATAAAAGCTAATTCCAAAAATGTAGGATCTAAAATTGATATGTTAAAGATACGGCCATTTTGAATATGAAAATTCACTAATTTTTCATGTTTTGTTTGAACAAATAATAATAGTCACTAGAACTACCGGTTAATTAATAAAAACAATTTATAGTAAATATTCGAACTGTACTCCTTGTTATAGCTGACAGTATCCTAAGTGATGTATAAAGTGCTGCTGAACCTTGTTTATAGTTTCCTGAGAAATGTTGTTTATTTCTGTTCTAATTCTCTCTTTTAATTCAACAATGTTTTCTGGTTTGGTTTTATAAATAAAGTTTTTTAGATGGCCCCAGAGAAAATAATCTAACAGATTGAAGTCCGGTGACCTTGGTGGCCATTCGATGGGTCCACGTCTACCAATCCACCTGTTCTGAAATATTTGATAAAGATACCTTCGAACGTCTGCTGCATAATGATATCACAAACTTTCGTCAACATTTCCAGAATTTATTCTACTGGGGAATAAATTTAATAACATTGGAATAAGATAGCCCATTAAAAATTGGAGATATGTCGGTCCGTTTACAGTTCTATCTAGAAAATAGGGTTTAATGATTCTATTTCTTACAATTCCCTCCCACAAATTTACCTTTTGTGGATACTGTGTTGCTGCTCCCTCATCCATCGAGGGTTTTCCCTTGCCTAGTATCTACAATTCTGACGATTTACTTCATCATTTAATTTGAAAGAAAATAATATTTTTTAACAGAAGAGAAGAGAAGAATGGAGAAATATACGGGGTATTCTATTTAAAAATATATCAATGAGTCATAAAGGAAACAGTTATGACGTCATAACCAAAAAATAAAGGTTAAGGTGCACAATTGAAATTAAAAGTCGACATGCCCGAGGATTTTTTTCTAAATATTTTTGGTTTAAATTTAAGAAATAGTGAATTTTTAAGGACATATTTTACGGACACACTGTTTAATATATTACTCGAGGACGTTTTGAAAAATCTTCTTACAACAGTGACGCAGCCAAAATTGGGAATGATTTTTAGGCCATAAAAACATCATTATGGCTAACAGGTTATAATATGGTTAACATAGTATACGCTGAGCAAAACATAGCTACCAAATAACTATTTAGCCACTGTTATTTGGGTTTTGCTATGGTTGCAATTAAATCATATACTGATAATGGCTAAAGTATGCCCAAACTACAGTTATCTTATTACGGCTATTATTTGGCCATCATAACGAAGAATAAACTCTTCATGCATGTAAATGATAAAGAGATGTTGTATGCTGCAGCCATTAGCTTATTGTTTAGCTTTTTTCTAACGAATTCATAGCCACTTGCTTGTAATACTGTCATATTATTGCCGTTTTACTTATAAAATGCTTATTTACTCCCCTTTTCTTATGACAGATTGTTTCACAACAGATTGGTTTGATGATGTGTGCTTTCACAATGATGAAATCAACAACACACGAGAATGCCGATATATTATTTATCAGCTCCGGTATCCTGTACTCAAATCTTATTGGCAATAGCATTTTTATTGCAAATTTAAATGAGAGACATCGAAAACACAACACGCCTCAATTACCTAGTATACATTGCATTTAAAATAAATTAATATCTGTTAGTTAGTTTGTAATCATTATTTTTTTCACATTTCTGTACTTACTATTTTTAAAAGTTGTTTGCATCTTTTTTTACCATACTGATTACTTTTTAACCGTAGATTTGACAAAAAAATTAAAATAAAAAGTCAGCGAAGTCACGTGGTTAATCACAGTGCAAGATAGATGCCTTTTTTTACATAAAGCAACATGGCGATCTGTGAGAAAATGCGTAATAAACATAAAGACCATTTAAATTGTTCAAAAATAACCAATTAATAACCAAAAAGATGTGCTAAATCCATTTATGATAATTTAGTAGTATACTACGGAATAATAAAAATTAAGTTTAATCCCTATAGCATTTGCGTTGTCATATTACTAGCCATGAAAGCGATTTCACAACTTTTTAGCACTGACTAACGTCCATTTAGTTGTAATTAAAACGCCTCTGTGACATCGTATATTGCTAATGTGATATAAAACGCCTTCAATACATTTCGCAGAACAGAACCAAAGCTAAGATTTAAAATCAAAATAAAGGTTGCGGAAACGTCATCAAAATCCAGGTTTAGCTAACGCAGCATATAAGTACTGGGCTGCTTGGAGACGAGACAACGGACGTAAAAGGAAATCAAATATATTAGCACACGTTTTAGACCCAGGTGGGCCCACATGTCAGCCTAATTAATTGCTTGCCGAAAATTTTTTAACCTGCAGATAATTACAAAAATGCCTGATATGCTGGCTGTTGATAGTTCACAAGTATTTAAGTCACTGACGCAACACGATATAAGTTGGTGCATTAACTGCTGATACAAAAGAAAATATTCGTGAAAGCCCCTATACGTGTTATAAGTCTCCATTCAGTTTGTCCTGACATCGCACATCTACCGCAACATAATATGTTAACACGTTAGGGAACATGACTAGCGGCAGTTGGATACTATCATTAGTATTTCCAAAGACTTATTCTGCAGTTAAATTAGAGTGAATCAAAAGCCATCTCTAAGATACAGAAATATTTCAACAATCCTGAGGTAGAAGCGACGATATATGTAATTCTTAACAATTATAACGTGATACTTGACGGTATTCAATAATAGAAAATCTTCACTGTCGTTAGAGGGTCTCTAAATTTCATTCGTATAAGTTCAAAAAGAATTAAAAACTCTAAAAATGCCTCGGGTTTGTGAGTGAATAAGAGGTACGTTGACAAGAGATTTGGAAAGTTTCAAGTTTGCAAGTATGTCGGTAGATGTTAAAAGAAAATTTTCGCTTTACAGACGTGTACCTCACGAGGAGACGTTTTGTAGCAGAAAACAGCGAATTTGTGTTACTAATGCAAATGTTCATTAGTGCGGACATAAAAAAGGTAAGCAGATTCATACCTGTAGGTAATATGTGGTTATTTTATTTCTTTATCGTCTGCGACAATCTATATGCGTTGTTAACAAGTATGTACATGTGACGTTACTGGAAAGAGGCCGCCACACATCGGTAGGCAAAGCTACTAATGACACAAATTGTAGACAGATCTGTTTAATCTTCTACCAATTTTGAGACAAAGATTCCTCAAACCATGCGTCAATGTCGAAAAAAACTTGTTTTTTATTATTTTTTTTTCAGTGTCTGCAACAAAAAATCACAAAAATATGGCATTTCAGAGAACTAAATAATAACTAGTAATAAAATTAAATGATATAAAAGATTAATCCTACGATCAAAATAAAAGTATAATTAATATTAACTACTACGTAACAGGAAGTACTACTACACTAGAAAATAGTCTAATTTTAAATCAGCAGAGTCAAACAGTACAAATACAATTAACGAGTAAAAAACCAGTTAACGACGGAACGTAAGCATTATTTAATTGGATATAAAATTATTTCTAATAATTTGGGTATCACGTTATTCAATCAAATAATTCTAGAAACACATTTTGTTGTTAATTTCAAGTACTCTCTTTATTAAAGACCACCTAACATTCCTCTTATAATAAAAACAAGGGTTTAATTGCAAGATATCGTGCTAGCGGTATAATTTGCATCCTTCGGGCTAGACAGGATGTTTTCATATAATTTACAATTTTGTCATGTCTTAGTAACCTACATAACCTACATAACACCTTTGGTTTTGTTGGGTTTATAATAACTGCTTACTGCCGGGCTTCAGCAAAATAAAAAGTAAGTCTGAGAGACGTTTTACAATTTCCCATTATTTTCCTATAAATTATTAATGAAGAAATAATTACGTGTAAAAACTGAAATTATGATGTTTTATTTTATTTAGAAATAAGTTAATTGTATCATTTTACTGTAGTGTCGTTATTTAAACTATAATATATGTTACAAAATTAATTTTAATTAATAGTAATTTAGATTTATTTATTTTTAAATTCTGTTGCAATTTTTTGTCAACATACATATATAAAATATTAAGCATCATCGCTTAATTCCCTGTTAACAATTATTTACATGGTTTGTCTTTGAAAAGACATTTTTTAGCCAATAGCGTAATGCGTAAACTAGGGATGGCAGTTTTGAATCTATCGTTTAGACGATTAATATTTTCTAGAAAAAATATCGATTTTTCTATCGACCTTCATTATCGATTTAATTAGGAATCGATACATTTTGTTCGGAATCGATTGCTTTTTCATATGGTCGATAAAGAAAATTAGTGTCGGGGATGAGGTTTTATAAGATATGTAATGATTGTAATGAATGGAGAAAACTACTACCAACATATATTGATTTTTTTGGTTTTATTTACCTATTTCCATTTGTCGGACATTTAAACCTCAGCATCTGAGTAAATTGAGAACACGTTTAAAGAGAGCTATACTTATTTAATTGAACGGTTAATATTAATCAATCATTCGTAAAATTTACAACCCTTGAGTTTATATAAAAGTTGTAAAAATACAACAAAAAGTGGTTATTTTTTTACATAACTTTATTCAAGACTTTTTAATAAACAAAATTCAAATAATTATATTTTTGCTTGACAATTTGTACAAATTTGCGAACGGTGTTCTTCGCAGAATGGTCTGTTGTAGCACATACAAAAATGAAATGTCGTTCTTCTTTTATTAGAGGGACATATGGAACAAATGGTGCCGGATGGAAGATTAGGTATTATTAATAAGCTCACGGATCGAAGTTTGCATTATTTTGTCCAGTCAAAGTCTTATTAACTGGTTATGTAACTCAAGCATGAAAGTGATTCTCTCCACAGTTTTTGACCATTTTCTATTCTTTGATGACTGTAAATTATGTAGGAATTGATACTTGCGATATTAAGCATCCCATCGAATATACAAAGTGGCAATCTTTAATCTCTAATCTAATTTTCTCTACTCCATCGATGGCCATCTTTTCCTTTCAGACGCATTTGGGACTTTATATGTACTTCAAGTTGATTAATTCGATTGGAATTTTTATCCACATTTCTCAAACCTTCAATATGAACTTCTTCTACATTTTCCTCCTAAATATTTCCATTTTCTGACTGATTTTCATGTATGTTATGCTGTTAGTTGGTTTCTGAATCTTCGTTCTATTTTTCTTTGACATTGGATCTCTTTCTTCGCCACTTTCGCTGCTAGAAGGAACATATTCACGTCCAGTCCTTAAATCCTTCAAGTTTTAAAGTGATATTCCACCTCACTTCTACTTTCTTCGCTTATTTCATAAGATTCGAGTGACAGTAAATATTTATTAATGTTGAAAAGACAATAAAATTCAAAACACGACTCTCTAGTAAAAGTTTGATAAAGGCTAAACTTTCGTAATGTGTTGAACATAACTGGTAAATGTCGAATTTCAATCAGTGACGTATCCGAAAACAAAATTGAACAACAATAACTTACTCAAAGATAATCTGTAATTATATATGGAATCCGTAGAATATGTAGCTACTTTTGAATAGACACATGACGGGAATAGGACAAACTGCATATTTTTTTCCCAAAGTTAAGTAAATTTATTATTCATTCATATTGTATTTTCAACAAAGACTACGATTACTTAAATACTCTTGCTGTTGACTTTTCTCTCTGGTATGAAAATTTATAGTAATTTTACAAGTGTTACCTAATTTTGTTTATAGTAATAATATTATAATTGGTTTCCATTCAATTGGACTGATTTAGGATTTGGCTGAATTTTGCAGTTATTGTTCAATAAATTGAAAATGGTCACAAATAGCTATGGGAATGTACATAAAAAAATGTTCGTTTTTCAATCCTACATCACATCGTCCAAAAATATACAGGGTAGGGTGTTCCATTTGAAAAAAATTGAGAAAATTTAATTCAAAAAGTTGTAAATTTAAAAATCCTTTTTGGCCACCTTGTATACTTTTAGGAAGTGAAAATGGCTGAGTGTCACACAGATGTCTCATAACTGGTACTAACATATTTTTTTTTTAAATCAGTAGTTGTGATTGTAGTGATATTTTTAATATATGCGTGTAAATGGTATAATTTCAACAAAAAAAAAATCGTTACATCCAAGTGGTTGGCAGAAGGTCAATAATAATACAGCAGTGAAAGAAAGCCAGAAAGAGGTTTCAAAAAATTTTCTGATATACATGGCATTTCATTTAAAAAAAATGTTACTTGACCCTGTAGAATCGTCTTGGCTCACCCTGTATATTCGAAAACAATTTTCGGTTATTGACTTTTTTTGTCTAGTTTACTTATGTTTTTAAATCAAGTTTTTAGCTATCATAGAACTCGAGATATCAAAGTCGGACGCACTATTACCCCACCCTGTATAGTCGTAGAGATTTTTGAAACTGTGCTAACCCATGTAAAATAGTGAGTATTAACCCATATTTTGTGATATTTTTCTGATTAACTAATATTTTGTAACATAGTGTATAATATATTTTACTATATTCTTTTAATTTCACTGATCTACTTATTGGTCATGGCGCCCACAACCTCTTGACCCACACCCCTATCTGCTCCCCGATTTTTACTGAAACTAGCAGCCATCTCGGAAGCTCTTTTCATCTTTATCTTAGGGCGCATATAGTGATACCTTTTATAGTAGAGATTTTGTTGATATTTGCCGTACCGTTAATATAGTGTTTTATCATATCTTGCTTTTAAAGTTTATCTAAATTCTTACATAAGGTTATAAGGTAAAAGACGTTTTCTATACTGGAGTGATATCTCTGGAAATTTTGAGGTATTTGATTCTCAAAACACATTTCCCCGAATATTTTAAAATTTAATTTCGACTAATACCTGTATCTAACGCATAACAGGAAACAAAAAGAAATTAATTGAAAACGTTTTACGAAAGTGTAGAAGAGCCACAAAAAGATCTTTTAAAAACTTTAGAACTTTGTTTTTTATCTCAGAATTCAGACTTTTATCTCAGTATTTTGAGATATGACAACATCTTAAAAGAAAGGTAAGGCTAACATTTGGTTCAGTCAGATTTCTGAGATAAAAGTAAGAATTCAATATTTTATTGAAATCTTCTAACAGAATACTGACTTAACTCAGAATTCTGTATTATAACTTAAAGTTTTGACTTAAGCAAATTTTAGATTTACCATTCCGTTCTTTTAAAATTTTGTCTTTTACCTCAAAATCTTGAGATGAAAGTCAGAATTCTGAGACAAGTCAGAATTCTTAGATAAAAGTAAATTAACTTTATCTAAAAATTTTGAGTTCTATCTCAGATTTCTGACTTCCAGATCAAAATTTTGATTTATAACTCAGAATTCTTAGATAAAAGACAAAGTTTTAATTTGTTAAAAAAATTTTGTATTTTGGAGAAAAGTTAATGGTGAAAGGCAACAAAAAGTAGTCAAGATGTAGTTTCTTTTGATTAAAGTCACCTTTCCCTAGTGTTTTATGTGAGTGCGTTGCAACTACACACTTTTTTTTGTAGAGCTTATTATTAGGTATTAAAAAGAGGCATAAATCTCATTAGTTTATGTGCGGTCTCGTATTTTGGATATGAGTATTCCACTTGGGATACATTTTACATTTGTCTTGATACAAGGACCATTAGGATGAATTTGGAAAAGGTTTTTACTGGAAGATATGTAGTAATTTTTGTTGATTTTAGATTTAGATATTATGTACAAAAACAAGCTTTATATGAAAAAGATTTTCCAGGAATATAAATTTTTAAATTTTTGATTTTTAACTGAAAATTGCAAGTCAATATAAATTTGTCTCTATAATAACAATTATCATAATTAAATTAATTTTGAAATTTCTTTTGGCTAAAGTCCTGACCGAAGTTAAATTTTGTTTAATATTTTTGTTTAATGATTATAGATTAAAAAATACAGGAATTTTAAAAACAAAACTATACGTTTAATTACTGACATCCATCATTTGAATAGGTACCTTTCAATTAAAAACAATAAATTACAATAAACACCTGGATGTACAATAAAAAATATTAACCCTTTTGACAAACCATATTTAACTGCTATTTAAAACCAGATTAAGGAAAACAAAAGCTTCTTATACGGAACTAAACAGCCAAAAGGCAAAAAACGCTTTTAATTTAACAATCTGACAGATGCTTTCGAAAATCACAGTATTCATCGAAATAATATGTAATTAAACTCTAATCTTGATATGTTAAATATTGCTTTGGTGATGTGCAAGTGCCACCAAATAAATGAATAGCGGTACGGCTCTTCCACCTATAAAGAATTTGAGAATTGCCTTTCCAGTTTACAGCATGCAAACTGATATAATAGCCGATTTTGGAGTTTTTAATTGTGTTTAATTATACGGTAGATTTATGGAGATATGGTCTATGAGGAATGAGAATATATTTTTGATAAGGATCGACATTTTTAAGCAAATACTGGTTTATAAAAAATATGCGTAGCTGTGGATATCAAGAAAAATTACGCCAATTAATTAATCAATTAATTTTATGTAAAAATAAATCTAAAATTCCATTTTAACTTTTGTGTTTCGGGAAAACATATGTTATATATGTTTTCCCGAAAACATATATTATTTTCTTGAGTTGTCACTGAAATTTAGTTACAGTATCTGTTCTTGAATTCGGGGACGTGAATAAAAGATCTTTTGACCAAACAAAAACATTTGCTAACTATTAACGTTGTCATGTTAACTTTGACAAAAATTATTTTAACTTGTAAAATATGTACTACACACGTACTTGATATAGTTAAGTACAGATAAAGAAATATCTCAATTAGATAACAGCAACTGAGTAAAATAAAAATATCAAAATTCAAAAATTTTAAAAGTTACATATTTGCGTAAATATTTTTACCGAATACTGACATTTGGCTTACGTACCCACTTATATATAACTTTTCTTATTATACTATCGCTTGCTGTATCTATCTTTCTCTAAATATCTTTTTCAATTTGTAAATCCAAGATGGAACCAAAACATGTGAAAACTAATGAACTTACATATAAAATTCGTATCCGTAACTTAGATGCTGATGGTGATGTTGAAAGAAAACGTAAAATTTTTCGTTGTATCTTAAATCAAAGAGTGTCATTCGCAGTTATGTTCAAGGTACTCTTACAAATCGTTATACACATTCGGAGAATGTGAAAGGTCTTACTGAAACTATGGCTGATTTACGGAAAGTAGTTAGTAGTTTTTCGGAGGTAAAAAACGATGCTAATTATAAACGAATATCTTCTCATCTTACTCACTTGTCTGGTAGATTGGTTCGTTTACAAGCTGATACGGAAGAGCATGAGACCATGAAAAAAATTGCAATAGCAAGTCTTGGATTTAGAAGGTGCTTTTAAAGTTGTCCTACTGCCTCGACGCCAACTGAGATTTCAATAACGGTTATTTTCGTGTACCTATGACCAAGTTTATAGCTCCTTATAAATGGAATGTCCCTTTTACCGGTTCAACACAAAAGGAATCTGTGAATTCTTTTTTTGGAAAAACTTGAAATGTGCAAGTAGCTCGTGGTGCTTCCAAGGAAGATTAGTTTGCTTCGGCTTGTGACTTATTTAAGGGTCAAGCGCGGGCATGGTTTACTAATATGTAAAATAAAATAACTCACTGGAATGAATTAGTAAAAAAGTTAAGGGAGGATTTACTTTTATATTATTATGACGATGATCTCTGGACAGAAATTAATGATCGAACCCAAAGTCAGAATGAAAAAATTGTCATCTATATTTCTTCAATAGAAAGAATCGCTTGACGAATAAACTAGATGAACTAAGGTATCGTGAACAAAATTCGTTGAAATTGGTTACTGTATTATATCTCCCATTTAGCCTTGGAAAAAACCACAAACTATCGATGAATTAACTGCGTTATGTAAACAGTTAGAAGAGGCACAAGTTTGGTCAAATTGCTATAAACCACCTCCATCAAAACGATTAGGTTTACTCGAACCAGATTTAAGTTGTATCTATCACAACGAAAACAATTTTAATTCTAACTTTTCTCGTAGAACTAATCACAGTTCTAATATCTCTACCGTTACCTTTTTAAAATGTTGGAATTGTGGTATTCCAGGTCATTTTTAAAATCGGTGTCGTAAACCGAAAAACTCTTCTTTGTTATGGATATCTTTTCATTTGGTTTTGTTAGGTTTTCGTCTGACATTAATATAGGTTTTTATATAAATTCAATGGTACCAACAAAACTACACTGAGACCACTAAATAAGGTCCTCCCAGGTTGAAATTTTTTATCTACCGTCCGGGAGACATGTTGAATTAAGGGATGGCTAGTGATAAGACATGAGTTATTGAGGTGTTTTAGCACGTTTTCCATTTATTTGGTTTTGAGAATAGAAAATTCACACTTTTCTCGTTCGAGCTCTGTTTCTCGATTTGGCACTATTCTGGAAGCTGAATGGTTTCTAATTTTCTTAAGATCCAGAACGTGGTACCGAAGTTGTTTTTTTACCAAATTTAAGTATATGAGAAGCTATCTCATACTGGGGTGCATTTATCGTCAGATAAATTATTTCTTTTGTAACAAACCCTTTGGAAGAATGGTTCTAGGTTTTTTATCAAATATTTTAAAAAAAATTTCGAAGTATATATGTAAGAAATACCTTTTTTGTAATGCCATATCCTAAAATGACATTTATTGGACAGTTTCAATGAATCAAAACAATGTCATTATTGACAAGTGAAAAATAAAGAAAAAAGTATGAAATTTTATTCACAGTTTGAAATAAAACTTAATAGTCAACAGACAACAAATTAAAGTTCTTACATCAAACATTTATTAATTATTAACAAATTTCATGAACAATTTTATTCATAATTTAACGAAAATTTATATGAATAGTAATGTTACTAACATTATTTATATTTATTCCTGGAATTATAGGCTCAGATGTGCGAAAAATATTTGATTCATTTATATTAATATGGTGGTTGGTCTGATTTTCACCAATGACTACATCGGCAGACATAGTCATTTCTGTAGTATTGTTTGAAAATATCTGTTTTGAAATTTCCTTTTTGTTCTGGATGCTATCTTCTCTATATCCCTCAGCAGCTGTTGAGGATTTCCATCCCCCATGACGTTTTAAGGTAAGAATATCAGCTCCAGAACCAGCTAATAGTGATGCCGAAGATCTAAAGCTGTGACCCATATATTGCTCAAGATTAAATAAGGTATTTAGCTATAATACTTGGTATTTTTGAAAATGTATTAATACCAACTCGTTGAATCGTAAATTTTTCTCCTCGATATTGTGGAAAAACCTCTTTGTGATTCACATGAGTAGGGCAAATAGCTGCATATTTATCATAAATATTTAGTGGATTTATTCCATTAACTGTCTCACCAATTACCGTAAAAGTCTTTTCAATGTAGGTCTTCGAATCAGGTACTTTAACAACGAGCATGCAGTCTTTTCTCACAATGTGATCAAGGGTCATATTGTAGAGTTTCTCTCGACGACAAGCGCCAGCCAAGCCCATTATTAATACAACTTTCAACATTAAAAACGTTTCTTCTGGTGCTTCTAGTAAAAACCGTTCGACATCTGCTCTGTAAAAAACTTTAGATTTCTTAGCCATATACCCAGTGGATTGTCTTTTCAAAAAAGCTTTTACTTTTTGATAATTGGATACATCTACTTTATTCTTTACATTCAAAACTGCTTTAAGCATCAAAAACTTGGACCAGAGACTTGAACATTTTAAAGTTTTTGCTTTTTTAGATAGATAAGTCAAAAGAACAGATTCAGATATGTTACTCACAGTTTTCTTCTTACACCAGTGCATAAATAAATCATATTCTTTTTTCGTAAAATTTTCTAGATTTCGCTGGTAATAAATCTAAAGTTACACAATTGCTTGCTCCCTGATTTCCGGAGGAGTACCAGGAATAAAATCTTCTTCACTATCACTCATTTTGTTCCAAATAATAATTATTGTAAAGTAGAATGTGTCAAATGCGACGTTTAAATAGTTCAATATTTAATTGTTTTATTATTGGTTTCTATTGAAACAGCAATAGAATTTAGTCATTGCGACAAGGTAACTTTGTCAACTTGCCGTATTTTTACAAAATTATATTTTCTAATTTCGAATGGCGATTCAAAAAGTTTTGTATATAACTCGAGACGAAAATGTGTTTTTTTTTACTCGTGTGGTTTATAGCACTCGCCTTCGGCTCGTACTATAAACGCCCCACTTGTAAATGAAGACACCATTTATATAAAATACTATTATACTAAAGTTACAAATAAATTTGATTTTGACTTTTATACAACATTTAACTCTTTTCCAAGAATTTTTATTGCATACGATATTGTAATAAGTAATAAAATAAAGTAGTGGTCATATTATTTTTTACAAACCCATCGACATTTCCTGTGATAGAAATTTGTTGTACGTTTTGAATGACATTGCAATAAATTTCTAATAGTGCGACCTTAACAGCAGCAAAGGCCAGACGGTTTTTACATTCTGCAATATCTGTTAGTTACTGACAAATCATAATCGAGAACTACTAGTTAACATTCCAATTGCAAATCATTGTCTTTAATTATTTTTAAATAACGTAGAGGCTTATTTTGCTATTGAAAATTAAAGCTTTATCCAACGATAAATTTAAAAATTGTTTTTAAGAAATTTAAGGATTTAAAATTATTTGCATGGAAAAATATAGTAAGAGAAGTGCCAAATAAAATGTGGCATACAAAAATAGGACAATCAAGTAATTTGTATGAGAGATGGTTTATTATAAAACTATGTCAGTGGCGGCTCGTCGATAAGGACTTTTTACGAATTCTGGGTAGGTTTTATACCTTTTTTTATTTGTGGATATTCTTTCAAATGGTAAACACATTCTAAAGGCACTTTTTTACGTTTATTATATATTGTGCATATAAGGAGATATACATAAGAAACAATACTGATATCAAAGCACTAAATCTGTGTGTCACCTGCTGTAATTATCATTACATATGTATAAAATTTCAATGATTTTGACATATAACTGTACTTAAGGATAATAATACTTACAATGTTTTCGTATAAGCTTAATTATTTCGGAGCCTATATTTTTTAAATCACTTATTTAGTTTTGATTTTTGTTACCAAGGCAAGTTACTGACGCCAAAAAATAAGCCGATCAGTGCTTATGTAAAGCAGTGGCATCCTTAACCTTGAAATTTTGTTAAACTCCCAGGTTGTCGTGGGATAGGGACAAGCGCAGATCCAAGGGGGTGCACTTAACATGTTAAGACACATTTATGTATCTATGACCAATAAAGATCTATTACACATTTGTGGCATTTCTTATTATTATTGGATATTTCTAGAAAAAAATAATTAAATAATTATTGGGTTTTATAAAAGCATTCTTTCAAGCTTAATATGTTAATAAAAATAAATATCTACAGGTTTTTATGTTTTATACTGACATTCTTATCTGAATATGCTAGTGTAAAATTCTTAGGCATATAATGAATCAAAAACAATACGCCAACACATTTTATCATAGAAACTATTAAAACAACTACCCACTCTAGGAGCAAGAACTGGATTGAATTAAATAACAGTGTTCTTAGTGTTAGAAGCAAAAAAATATTGGGATTGAAAAATATTAACTCACCAAAAAGAAAAATGTTCACTCAATATTTATGTCCTCTTCCCTAGTGAGCTCTTGTTATCATTATTTTTCATCAAGTTTAATATTATATAAAAAGTGATAAAACATCTCTGCATTTCAAACACAAATATTTGATTTTTAGTTTCCTGAAAATTATATCATTTTATTTTGCATTTTAAATACATATATAATGAATATATTTACTTTAAATTGCAAGTCAATTTCATTCTTTTCCTCGAAAAGTTTTATTTTCAATAAGTACTCGAAAACGATTTAGCTTTTTAGCATTCAGTAGCCCCATTTCCCGGTCAGCACGATTCCTGAATGTTCCTGAAATCGAGGGCAATGATTCGGAACAATCGTCAATAGCATTCAAACCGGAAAGAGATGCTCAGATCAGCACTTTTATGTCACATTACACACAAGTATGTATATTAGAATACTTGAAGAAACAGAAATAGTATCTTTTATTTTTATCTGATTCAGGCTACAGGCAATAAATAATAATCAGTGATTTTTAATTGCGTTTTTTTAATATAAATTGTGCTTGCTGTATAATTTATGCAGTCGAGTTGGTATATTTAAATATAATAGGTTTTTTTTTTATGTTAGAAACGTTAAAATTTGGTGCACACATATTTTTCATAAATGAATGGTGCAAGAAGGAATTTAAATATTAATTTTATTTTAAACAATATCGAACAAACTTTAGTATGAAATGAAAGTCGACGCTTAAATTCTTTGAAGATATTTCGTAACATGTCTGGAGTAACTGAAGCAACTGCATCTCGAATTCTTTGTTTAAAGTCTTTTAGATTTTGTGGATTCGTTCGATACACAATTGCTTTTAGATATCTCCACAGAAAAAGCCTAATGGTGTTATATCTTGTGAATTTGGTGGCCATGCGCGAGGTCCTCCCCTACCTGTCCAGGAAATGTCTGATTCAAAAAGTTTTGCACAATTCTAGCATAATAGTGATGTGCCCCATCCTATTGAAAGAAGACTTTATTCAATAAATTTAGCGGTAGCTGCGGTACAAAAAATTCCTGCAACATTTGAAGGTGGGAAGTTCCAGTAACCGTGTTTTCCGTGAAGGAAAAATACCAATAAATATGACCCTGGGCTAAAGTACACCAGACATTAACCTTTGGCGAATATCTTTTGTGTTAAAAAATGTCATGCAGATTACGTTCTTTCTCCCCAAATTCTACAATTAGATTGTTTCATGCATATTAATACATTTATTCGAGTAATGGTTATTTCAAAAAACACACCATGCATCTACATTTTGGATCATTTTGCAAAACGATAATTTTGCTATTTATCGTTGAAAGATTAAAGACCATTTTAGTTGTTTTATGTTGTATTTAGTTCAACCTGTGTCTTGTACCAGTTTTCGTTTGTTACTGATTATGAACAAGAAATACAATTTAACTAGTCCAGAGGGTTCCAATAAGCATAGCGAAAGATTGATTAAATTAAAAAAGCAATATTTCTGTTTTAATTGACCTATATTGACCTCATTATTTATGGTCCCTGACTAAATTATTAGACTCAGTTCGCTTTATTTGAATTTTTTCATTTTTTAATATCATGATATGTGTGGACAATGTAGTTATACCAAAGAGAATGCTATACAACCGCATATGTCGACGTTGTTCATGAGGTGTTATCTAAAGTTCTTAGTGATTTAAATCAGTTTATTGATTAAGAAAATGTTAATTGTCAGCAGAGATATTCAAAATGTTTAATGAAATAATTTCAAAAACCTATTAAAGTATTTGTTATTCCAAATCCCTAATAATTTTATGTAAAGCAAAGTAATTCAAAATACCAAATACTGGTCAAGCGTACTTGAAGTAAATTGCAAGTACCACATTTCAAATATTTGTGGGTATTTGAAATAGTTCAAATTACACAGACTATATTAAAGACAGTAACGACAATGGCAGTCATATTTAGTCAAATGATGATTTTGTGCCGTTTATATAATTCACTAGTCCTGGAATTTAAAAACAAATAAACAAACAATTACTACAAAAATTGATTTAATCGAAAAGGTGCAATATACTGATTGTAAAAAGCCATGGTATTACTAGCATATCTAAAGCTTAATATTTCTCTCTGTTGGTTTATTTTATTTCAGTTTGAACCACCTATTAAATGTGAAGTTTTAGTAATGGCCGATAGAGGTCAGCCACTTCGTAGTTTTCGCTACTTGCATAATGATTATGAATTCCTTGCGATAAACGTAACAACAACCATCGAGAGTAATATGAAACCATCATGCGAAAATTTGAAAAATGTGATCATCAAACCATATTAATGTTTGTACCTCACTTCACCTTAGTAATTTTAGTGAACATGGCGCCGACCAATCAGAATGGGTACATCACTTGTTGCCACTGTCTTTAATACAGTCACTGTAGTTTAACTACTTGAAATAATTTGAGGTATTTCAAGTACCATAAAGTATTCTAAAGTACATTCAAGTATTTCAAACACTCTAAGATACTTCAGGTTCTTTGTACGCTTATTAATAAAAAAAAATAACTAAAATCTGTAGAACATGTATGTTGTAACACATTACTGTCAAGTTAACATTAACATATTGTATTAAATTTTGTCATATTTTCTAACATGTTTAGATGGTCGCAATCATTCTGTTATAAATCATTCTTCAATTTCTGTAGTTTATTTGAGTGGAACTAAATTAGTCTTTAATAAAAAAACAGACTACATTTTTCCCTTAATTTATTATTTCTTGTTAAGTTAAATTAGATTTGGGAATTACCTTGAAGCAATTTTTTTTTTGCTTACTAGTTTAAGTTACAGGCATTTAAACTTCAAATTTAATTATAATTATTTCTAATTTGAAAAAAAAACAAATTTATGTTGAAAAGTTTTGTTTCAGAAATTCTTTAATTTTAAACTGTTCCATGTTATTTTAATCAAACTGGCCATTAGTTGCCTCTGTTCGATTATTGAGACGTATTAAATCCAATTTTAGCCCGTATTCATCTTTTCGATTAGTTAAAACACTAAAAACAAATTGGTTTTTAATGACATAATCGACGCATAGCAGCCTAATTAATTGAATTAATTTGCTTACTATTATCAATAATATACCCGCACACAATAACATTTATATAAGCAGGTATCATTAAATATAACACAAATATTTCAGATGTGTAAAACGGGTTGGAACTGTTCTATACTCCGGAATTTAAGATAAAGTTAAAGTGTAGTTATACAACTGTAATTTCAATTGTAGTTTCATTGAATACATGTGGTTTAGTTTTTATTCACATAATGCAGGGTATCTCTGAAAGATCTGTATAGGGTCATCACGCGAAATTGTCCTTCTTTTGGATAAACTCGGTTATTTTTGAAGTTATCAAAAAGATGTAAAGAACCTCATTAACTAATTTCTTTCGTAGTGTCCAAATTTTAAATCATCGCGTTATTCCAAGAAAAGGCTATTTTCATGTGGTATTCCTGTAAAAAAAGCTGTTCCCGATACCAAAATAAAACGTTTGACCTAACTTGCCTTTTTCCAAAGTGCTTTGTTAAGTCGTCATCGAGAGTTTATTTTTTAACTTTTTTTTCAGATTATTTATTTCACCAGGTGCGTCGATCCATTTGCAATACAAAGGATAATAATGAAAAAAGGTACTCTTGTCAAAAGTTGGTAGCGGCAGCCACTTTCGAGAAAATCAACAAAAGTAAATCAAAATTCAATATTGCTCATTAATGTGGTAGTTTTCTAGCTTCCACTGTTAATAATTTTTTATCAGACGACAGAATCTCAATCAACAAACGTAATCAATGAAATTTGATTATCTAGTAAATAGTGATTTTATTTACATAGTTGATATCATAAGAAGTACTGCTTTGATATCCAAGGATCATCATGAAGGGTTATATAATCATCGGCTTATCCAATCAAACATTTAGGCATATCTTCAGCCGTTTTCGGGAAACAGGTACGTTTGCAAAAAGTACTGTTATTTTTTGAATACCTATCATAGTTAGTACACCAGAACTAGAGGAAGTTGTTCTCCATGAAGTTGAAGAACATCCATTAAACCAGCATAAGATAGACTGCTACCAAGTTGAATGTAAATCACAAGACAGTCTGGAAAACTGTAAGAGAAAAACAGTTGTATCCTTATCAAATCCAACGTGCACAGGCACATGATTTCTACAAAGGGTAGTTTTCTGTCATGGTCGATTCAAATGGTTACACAAAATTTTCGGTCTATAGCTTGAATTGTTTTTACCGGCGAGGCTAATTCTTCAAGAAGCTCAATTATGAACTTTCATAAGAATCATCTTATGGTATGACGAAAATCCACACGAAATAATTGCATCTCGTTTCCAACATCGGTTTTCATTGAACATATGGATTGGAATTATTGGTGATTTCTTCCATAATGGCTCAATCGTACAATCTATCGCTATATGCCTGAAAACGAGCTAAATTAGATGTGCCAATATGAAATGAGTTATGGTTATGCATGTCGGGGTTCCTGCCTATTTTAACTAAACTGCTCGTCAATTTTTGGGGATTGTATATTATAATCGAGCAAAAAATACAGCCATGGCCTCCTAGATCATCAGAATAACCCTTAGATTTTTTCCTCTGGGGTCTCCTAAAATCATTGACACTACCTCTATTTGAAATAAAAATGCATGCATGCCAGATATTAAGATATACCCCTGAAGCCTTTCAATTAATGAAAAGCGAAGTTGATACATGCATCATTTCTAATTGAAGTTCTTTGGAAATGCTAATTATGATGGTTGCGTTAAGAACTTTTAAATACCAGTGAATTCACTACTTATTTTTTAATATTATACACATAACAATATACACTAGTAGCTTTGTCAAGAAGAATGTATTTCTTAGACAATAAAGCATATTCATTCATTCATTCATTCATTCATTCAATAACAGGACATAGTTTCTCTATCCGATAGTCGATTGTTTCTCTCCAAGGGCTACTTAGCTTCTTTTATTACATATTTTGAAGGTGTTTTTACCAACTTTGCGCCTTAATAAAATAAATATCGTTTGATATGTTCTGATGAAATTTGTTACAATGACATTTTGTGGGTGCCGGTGTTAGATTTTGGTTGAAAAAATTGTTATTATGGTTTCTCGAATTTTGGGAGTATAAAAAATCGTAGCAGGCCGTGCGTAGAGAATGTCAATATAGTCAAAATGCGCACTTTTTGACTTTTTTTAAATGACACCCATCTTTGTAAAACAAAAATATGATCATTAAAGAAAATCACTGATACCGATAACTTTACACTGGTTGAAAAAGATTTAATGCATTATGCGAAGATAAGTTTTTGTTTGATTAAATTACTGGTTTCAGTACCTACAGTATGTTTATAACATTGATCAAAGAAACTTAAACAACTGTATTAGTCTTCATTTTCTATAATTAATTTATAAATCAATAATGAAGATTGTAA
Organism: Rhamnusium bicolor; assembly: GCA_029963845.1. NCBI lineage: Eukaryota > Metazoa > Arthropoda > Insecta > Coleoptera > Cerambycidae > Rhamnusium > Rhamnusium bicolor. The sequence goes on from JANEYF010000845.1 coordinate 386,048, forward strand.
TGATTGTAAATATAATTATAATCATTTGAATTGTGGTAGTAATTATATTTTATATTTACCTATCTATTATTCTGGAATTTTAATACATGTAATTTTTGCAAAACTACGCAAAACACTCCTTAGTTTATTAATATCTAACAAACCGTAGCGAAGAAATTTAATAAATCTGTTTTTATCAACTACTTCCCCTACTTATATAATTTCAACCCATTGTAATAAAAAATCAAAAGGGAATTGTTAATCGTGCCATATTCCCCAAAACAAACACGCAACTACGGACACTGATTGAAATGCTGACACTTAGTCTTTATGTAATACATATTTTGGAAAAAAATGCCGTATTTGTCTTGTATGCTGATGAAAATTAGTGGAAACGGACAGACACATACCACCCAGCATATCAAAGGGATACTTTGAAAAAGACGGGTGTTTACCGAAAAAGGCCATTCCTGAATCCCATTGAACTCTTATTTGTAGCATATGTATGTGTGCTCTTAAATCACAACTTCTGACCTAAGACGTCGAAATTCTTATGATCTATCAAGAGTTTATTTAAAGGAGGTAATTTGAAGTTGAAGTGGAAATATTCATTATAGTTATAAATATTAATAATTTGCTTGTCCTTTGATAGTACCTCATTTCATTAGCATATAGAATTTAAACAGAGTAGTAAATATTTTAATTATGTTGACAATTTGCATATTAAGCGAACTCTAATTTTATTTTAATATGGTATTTATACAGTACAGCAAAATCTCGGACTTTCGCGTGTACACGTTCATAAGCACGATGGCTTTTTACTGCACACGATAATAAGGACCAACCGTTATCAAAGGAAAATTAATTTTTGTCAATTTTTTCATCACGAACATGGACATGTTTTTTATATTATGCCTGAAATTGTTTGATATCTTATAATATTCTTACAAGTTCAAGCAAAAAATGAGAAAATAAATGTTTGCATTATGCTGCTTTAATGATGTACGTTTAAATTACTAGACTGGTATTTGATTTTACTGGAGTCGTGTTATATACGTTTTAATTTTTTTGTTACAATTTTTATGGAAGAATAACAACGAAGGGAACGTACAGGTATCTAACTTTTTGTATCTGATGTAGCACGTACTTTTATTATTTCATCATGAAGTGCGGCCGTAAAGTAGGAAATATTTTCAGTCAAATTGGTAATCAGTTTTTTGGAAAATCGTTAGTACTTGGTACAGTAAATCAAATAAAATCATGCGTTTTGAGCTTATTTTCATAATTTTTCAGCCATATTAAAAACAAATTATGACGTCGTGCAAATTTTTTTATTTTTTAATAGAGCTAAAAAAATCTGTTTCCGGTACCGTAAAATTTTCTATAAATTACATAAGAAAGAATGCTTTCTAAAGTTTTAAAAATTTATTAAGTTTATTAAGGAACATTGTAATATTATTATTATTTTTTTAATGAGTTAGTGGTAGAACGTTGGTAATAGGTTGAGGTTAAGCTCCGATTGTATTAGTAGTAGGTAATAAATTAAAAAAAAGGGTTTAAAAGCAAAGTAAAACGCGGATCTACTATTTATTATTGTGTACACTAGTAGGAAGCAGATAAACACAACAATCCAACTCAGTCTACAAACTGTATTCTGCTATTTTGAAGAAATTTCAACGAGCTAGTTACTGCAAAAGTTGAAAATATTCAACTTTAACCCGCCAATATTATTTAAAATTTAAACCTCACCAATAGAATCGCGCAGCCTAACTTGGGGCAACCCAATGTTATTTTGCGATGGTTTTGTTCACAAAAAAGAAATTATTATAGGAGGGGAGATATTTTGGTGTCGATTACAATAATAATCGATGCCCAAGAAGTGTATACGGTACAAGAAGAAGTAGTTCATAGTACGTCACATCTGCATATTGCTGCCAAAGTAGTTATTGCAAACATGAAAGAAATGACGAAGCAGATCGACACTACCACTCACGCCATATTGGCCAACATATCTTCAGATTTACCATCGTAGGTTTCAGCTCAGCTGCCTCATGTTAGAGTTGTAAATAGAACAATTCAGCGTGTACGAAAAGTAGAGGAAAATATCCCAGTAAATCCCGTATATTTGCCAGCTTTAGCATTTGTTCCACTAAATAATGTAGTTGATGCCTTTGCACAGCTTCTTGATAGCGATTTTTGTGTAAAAAATGTAATATACTTACCATAAATACATACATAGTAAAACATTGATAAATTTGACCAAAAGTGTTAACAATTCAAATTTTGACAAACTAACATTATAATGAAAATAGAGCTGGAAAATTAAAGCTGACAGACGTCCTAAATATACCCAAGAATAGGTCAATAATACTTTAAAATATCGTTTCATCCCTGGTACACATGGAAAAATCATAAAATTTCGCCGAAGCTTGCGGTCGAGATATTTTTTTCTTATGAGGTCACCTAGCGTCGAGCGAAGCATCAAAGGGACCGCCAGAGAGATAAGTTACTGGTTATTATTTACTGTGCTGATGCGATGGCACACTTCACTCATTCTGAATAATACATGATATCAAGCGATATGTATTTCATTATTCATTTTATACTTATGCTTTTATTTGTTTACGTATGTCTTTATGTCAGCTATATGAGGCAGTAGTAACTACCGGTCCTGGACTCTGGCGTAGTATCCTGACCCTGACTATCATAACTCGTTTGACATTAACCTTGTTGCATACTCAGGTAAACAAGTTTTATAAGTTATGGCAAGAAATATTAAATTGTGAACATTCCCGTTAACCGCAGTGTGTAAATTAATTATCAATTTGTCCTCAAATCAATGAAGCTTCCTAGTTTGCTAAACTTACTTGAATTTTTTTGTTATATAATCGTATACTAAACGGTAAGGGATGTTAGGAAATGCATTTTTGGACATGTATCCGATTTTTGCTAGTTAATTGCTTATGACAGCTATAATTGTGCATATCTAGGCTATTCATGTTTTCCTCCAAAATAATAAATTTAAGCATCAATAATTAAAAAAAACCTTTTTTATAAATTGACTCGAGGTTTCGATGATTTTCATTATCATCATGAGGGTACTAGAAATACAAAATAATTTTTTTTTAGAAACAATTAGAGGCTAATTAAATTATTATAAGTGGTTTAAAATATAAAAAAAATACACATAAATATACGTATGTATTCTTAGAATTAAGGTAAAATATTTAAAATAACATTCCTATATTTCTTCAGAAAAATCAAAGATAAATTAATACAAACCAATACTGAAATTCTTTATACTGTATCCGAGAGTCCAGTGGTACCAACTTATGCCACACCGAATAGAATACAAATTATACTACCTGTATCAGTTATAAATGAACTCAAACGAAAATTCCACCAACTGAAAGGAAAAAATCATTGAGCCGAAAAGAAAGAAACTACTAGTATGTTACAGAATTCACAGAGCTTCATATTCTATTTTGGTTTTTTTGAACATAATATAAACCTTTTTGCAACTTATCGGAAGTTTTGCATTTACAACAGGACATGCTTAATCAATGCTACTCTTAATTCAATCAACACTCCGTGTGTATACTTTGTTTCTGTATCAAGCTCCTAGCAGTTCACCAATAAACTGTTTAAATAACGAAATGAAAATCTGAAAAACAAGTTATAATCTTATAATTCTACACTACCAGAATTTACATTATACAGATTGAGCCAAACCACTAGATACACGATTTGCGGTATGCGAAGTTTACAGTTGCCTGTCTGAATACGAAGTCCGAATGAAATTTAATGATTGCGTCAGGGCGCTTGCTGGGAGGAGCATACGAGAAGAAGCAGATTTCAGTACACCTAAAGCCTCGGTGGAGGGTGTTGCTCATTCATCTAAAGAAATCTTTGCATATTAACGTATTTACTAAAATTATCTGAATATTTCACAATTTTAGTATTTCTTCCGAGACTCCACATATAGTAAAACACTACAATTTTGAAATATATCATAACAGCACACAGTCAAACATTGATTTTTTTTCGAAACAAAAAATAATACTAAAAACATAAATTAATATCCTTCTAAATTATAAGAAAAATATGTCACTTTAACAAGATTAGATAATGCGGAAATAAATACACAAATAATTCAAACTAGATGCTCAAAAAAGACCTCTTTCTTGAGCAAGACAATATCCTAACCTATTGTAAAAGCCCTTTCTAACGTTCGCGCTCCGATCGCCCCATTGCACATCGTGCTGGCAACAGACGGGCGACTGTAAACTGCGCATAACGCTAGTCGTGTATCTAGTGGTCTGACTCGACCTGTATACTTAAATCTCATCTGTGAAGTACCGAATGTGAAGTATGAAGTAGATGATACAGGAAATTTATCTCTCTGGATAAACTGATAATATAACTTACTAATTATCTCACAGATAGTGTTGAATCTTTAATTTGTTTTGTCAGAACAATTCTTTGAGTAAGTTTATTTTACGTTGTCTTGAGTTTGTTGTTTTTATTCGAAAAAGAATACATTTGGGCTTAAAACAGAAAAGAAAGAGTCCTTAATATTTGTAGCTTTAAAGAGTTCATATACATTTTAAAGAGTACTGTTGGTAACCCTCTCCGTGACTGTATATTGTTGTTATATGTTTCTTTTGTTATTACTTTCTTTTCTGTTATTTCTTATTAAAATGATTAATAATAATAACATTATATCAAGAGGCATCTAAGTGGTCTATGAGAGATCTTTAATTAACAGGATTGGTTTCTTTTTCAGTTTGTAAGATTTCACTTAGTAATCCTTTTTTACGATAGTTTGTTTATCAATAGTTTTGGCCGCATTAAAATGAAATTTGTGTCCCGTATTTACAATGTTCTACAGAACTAGTTGGGCTATTTTTATTATATGCGTTTCTACAATTCATCTTGTGCTCTGTTATTCCTGTTTATCCCATACATTTTTTATTTGAATTACCACAAGGTGTTTCATATATTACATTTACCTTTACATCTGGTGGAATTTTTGTTAATTTGATGAAAATTTTTTTACAGATAGTATTCGTGTTTTCAAATGTTATTTCTCTTTCATTATTTTTTTTCTTTTTTCTCTTATAAGGCCGTTTAAGGTCATTTAAATTAGAAGTCACATACTAATTTTGCATTCCTTGAAAGGTTAAGCTTTTACCGCCTTCTTGAAAAAATATCCGAAAAAAATAAAAAATTTTGAAACATTTGCAAATATCTCAGTTAATGCCAACAGAAAAGCATGTGGTTACCAAATTTATAGATGGGTAAATTCTCTACAATGAATATTCTATACGTGTTTGTTGTAGGTATACTTGTTTCAAAGTAATAGGCGCCCAAATATGTGCTTTGCTTTTAGACTGGGTTGATCCACGCAGTACAAGAAGCAGCCTCTCAGAAATTATTAAAACTCATTTCTTGTAAATGCGCCAAAGGTTGCTATGCATGTAGTTGTCGCAAAGTAGGTTTACGTTGCCCATTAATGGATTGGTGGATTGCCAGGGAAAATTTTGTTAAAATATTCTGGACGTGTATGAATTGGACGAAGACGATGTAAACGGAATAGATAACACTAGTTTACAAGGTATTTTACCCAAAAATGAAAAGAATTGAATTTGTAGGATTTCAATTCATTAAAATCGAATCTGCAGCCAGAACAAAAATATAACGTCGCGTTTTTGAAATATAAAATTGAAAGTTGAGAATGGTAGGGAAAGGTTTATTCTTATTTTTTAAGTGCTGGTATCTGTTTCTCCTACGATGGACCAATAGTAGACCTCCAACATATTTTCATTCCAAAATCTTTAACAGAGTTGCTTAAAATATTGATGAAAACGTTCACTATTTTCATTGTTTATACTCCCCTAAATTCTCAAGAAAGAAATCAAGGTGGGAATGCAAGAAGTGAATTTTCAGCGACATATTGTCTTCCATTTTATGGTAGTTAACCAATAAATCAAAAACGATTTGATTTTACATCTCATGTTTTTTACTTCCTAAGGATGCCTAAACCGTCATTTAGAATGATTTCCAGGCGGGTTGGAAAAAACTGTTGTAAATATTTTAATGCCGCTTCTGCTTTGTCTAGTGGCTTTACAGAATTTTTAGTAAGTTCCAATTTGATATGGAGTTGAGGCAAAATAACATCCATCGAGTCAATTAAATACATGTTCTGATTGTTGAATTTTGCTAGGGGTGTATTAATTTTTCATACGCCAAACGTTCTTTATGTTGGTACAGAGAATGAAGTAATATCGCGGATTTATATGATGAAGACCAATCAGTCAGATACACGTGGCCACGGTTTGTCCAGCTCTAAGGGCGACAATATGCCAGAAAAAAAACCTAACGTGATAACAATCATCTGCTATTACTTGTATGATCAGTGGGATCATTAGTAAAAAAAAATGCATTTAGTTTCTGGGTATAAAAAAAAATAAATGTTCGTAAACCAATTTAATGAAACAGAAAACGCTTTAAAGTATTCCGAATGTTCTCAGTTCTCTTCGGAAAATGAGACAGATTATGTAGAAAGTCAAATGAATGAACCATCGTCTTCAAAACAAATGTAAAATGCCTTAATAGACTCCTGGGGATATTACATAAAAAAACGCGCCAAGTGCTGTAAAGATGGTGTGGAAACGAGTGCACAAACGAAACCTTTTCTTGACTGGATTTGACAAAAATCATATACCCATAGTGACAAAAACATTAAACAGAGGTAATATCCAGCTGAAATTGGGCGAATTAAGGGAGGAGAACAGTAGTACGTGCGAAATAGTTAGTGGTACATATTTCGACGCCTATTTATCCGAAAAAGACAGCCTTAGAACATTAATGTATAGAATATTTTTTGGAGAGAATTTATCCACCTGTGACGTTAAAAGCTATATGTATTTCATCGGATATTTTTTCAAGGTGACGGTTTAAGTGCAATCTCTCAGGGGGTGTAAAATGAGTGTGTGATTTCTGAGACCCAATTAAATAGATTAAAATTAATTCCAGCTTGTCCGCAATTATTCCCGCTCATAATATTCTCACTTGTATGTGATATTTTTTTCTAGTGTACGTGCACATACACATTCGTCCGGAGCGAAACCGAGCGTTATAGGTTTGTGTGTATATTGAACGCGTTCTACAAAACGGTTTTCTCAGTTTTCTGGCAAGTTGATGAACAGTCATGATAAGGACACAACAACATTACTGTTATTATTGAAAAATTCCTAATAAAAAACATTTTGACGAGAAAAAAATTTCATAAGAATTTGCTATTTTCAACCACAGTTTTGAAATTAGATCACGATTATGGTGTAACAGAACTTGTTTTATCTCATATAGAGGGGTTCACAAGAATATTTCGTTGATTAATTTGTCATCTAACATTTTCACCTCAATGAACTGCAGTCTTTCACGCAAAGACAAACTGATTTGTCTTCGAGCGGAACACTCGGTTCGGTTCGGTTGGGACTAGCAATGACTCGCTCAGTCACGCTCCGGTATGCACACACGAAATAAGATATTCTAACTTGTGTTTTCCATCTTTTTTTCGGTCGCTTCAGCTTTGTATGTGCACGTACACGTATTTTAGCTGACATTATGCTGATTATCATTTTTACTATTGTGTCATACGAGCAGCCCCCCCGTCGAGCCATCTCACTTTAACTAGAAAAAAAAAAAAGAAATATACTTTCCATCAGTACCAAGTGATATTATATAGGTATAAGGTAGTATTGTCACACATAAGAATATACCATTATAGTACATTGCATTAATTAATAACTGTTAAGATCTTTTATTAGAACACACTATATAAATTTTTATTAAAGATATTTAGTTTCAACACATACTGTAAAGTAGAGCATTTCATAATGATAAACAAAGTTGATAATACAGCATAAATTATAACAATGACCTGAACAGGCAAAGTAAGTTTCCCAATGCTGACTAAGAAATCCTAAAGGTGAATTCAATAATTAAAGTAGAAATGCTAATTAGTTACTTCTGAGGATTTTTCGGGATAAAACGAGTGTCTTTGGGGTGACACGTCTCCGGTCCAGGCGGTAGCATAGCCAGGGTATGATGTAAGTTGTGAGATTTTAGTAGTAAGTATATTTTATTTGTTTGTGTTTAATGTGTGTTTAATGTCCATTAAATGAAGTGTATCCGAAATTGTTATATCTTACCACTATGTTTTATTTTGTTCCCCCTCAGTTATCAACCAAAAATACTAAAAATATCTCTCCGTTGCCAAGCGAGTTATATTTTAATATGTGATTCTAAATTAACATAAGAAGTGATGGGGTGGTCAACCACTTCGTGACATATGGTGGAGGCTCTGTGGAGGTAGCCAAAGCCATTACGTGACATTTGGGGGAGACACCAACCCCTTCGTGACGTACGTTAAGTCGTCATAGGTGACACATATTTTTGTTTGATACTGAAGGGGAACAAAATAAGACATAGTGGTAAGATATAACAATTTCGGATACAATTTATTTAATGGTAATTAAAAACCCCCCCTTAAACAGAAACAGATAAAATATACTTACAACTAAGATTCCACAACTTATCACACCCCGACCAGGCTGGGCGTGAGACGTGTCACCCCAAAGACACCCTTTAGCCTAGACCAAACCCCAGAAGCAACTCACTAGCATTTCTACTTTAATTATTGAATTTGCTTTCAGTTTTTCTTAGTAAGCATTAGGAAACTTACTTTGGCTGTTCAGGTCATCAATTTTGTTTATCACTATGAAATGCTCTACTTTATAGTCTGTGTTGAAACTAAATATCCTTAATAAAAATTCATATACTGTGTAATAAAAAGATCTTAAAAGTTATTAATTAATGCGGTTTACTATAACGCTATAACATTCTGTGTGACAGTATCGAAATTATCCCTTGAAATAAATATTTTGTAATTTATGCCAATATTAACTATTAGAATGATCTACACGTAACCGATCGAATTCTCACGTTCAAAATACAGGACTGACAGTTATATGTTAATTAAAATATACATCTGCCCTGCGAGGACATTCTTAATGAACTAGCCAAACGAAGACGAAGATTAAGATTTGCAATCTGGCAATCTAGCAGTCATGTCATATTTCTCTAGAACTATTTTGTTTGGATTTTGTATTATGTCATGGAATAGTATATTATGATACAAGTGTATAAGTGTAAGACTTTAAAGCACGCACAATGAGTTTAAGGGCACGACGCGAAGAGGAGTGCTCTTAACGTTGCAAGTGCTGCAGAGGCACCTATACACGTATATCACACGCTATTATACCTGCATCATGACTTGAAAAACAAAGCTGAACGTTCAAATTAAATCAAAACCATTTTTCTTAAATTTTAATATATTTCATGAAGTAGGGCACCTGAGGTCCTCGCGTATTACTGACACAGAGATAGCAAATGTTGTTTACAAGCTTGTCTGCCAGTTCATTTAAATAATAATTTTCATAATTGAAAATGGTTACGAATAAAGAATAAGTTTCATTTGAAATCGAAATTTAGTCCTAATTTAAAATTTTAATGTAAAAATTTGAATTTATTGAAATTATTAGAAAATATTAAAACACGGCATGTTTTAATCTTAAGCTTTCGCACGCTTTTTAATTGTTTAAGCAAGAATTATAATGCAGGTATAATAAAAAATATTTTATTACTGTTATAGCCTTTTTTATTACTGTTTGTTTTGTTCATTTGACAGAATGTAATTTTTGTCTTGTTTTAATTTTTTTTAATAATATTTATTAACGTGAATTAGCGAGATATTAGTATTTATTTATTACTTATGTATGAGGTAGCTTAATAGTTCAATATTTTTCTGAAAAATGTTTCTCAGCCTCTGCGAACCCAGTCCTGTAGCCTCCCCAGATACATTTGCTGGATGCGCCACTGTACTGTGTAATAAATTATTGATTAAAAGTGTGATTAAGTGAGAAATTATATTTTATCAAATAGAACTTAATTAAATCTATTTAACCTTTCATGACTTAATTTATCTCATCTTGTTTTAAGATTTATTATATCGATTTTTTTGTTTAAAATGTATCCCTAAATTTCATCAAAATAGCAGAATATCCAGTACCTAGCTTGTGATGCCCTGGTCATCTTTGAAAGCTTTTACACTTTTTTCCTGGTGCATTTATTTTTAAATAATGTGTCTTTGACTAGCTTAATCGAAATTGAGAAAATTTTTTGTCGAATTCGTATTTTTTATCAAGCACAACAGTTTGCATTTTTTTTATACAAGTACAAATGTATTTTATAAGTTGTTGTTCACATTCAGCCGTTTCGTTGGCCTAATATATTAGGCAGATCAGTCGAAATATGATCACTAATGAACAAAATTGAAACTATTAAGCAGTATAATCTTCCGATGAAATATAGCCTAATATAAACTGACACCAATTTTTTTAATTAAAGGAGCTTTGATTAATTTTTATCTCACTGAATTTTCTCCTTTTTTTATTTTTAGATTTGGCGTAAAACCCAGAAATAGGCGTGAATAATATGTTCATATCCATCATAATAATTATATAGTGGTATCAGTGAAAATAATAATACTAACATCGAGTAAAGTTTACACCTCCTTATTTTGATGACAGATAAGATTTATTAAATACCCATATTATAGCGGCTAATAACATTAGTTATCGAATAGAATTTTCGTAATAGGAATGAGTATAAATTTGTATTCCGTAAATGTACTTAAAGTAATTGAGTTTGAAATTGATCACATAAGTTGATTTCGTGATCGTACTAGGTACAACGAGATATCGAAAATTACACACACTAGCTTGAACGAGTAGAATAATTTACACATTCTGATTACCAGTCCAGTTATATGGAATTATGCCAGTAACATTTTAACTTCCGAGACCATAACCTATCATTTGCTACTCGTACCTGGTTTACACAGATCGATTTGATTGGAATCCGGAGATTTGTTTGTAATTATCAAGTGTACTTGAGCAACTGATCTCAGGTAGCTTTAATTGTTCCAGTGTTGTGTTTCACTACTTTGTATTTCCTACATGTTAAAGGCTTTTACAACTTTTATCTTATTCGCTTTTAATGCGTATGGCTGATTTTCTCTAAAAGTAACTGAAAGTGATGTATAGTGCTGGTAAATGGAATAATCAGTACAGCACGGACAAAATTTCAAGTATACATTCACAATAGCAATAAAGCATCATACAGAATAGTAATTTATTACTTACAAATGAAACTGCCCCAAGAAAGTTAAGGATATTGAGAAAAAACACATTTTCGTTTAGGAACTATAGTATATTTTATCAACATGTAAATTTTCATTCGTTTTTCATTAAATCGAGTACAAGTAATTCCACTTTTCAATTTTATTTACAAGGAAATAACCAAAATAAAAAAAATCCAATTTCGTTTGAAGATGTAAATCGGTTAGTCAGTTTCAATAAGATGTAAGTTTCCCAGAAGGGCATATAGTACCATGGATTTTTGCTCACATATAATTCGGCTGTTCTAAAAGCATATTCACCAAACTTTTTGGCATTGATTGCCATACCACTTGACATTGTCTGAAGTAGTATGCGAAATCTCATAATTAATTCTTCATCAACTCCAGTAATTTGTGCAGTGCAAGCAGAATTGGTAAAGAACCTTCGAGCGGTATTTCCGTTATTACTAGTTCCGCTGATTTGTCGAGGTTTATCAATTAGTAATCCTAATTCTTTCCGAAACTGCTCCTGTACATAAGCTTTTTTTAGATTGCTTTTGCTTTTTCATGTCCTCTGAGGTTACTGACCATTTTTTAAATGGTAAATTATAAGAAACATGAAGTACTAACCCCATAAATCGAATCCATGCATGTAAAGATGAGAGTCCAAATTTATAATGCTCTTCATTCTCAGTTCTCTGTTTAACATGTTCCAAATCGTTCATTTCTGTTGGTTTTGCAAGACATATATCGCATGTGGAGTATTTGTTACTACTTGTGTAACCTTACCATCTATCATTGTAAAGAACAGCTCATGTTTAATAGACATCGGCTGTTCATTCTTCACTACAAAAGAAGGCAAAAGAGTGCTTATTTGAGTTTCCACTTCACTGACAACAGATCTTGTTTTCTCTGGAGTCTCTTTAGAGAATTCTATTAAAATGGGCCTACAGTATCGAACAGAGGACGGGGTTGGATTTTTCCAAATGACGTTTTGATACCAACTGTACAAAAGCAAACTTCCAACGTTCACACAACGCAAATGGCGCGTAATTCAAATCCTAAAGTTCAATTTGGATCACCCATATATATTATAATAAGATGGACAAATTGAGATTTTAAATTTAATTTTCTATATGCATCTTTATTTTATTTATTTAAAAATTTGACATTACTATTAACGATCTGTCATAAACATTAATTTTATTTTTTAGCTGCTCTTAATCTCAGTTAGTCGGTTCAATATTATTTAGAACTTTTAAAAATAATACAAGATTATTCAATCGAATAAGATCTTTGTATTAATTAACAAATTTCAAAATTATTACAATCCAAATTTGTAGAAGAGAACTATCCACCCCAAGAGTTTAACCAGTTTCTTGATTTTGACTTTTTTATTATTTCAATAACTTACTTCATTACTATTTGCTTTCATAGTAATAATTACATAATTTCCTTTTATTTGTAATTTATGAACATGGAACTTTTGATCAGTACTGATATCTTTAATGTATGTTGAAATTTCTAAAACTTCTTCTCCTCTTTATTATTTATGTGAAAATACCATTTATATTCTTCTATACCTTTATTATCATAATAATTTTTCTTTTAATTTAATTAATCTTTATTTTTCCTTTACAGCAAAATGTTCATCTTTTCAAAATTATCAATATTCAATTCTCCTTTTATTTATTTCTTTTCCTGACTTTTTTTTTTATTTTTCCAAATGTTCCCATGATAAATTTTCTTTATAAATGTTCACCATCTATCATTAAATTCTGACTTTTGACTTTTTTTAAATCTCAAATTTCAAATTTTTGGTTATAAACTTTTCTGTCATACCCTTCAACACTTCTATTTTTAGGTTATAAACTTTTCTTCTGTCACATATCTATCTATCTTGTTTTTACATGATCAAATTTAATACAACTTATCCAAATTCTTATTCTACTTACATTTATCTAAGTGGATATCAACATAATTATTTACCATTATAACTTTTACTAAACTAGTTTAGCATATCATTCGTAATAAATAATTCTGTATTATTATTAATTAATTGACTAATAATAAATTTATTCTATTCAATTAATAAATTTCCAACATCTATGACATCTCAATTTTGTCCTTCATTTTACAACATGACAATATATATATATATATATATATATATATATATATATATATATATATATATATATATATATATATATATATATATATATATATATATATATATATATATATATATATATATATATATATATATATATATATATATATATATATATATATATATATATATATATATATATATATATATATATATATATATATATATATATATATATATATATTGTCATATTGAACTTTATCGCACCGTTGACTCACCCTGTACTTGTATGTAAAAACTCAGTTTTAGAAGTTGGGTAATTGTGATTTCAATTTACGAGATCATGTTTGATTTTATATCTTTAAAACTTTCTATTTCGGACAAGGATTAGTCAAATTGAAAAAATTAAAAATTGGCATTTTAATAACAAAAATAGAATTATCTGAGATTTTTTCCCAAAAAAGTTCTGTTAAGATTCAGAATTTATTTCATCATAAGTATTCATCACTGTATCAGCCGTAACGTACAAGATCATTCCCACAACCAGAAGATCCAATCATCCAGAATCAATCAATGAATAATAAATGATGCGTTTAAAGGCGTATTTGCTGAAGCTGAAAAAAATGTTCTTATTGTATCACATACAAAATGTTTATACCTCAGAGAAATATTATAAAGATAAGTAACACCCATAAGAGATACACTGATTATTCCGTACATAAACAACAATTTGCATGTTTATATATTAACGTATCCAAAACAAACCAGGGGCGGCTCCAGGCTTCAGCGTCTATTTTAATGCTTTTGCGTAACTTAAAACTTAATAGGTATACAAAATTTGATTTTGATTAATGTTTTTTCAATGATATTCTGCTGATGCTATTTTAATCTCTGTTGTTTTAAAATAATTTTAAAGTTTTGTGTTATTGGGTACCTACTGAATAATAATCGATTTTTAGTTATAAACAAAGATTTATTTAGTGAATATTTATTGAGAAACAATGACTAATAAGTGTGTAGTGTGCGGCCAAAGAGGAGAACCACGGGGTTGATTATCTTTTCACAGGTAAGTAAACAAAACAGATAAGGGTCGGCATAATGCGTGAATGCGAAAGGGTGAAACCTCAAAAATGACTAAAATTAATGTTAGCTTTACAAAAAATAAAAAAACAATATTTGATTCCATTTGAACAGTAAAAAATCCACATTTTATTAAAAAAAGATACTTATACAAAAATATTTATATTTGTATTTAAATATTTATCTTAAATGGAAAGTTCATTCTTAAGGTAGCTCACAAACTGTAGTAGATGTTTTAAAGTCTGTTGATATTTTTTTAATTTAATTTTAAAGGTTATTATTTTAAAAAATGTGGTTATTTTTAGATTTCCCGAGAATCTGGTGAGAAGATAAAGTTGGCTAAAAGCTCTCAAAATGGAAAATGTCAGTAAGTGGCAATACGTGTGTTCAGAACACTTATAAAAAGTGATTATACTATTAAAATATCTGGATTAAAAGTCTTGAAAATCAGTACTGTTCTATTTTTTCCCTGGCAACAATATCGCCAGGTTAGTCACACGTACTGTCCACGTTGTTAGAGAATTATATTGAAAATTAATAATATAGTGAGTAGTCACTCATTCATACCTCATGAAGTAATATCAAGTAGATACCTGCAAAGCAGCAATTGTTTTGTTGATATGTTACTTTTATTGCAGTGATGTAGGTTTGTATATTTCAAAGAAATATCACTTGTTTCAGCATTCCTGCGCCACCATTAGTACCCAAGATAGCACGGTATGTTAAATATAAATATACAGTGCAGTGATCAAAAAAATATTTTTTTTGG
Organism: Rhamnusium bicolor; assembly: GCA_029963845.1. NCBI lineage: Eukaryota > Metazoa > Arthropoda > Insecta > Coleoptera > Cerambycidae > Rhamnusium > Rhamnusium bicolor. Next base: position 401,234 of record JANEYF010000845.1, read on the forward strand.
ATCACTGCACGCTATTAAAGAACTTAAAAATATCTATATTTGATATGCCGGACATGGCCGTTGTTTAAAAAATAAAAAAAAAATAAGGACCAGGGGTGCTTAAATTGGCGGGCTTTTATATTTAAATTTAACATACCTTGCTATCTTGGGTACTAATGATGGCGAAGGAAATAAATTTTCAATGCTGAAACAAATGACATTACTTTGAAATATACAAACCTACATCACTGCAATAAAAGTAACATATCAACAAAACAGTCGATGCTCTGTAGGTTCCTATCTACTCGATATTATTTCATGAGATATGAATGATTGACTACTTAGTTTATTATTAATTTTCAACATAATTCTCTACTAACCTGGATAGTACGTGTGACGAAGTTGGCGACAGTGTTGCCAGAGGAAAAATGGAACAGCATTGATTTTCAACACTTTTAATCCAGATCTTATAAATTATAATCACTTTCTTTAAAGTGTTATGAACACACGTAGTGCCACTTACTGGCATTTTCCATTTTGAGACCTTTCAGCCAACTTTCTCTTATCTCCAGATTCTCGGGAAATCTGAGAATAAACACATTTTTTAATAACAACCTTTAAATTTGAATTCAAAAAATATCAATTGACTTTAAAACATCTATAGTTTGTAAGCAACCTTAAGAATGAAATTTCGATTGAAGTTCAAATAAATATTTTTGCATAAGTATTTTTTTTTTATAAAATGTGGATTTTTTACTGTTCAAATGGAATCAAATGTTGTTTTAGTTTTTGTAAAGCTATCATTAATTTTAGTTATTTTTGAGATTTTACACTTTCGCATTATGCCGGAAGTGATTTGTTTTCCTATTTAGCCGCACACTACACACTTATTAGTCATTCTTTCACAATAAATAATCATTAAATAAATTTTTATAACTAAGAATCGATTACTAGCCAGTACCAAATAACACAAAACTTTAAAATCCCTTAAAAACACAGATTAAAATGACAGACGTCCGTCTTTCAGAACATAATTTGTTGTCAAGACGGTGATAGATCGGGCATCGATCGGGTTTCTTTGTGCTGTGTTCATGATTCTGACCAATAGGAATTAAACCAATGATAGTATTTACGTATCTCGCGTGGGATGTAGATGAATCGGACAACTTTTTATGTTTTGTTACTCATCTTCTAGTATTATTAATCTGAGGTTTATACTATACGATATAATGATATTTTACAGTGAACGTCTGGATGCAATTATCATTAGTACTATTTTTGTTATTTTGATTTAGTATTTAGCCTATATTTTGTTTATCAAGTTTATTATTTTACTAAATTAGTAAATAAAATTTCTCACATAGTAAATATGAGAAAAATTAATTATAAAATGCATAGATTAGCAGTGCCCAATTAAATAATAAAACACGTACATAAAATACAGTAATTTCTTCTGTGTATAGTACAATTTTAAAGTTTCTGAAAAAAATGTAATTAATTTATGAGAAGCGGAATATAATTTTTCACATCAGAGACCTCACTAGAATCTCTTTTTGTTGAAAATAAATCTCTTATATAGCGGATAAAAACAAACCATCCAACAACATGCATGTTCGAAGAAACGATTATTATTTTAACTCTCGAGGTCGCCAGTCGTTTTCTATCACGCCAACGTCGCCTTTTAACAGTTTTAACATTATACCCTTTATCACAGACGCTTGTTTAAATAAATAATCCTCATTTCACGATATTTCCTTTGGTAGACCGACTGAAAGTGCCTTCGTCACACATCAATATGACGTGAGTAAGTCTTTAAACTTGCAAATTACTGGATATGCACAACTTTGTATCAGTTATGGTGTGCGTTGTAAATAAAAATTTTATCCACATTTTATCGATAAATAGAACCAATTTTAAACTCTAAAGGCCGGTGTTTTGAATCTCGGTTAACACGAATCGGATAATAATGTCTCTTTCTCTCTCTTTCTCTCTCTCTCTCTCTCTCTCTCTCTCATTGTTACAGCAATGACTTCTTTGGTAATTATCATCCGAATAGTGCTAACTAAAATTCAGCCGCAAGCAAGACAAATAAATATACATAATAAACATACTTATTAGTATTATAAAAACGTAACTATTTAAATGATAATTAAAAAATTTACTTCGATCAGTGCGTCTTCTTATTTAAAAATATTAACTGATCAGTAAAGATTTTATATGATCAATTAATTGTTATTTACGTCAGAAAACCGAAAAGTGTTTCTTTACTGGGCGAGTTGTCAAATTCTACGACCAGCGCACAGTGGGGTGTTGACACCAATTATGGTTAAAATTATTTTGCTGAATGTTTTACAATTTTTTGAATTGATTAGTATTTCAGCTTGGTTGAATACTTAATATTGGCAATTTAAAGGAAAAATTATACACACATAAAAGTTCTTAATCGAATTTATGTACTTAAAAAGAGTTTCATAAAACATAAATAATTTAAGTCTATAACACTCAGTTAGTGTAACTAGTTTCTTCTCCTGAGAACTATGCAGGATCTATTGAATAATCCGGAGATAAAATCATATATAAAGCTTTCTTGAAATAAGTTTTTTTTTAAGTTTTAAGCGTGAAGTCAGAAAGAATCTGATTAAAACATCCGTGTTACATGCCTTTCGACTACAATTTCTATAGAAGTTTAATCTATAACGCCTAAAATACGTATTTCGGGCCTCTGAAACTTCTTTTGACAGTTGGCTGATGGGAAAAAGTGCTTCTAAAATAAATTTGCTTCCATAGGTTAGTATCTTCCGTCTGAAAAGAGAATACGAAAAATGTATGTTTTATTATTTTTATTCTTGCCAACAAATATTTAAAAAATTATAAAATCTGACACCGCCGAATTCCGAAAAATATTTTTGTGGCATTTAATTGTTAACATAATAAACTAAAAACCGAAACTGAATATGGGGGTTGGAAGACTTTGGAAGAATAACAAAATCCATTAAGAATTGAACTTTTGTTTTAAAAATCGATAACTCAAAAAAATACTAATAGGGGACTTTCCAAATTTGGCAGTTAAGATTGTCAACAACATTTTAGATGACATATTAAATTTGGTGAATGTGGTACCACCAGAAGAGACATAATGAATGAAAGAAGAAAAAAGGTACAATATCGGGAAAAAAATTAAAAAAATTTTATTGCATTTCTGGACGAATTTCGACGAATTATAATGAAAAAACATAACTTTATAAAAAAAATCTGTCTGCATGTCTGTAATATCGCGATAGCAGCCACAGTTGTTGAGATTAAGCTTTCAAATTTGGTTTACTTATTCTAAAGGCCAAAGACAATGAAAAATTCGGTGATGAGCGAAATTGGCCAGCTTTTTTGTATTCGACTTTACAAAAAAATATATTCTTGATGAAAGATTATAAATCATGTCTACTGTATCAAGCGAATAAAATATATTTTCCAAGTACTTAAATAAAGCTGATGTAAACTGAAATATTTTACACATTTGGCCTCATCAATGAGGTTAGGATAAATTAAACAGTTTGACGTTTGAAAGGTCTAATTTAGTTACAAAAATGTCAATGACAACAACAAAAAAATTATTAAAATATATGACATGAATTATTATTGACAGTATCGAATGACGCTGATAACACAGCCCCACAAAAAAATTTTTTTTTTCTGACCTAGCAACGAGACGAGTATATCCATATGTATTTTTGATCGCTGATTCCGAATCCGGGGTCAAAAAAAGTCATACACACCCAAAAAAGAATTTTAGAGCCAAAAAACACTCCCTGAATAGGGATATGAGATAACGCTCTGAAAATGATGTTATCATTTTAATCAATCGTTTTGTTTAATATTTTCGGGAAAATTTGAATGTATTACGATAAAAATAAAGGTAAATTACAGCGTTCACCCTATCGGTATGAAACGCACCCTCATAGAGGGTGAGAACCACCCTCATCTGCCAACAAACCAATTGATAACGACAATGACTGAAAAACATTTAAAAATGTTTAAGTTTCGTTAGGTTTGCAATAAACTGACGTAGAATTCACGTATACCCCTAAACTACACATAATTTTATAATCAGATTCATGCCAACACGCGTCTTTTTATAATTTATTACGACTTATCCCACTTTCATCCCACGATGAACTTCTTGAAATTTCCAACACCAGCGATTCCACATAAATTTTGTGGATACTTAAAAAAATACCTTTCAATTTGTTCGTAACTTTCATATCTCTTTTTTTATATTTCATGCATATTAATACCATTATGTCTTTAAAATCTCTTTCGAAGATATTTTCACCTTTGTCCCCATTTTTTTTTCTGTTAATCCATTTTTCTACATATATCCAAGAACACCACCAAAACGAGATTTATTTTGCAATAAACAACTCCTATTATAACTGATTATTACGTCGTTTGTTTAACGCTTTGTTTAACTTTTTTTATACCAATATATTTCTTTAATTTTGCTTGTAAGAAATCAAAAATACTAAATATCTGTAACGATCGTAATAATTCTTCCAATAAAGATAATTGAAAAAGTTATCCTCGCCAACTTCACAAATTTGATATTTAATCCATATATTCCTTTACGAAAACAGTAAACTATACCACATGAAAGAACCAGGCGATAAAGCAGGCCAGATGAGATATTCATGATTACTACAACCAGCAAAGAACGGTTAACGACAGCTGTCCGTCTTGATTGCTTATTTCCCTTTTCAGCGTCATTATATTAAAATTACCTATAGAAATAACCGATAACCCATCGGATCACCTCATTCTCCTTTTATCTTACATTTAATAATTATTCTTCGATTAACTTACCTTCTGAAGTTAATTTTTAATTTATTTAATAAAAAGTGATACTTTGAAAAATAAAGTTTATGAAGCAGAAAATAGAAAACCTGTATGAAAGTGTATATTAGAACAGAAATTTTTGTAAATATGTATTCCTTTTTTTCTATTTCTAAGTTTAACAACAGTTATATCCTTTTAAAACACGTGACAAAATCAAAAATAAATAAAACAAAGGCGCTCTCCTAGATAACAACAATAAATCCTCAGAAAATATCTAGGCATGTGTTTCAATATTAATATCGTCAGTGCCAAATATTTCTTAAAGTTACAAAACATTTGAGATATTGTTTCAATGTATTCACAATAAATGTTGATTGCTTCACCTCAGCATGTATCTAAAAAAAATTGGTAGTAGTAATATCAAGTTTCTTTGTAATATTTTAGAAAAATAACGCTAACAAAACTGTCTTTGTATATTTACAATTTTGAACACAGACACAAGATGGAACACGTACTATATGTAGTACACTAGACGTATACGATACAATGAATCTATGTCTATGTATATTTTAATGTTTATGAAAAAAAATCACTTTGAGCATTTTGTTGTTGCTCTTTGGTGACAGAAATCACACATTGTTTGTTTTTTTCTTAGGACAACTAGATTATAATGCCGACGTTCCGTAAAACAGCTCCTTGAGATGTAGATGAATGTCCTTTTGAATATGAGAACTTTTTTTATTTAGAATTAACAGATATATAACAATCCTTCTAAATCTAAGCCGATCTAAGTTGCCACCATTTCCTCGATGATTTTCCAGGTATTGTGGAATGGGTAAATCCAGATGGTGAGATATTATAGAAAAATTAATATTTTTCCACGCAGCGAAATTCATTATAGACTGATATTCTGATTCAGCCTTTCGACTCTCCATGTCTGAATTATATTGATGCACAACGTATCGTTGTTCTCCTTTTTCTCTAATAAATCCTTTTTCGTGGCACTTGTGTATATCGACTAAAAATCAACACACCAATAAAATTGTTTAGTCTAATTTAGTAGTAGTGATAATTCAATATGTCGTCAGAAAATCTAGAGAATAGCTTTAAAAGAGTTTCCAAGCTTTCAGCTAGTGGAATATCGTCAATTTGGTAGAAGTGGGTAGTAAAAGTAAAATCTCCTTCTACTCAACTGTAAACTTTCTTTATCTTTGTCTCTTTGTCTTCTTTAAAGATCTAGGTAAAATCTTTTGAAGTTCAAATAGAGCTTTTCATCTTCAGTTGAGTACCTTATTATCATCTCATTCTTGACAAGTTAACTCAACTAAAGCTTGCAGTTGAGAGCCTGGTGAATTATTTATTGTCAAAACCTCTTGTCTGCATCTTTATCAATAAGTTCAACACAGGAATATTCGTATGGAAAATAGTAATGTCTTTTACTTTCTCCTCATATTTCTCATCATCATCTAATAAGGCAAGCGCATCATTCGGAGGAAAATCTCTAAAAAAATTAGTTATAGAAAATTCGTATATTTGCCTGTCGCATTATATTTAATATAACACAATTGCTCACGAAAAATATGAAATCATATAATACTAACAGTATTTCTATGTACCACTACTAAAAGATTAAAGATTTAGTATCATTTTTAACATAAAAGAGGAATTTATATTATTAAGTTAAAACAAACACTGAAACATTATAAATTAACTTGAATTATTTCACTTTTTTCTTATAATAAACTCTACAAAATACACCCATATATTGAGACTGACTAATAGTGAAGATGCACACTGCAATGCTCCGAATTTTCAAAATTTTTTTGCAGGTTGACTTATTCTACCCGTACTACCTGTAGTACAACAGGCACATCTGGGTTAATTTAGAATTTAAAATAAAATGCTTATCAACTAATTGAGGTTAGGTTTCCCCTTTGGTAAAAGTTCTACAAAAAAATTTAATAAAATATGGAATTACAATAAAAGACTCTCGAGTTCAATATTATATGTTTATTGGACTTCCGGTTACCATAATTGAACTAAAGCTATACAAGGCAACGAATGAACTCGTTTCGTAAATACCACCATCAGAAGAGGAAGAGGTGATAAACACTGTAAGAATATTAACAACCTTTTCGGAAATTTGAAAACAAAACAGCTTCAGATATGGAGATACATAGATTGACATATTTACTTTTCAATATCACCTTGGAAAAGGTTGTAGGATCTGTCACACATTAAAACAAATCGGTCAATGATGTTAATATCATCCCAGGTCGTTGCAAATTTCTGAGCAAACTTTGTGTGGGATATTATAGGCAGCCTTCAAGATCCTTTTTCCAGAAAGAGATGAGTGGGATGTAATTCTAAAACGGCTTTTTCGAACAAAAACAATAAAGTGACATTGGTTTGGATACCTGGCTACTCTGATCTGGAATGTAACCAAATATTAGACTCCTTGGTTAAAGAAAGAGCAGAATCACGAATCATTGTATCTGAACCGATAATATGTCTAATATTATCAAGTACTGCCAAGATGATTATCTTAACCTGGGTTGAAAGGAAAACTCTGTAGTATTTGCAAGAGTTACCGGGTTTAGTTCATTCGAAGGCGTTTATAAAATACCCTTTGAAATCAAGAGTTAAGAATCTTTTGGAGTTAAACAGAGTAAATCTGAAAACTCTAATACGTCTATACTGGACACCACCGACTAAACAATCATCTGCATAAACTCGGCCTGACGGAAAACGCCGAATGCCGCCTACACCTGGAGGATGATGAGAAGGCAGACCACGTCTTATGTACCTAATATTTGGTAAAGAGCAACTGCTGCCAGAGAATCTGGACACACTCTCGCCTAATAAAGTTATCAGTTTCATTAAGATATCGAACTTAATGGATGAAATATAAGTAGGAATGAGCCATAATAGGCCTGCTGATGGCTACAGTGGAGGGTTCTTAAAAATCCTAAGAAGGATTCGGGAATAATCATTAATGGCGAATACAAATTTTATTAAGCTTACGCCATAGTTGCGCTAGAGAAAAAAATGTGGTTACTACAACAAAATATGACTCAGATGGACAGCTGTTACAAAATCTACTGACAACTACACAAAATATCTTTAAACGCCAAGCCAGAAATCAATAAATAATCAAGAAGGCATCCACATAAGAAACCATCTACATAAATAGGTATGTTTGGCGACAAAAAATTCAGAAAGGTGAAATTTTGACAAACTTTGACATTTCAAATCAAATAGTAATTTCACGTTTTGACTGACATGTCATCGCCCATTCGATGAAGTTTTAATAAAAAATTTCAGAACCAGCGAATAATGAAGTCATTATTCATTACAATGAATAATGGATAGCATTATCCTTGAGGAAACACATACATGATGGATACATTATTTAATAGTCGTGGACAAATTTATTTACTGCAAATGACAAAGCTTATTTTTGTTCGATGTTTTGTTAAGCAACAAAATTGCCTTTTTGGTCTGTATCAGTTGATATGCTGTATTTTAAAACAATAATTATTCCGTAAAACCAAATATAAATGAGCAGTGCTATTGAGAAAAGCTAAGAACTCCTTTAATCTTGAACTTCTGCATCATTTTTTTACCGGATACACTTTTACTTGATATACAACTCATTATAATAATATCACGTCACATGTTTCCGGGGCATAAAATTTTGCAGAGTGATGACATTTTCTTACCCATTTCTTCACCAAATTTAACAGCATCTTATTTTTTATGGGACTTCTTAAGAGAAATATATCGAAATAGATTAAGTGGTTTAATTAGGCCAAATATTATTCTTACAGTTAAGATATAATGCGAAAACAGATCAATAAAAAAATATATAAATATTTTTCCTTTCAAAACTCATAAGCACCTCTTACATATTTTATGCCTAGTACTTTCAGATTTAGGCTTAAATATATTATAACAAGGCGATAGTTTCATCTCCATAATTTATGTAACAGTGCCATTATGTAAATTATCAAGAAAATTAAATATTAATTTCTGCGAATATGAATTATATGCAAATGTTTTAACAACTTACCATTCTTGTACTTGCGAACTTTAGTTAATTTACAATTCATAACTCATCCGAGCTTAATTCGTCTCGAATTAATTTGTTGGTCTAAAATATTTTGACGGCAAATTAACAGAGGGATAATAACAATGATTACGTTTTTATTTACACTTTGTGTTATGTGCCGTACAAAACACGTGACACATCAGCATGGTGCTTGCTGTGCATGCAAACATCTAGCGGGCTTGTTTCACCTTGCCGAGCACAGCCTTCTTTGGGACTCAGCGTTTTCATGGCGTTTTGCTCTGCTTCAACGATTTGACAGATCTTGATGCATTCTCTTGCGTGTACGAACATTTTCCTAGAAACTAACAAAACTGCCGAGGGACTGTCGTAAAATTGTACTTTTTAATAAGACTCATTCCTTTAAAATCATTATTTCAAATGTCTTGTTTCCTTTCGCTGTGTTCGCTTAAAGGATAACAGACGTCTGCTCTAATTAATGGAATTATTTCAGGAATATTTTTATGAAGTTTCTCGGAATTGATTTAATTTGTCAACGATGATGACCACACTGTGTTTTAACAGCAACATTTGAAAGTGTTGTCACAATTGAGGATCCTGCAGCAAAAACAATGTAGCTCTACATTTACGCCAAAATGAGTTAAGTCGACCTTTAGGTTCATTATTGTATTATTTTTGCTTGGCGCAAAAACGAGGTTGCTCTTATTCACCGTCTAAGGCAATTGATGGCAAGTAGATGACTCATCTGTAAAATCAATGTTATTGTCGCAATTCCGAAGATGTACCTACAGGGTTATTCATTGTAAATTACCCACCCCTTATCATCGTTATTATTGCCTATAGAAAAAAACAGTTTTAAATAAAAGTTGTGTGGTTATGACTGAATTTTGTTAAAATGCTATCAAAAGTACAGTAACGTGCAGATTTCAGGGGATACAGAAAAATAATATATTTTTTTTTAAATTGCATACAGTATATATTATTAAATTTTTGGAATGATCCTTTGTTTCTCGTTTCAAAAATATACCATATGTTACCTCTACCATATACCATTTTTGAGTTATTAAACGTCGAATATCTTAGTTAAACTAGTTAGGTACTGTAGATATGGAAAAATTAACATTATTAAAGTGAGCTATGAAAATGACAACTATTATGTTTGATGACATTTGAAATAATCAAAATGGTTTAGAGTGAGGAAGAAAAAGTCCAAATATTTACTACATTCAAGATCTGATAGACCTTGGTATTTTCTGGCTAGTGACTTTCTGCGATTCTGCCAATCTATCACGTGATAACTCCGCCGTATTTTTCATAGTCGGTCGTCTTAGTGTTCGGACGTATATTTTGTAACTTGTAGCTGGTGAGAGATTGAAATTATTGATCCAAATTTATTTTAGTAGACGTTAATCATCGTTGTTTTGGGATTATTTCTTTCACCATATAAAGAATGCTACTTAGTATCTTGTCAGCTAAATGCTGGATTATTCTACAATTAAACACATTGCATTTAGCATTATGCCCTATAATAAGGGCGAGCTATCTCTGGGCTCTTATTAACTATCACGGGACTATTACGCGATTATTACGTGGTTTTATTGGATTTTGACTTGGTAAATTATTATTTGGTATTACAGGGTTATATGATTCATCTAGGTTATGACTCCTAGGTGATTTGTTCGTGTTGTAAATATGGTTTTATGTAATTTGATGTCATGGCAAAATGGAAATTTAAGTATTGTTAATGTACCAAGTGGAGCTGAAATAGAGGGTTGATCTAGTTTTCGTGATGCTGCAGTTTGGTTAATGGAACAATATTGGTATGGTATTGAAGAACAAAAATTGAACACACCTTTCCAACCCCCGGAGGTTAAGTTAAGTCTTAATATATATTTTTTTTATACTTATTAAAAATTTTGACCTTGGATGTAAACAATTAATCATTTATTTTGTGCACTATTTTTTTTTTCAATTTTACTTATTCAGATTTAACTTTAGTACTGGTACTCATGATGTAACTATAGTCCAGTCAAATTAGATCTGTAATAGATCGAGGAATTTTGATTACGATAAATGTAAATATATGTTATCTAGACATAAATATTTTTTTTCTTATGTGGCTTTATGTAAACTAAATGAAATTGCATTTGGTATAAATCTTATTGAACCTACGTTGTTTAATTTCCCAGAATAGGTTTCATTAAGTAAAGTGTGGTAAGGTATATCAAATTCTCTGGTCAAATATTAATTGTTTATTTCTTGAATTTAGAGTACCTACTGAGAAGCTAAAGGCACCAGTTCGCCTGTATGATACTAGTAACCCAACCTGAGATATAACGAGCTAGCCGAGGATTGGTGAGTGAGTGTATAAACGTTACATATTGGGCATCCCAACACAAACAAACGTTGCATTTGAAAAAAACATTAAAATTATCATACATTTAGTGAAAGTTCTATATAATTATCTCGAGATTTCTTATAATAATGGCACCACACTCAGCTTTGTCAGTGTGATTTAGAGATTATACAACTTGTTATCAAAAAAAAATTGGAGTGGCAAGAGAATTGAGGAAGAATTTCCCGAGACGAGATGGTCACTTTCGAGCAAACAAATAATGAAAATTCAGAAATGGTACATAAACTGCATTTATTTGTCACAAGAAAATTAACCGGGAACTCATTTATCACAATGTAAAATAGCAAACAGAATAAGTCGCAGGTCTGTACAAATAATTCAAAAACGATTAAGCAACTCTGCAAGTCCCTCAAAATAACAGAGTTTATTCAACTACAAGAAAAAACGATATTCAACCTGAACGTCTATACCACAACAATTCCAGGTTTTCTAAGAAGGTCTTGGTAACTCATGGTATCCTACGTAATATCCTGGAATGGTAAAAGTCGCTTAGTTTTTACTAATCCGCAGTTGATAAAAACTAATGCAGTAGCATACGTTCACCATTTTTTAAGAGGATCTAATGCCTGTTGTATCCGAACAATATTATGTTTTTATTCAGGATAGTGCCCCGTCACAATGGGCTCTAACACAACATTTTTTTAGCAGATAGCATGCCATCCCTTATTAAAGCAAATCAGTGGCCACCGAATTCTCATGATTTTAATGCATTTGGCTATTCACCATGGAATATATTACAAGGAAAAATGTATGCCCAAAGACGAAAATCGTTTGCCAACCTGGAAGATCTTATCGAGACTAAGGAGATTTCTCCTCAATAAACAGATCTAAAGTTTTGACCAGTTGTATATAACCAATTATTTGCTATGTGGTGCTGAATGTGTTTCACGGTATAATAAAGAAGATGCTCTTGAAGTTATTATTTAAATGCTCTCTCTACATTTACGACGTTGGTGTCTTCATTCTAAGCATCTCAACACATCATCCTCATAGAAACATTTCATCCAACAATATCTGCAATTTGCGAAAATGCTTTAATTTTTGATAACTCTACAATTTTAGTCCAATGCTTTTGGTATCCGTTAAAGAAAAAAGTCTAAAAAAGCTGCATTTTTTTTAAACTTTGATTTCGTCGTTCTAAGCAATGTCTCAAAAGTACCCAATATCCAATTCCAATTTAAAGATTATTATTTCCTATATTTTACATATCTTACTTAAATAGGTATATGATGCATGCCATTTATATATATTTTATTTTACAATAATACATATATACAAGAAATTGTGTACATTATTTTCTCAACTGTTGTCATTTATCGCTTTCGCGATGGTACCAGCTGCGGTGTTGTGCTGCATCCACCTACCCATTTATTTAACTACTTTGTGAAATCACGTCTTTCCTTGATAACAGCGCGTTTATTTAAATGTTAAATTAATGTGAGAAAATTCAAGTTGGTTTTAACTAACTGGTGCTATACTTGGGTACCATTGTGTTTACAAAAAACCTGCCTGATATTTTAAATGCGATACGTCTATAATATTATTGTTTTCCGTGTACTATTCAACCTGTACATTACTTGGGATTGTGGGTTACTGAGAAAATATTAAAGTTGGGTTATGTGGGGGATCAGGAAGTGTGGATTTTCTGTGTGTTCGCTTCGTTACCGTCGTTCGTCGTACATAGGTAGGCGTTCATGCAAGTATTTATGGGTGTGGGAAGGAGCGTCGTAGCGTCTAACTTGAATTAAGTTCGCAGGTAACTGTGATTTAGCAGTGTTTTCTATAATAAATTTTTTCACTGTCTCCATTTTGTATTTCTTTATTCTAGGCATTGACACCTGCCTATATAAATCGTCTAGTCTTATGTACCGGTCGGAGTTTGTTAACAGTCTTATTATTTTGTTCTGCGTGGTCTAGGGTCTTTTATATTTCGTGTCGAGAATATGACTCCAGGCCGCGCAGGCATATGATCATGCATCCTAATCTCTCCAGTCCAGAGAGTTTGGCTTTGGCCGTCCACGTCCATTGTGATCCATTTGGTCACCAAACAATGGATCCGTATGTTATCTTTGGCCTGATGACCGTGACATAGATCCAGTAAATTTGTTGGGGACCCATGCCCCAGGATTTGCCTCAAATACGACGACTTCTCCATAAGGACAGCTTTGCTTTGTGGATTACTTTTTCCAGATGGAAATTCCAATTAAGTGATCCATCTAGAGTAATTCCTAGATATGTCACCTCCTTCGCAAATAGAATAGTTTCACCCATTAAGGAGGGAGGTCTTAAGTCCTTCAGCTTCCTCTTCCGGGTGAATGATACTATTACTGTTTTTAGATGGTTACAGACATCTGTTCCCTGTCGCACCAGTTACTCACTGTATCCAGTGTCTCTTAAAAGGTATTCGATATTACTCATTTAAAGTTTCCTTTGACTAGTATGACTAGATCATATGCATATGCTGGAACCCCAACCTCACACAGTGTGAGAATAGCCAGTAGGTCGTCCATAGGAAGTGACCACAAAAAGGGGGAGAGAACTGCACCCTGCGGACATCCTCTTGTGGCTCTAAAGCCAACTGTTTCTCCCTGCAGAGACGCTGTTATTGATAGCATATTTTAGTCATAAATTTTATATCAAGTTTTGTCGAAAACTATAACTCGTGTGGCAAGTAAGGACTTTTTTTGTAAACTGTAGTCTTTCGATCTTATAATAACATTCATATTCGTAAAATTAAAAGAAACGGAGATATTTGCGAAAAACCACTTTTTAACCCTCTTACGCACCATAAAAAATTGTGCATACAACGGATTACCGGAAACTTCTGAAACATTGTTTAGAACAACGAAATGAAAGTGTAAAAAAATTCAACTTTCTTGAACTTTTTTCTTTAAACGATATATTTGTCTAAATGCATTGGATTAGAATCGAGCCATATATAATTAGAAAAATTAACAGTACAATAATTACCTGGTCATTTGTATTCACTAATATTAATAACAAGATTCTTGATCATAGACAAAAATTTTAATTTATTCTTTGGTTCATAATGTGCATCCTTTACAAATAAACTTATATAAAATTGGGGAGATGACCTCAGATAAATGTGTAAATTGTGATAGAGAAAAAGATACTATCAAACACAAATTTCTATGTTACAAAGATGTGAGATACATATCAACATTTATGGCCGGTTTCTGGTACATTCCGCTATGGATTCGACAACTATCGGTCTGTTAAAGTTATCTGTATGATAACTTACCAAGCGTTTCTGAAACGTTATGAGTCGATAACTATCGGTTGATAGGTATCCAACCAATAAGTCAATTGAGTGGTTGCCCGCTAGATGGCCAACCCTCGTAGCTAACTTCTCGTTGTTATTTTTACTAGGAATTTTACTGTCAAATATCATTTAGCAAATATCGATCCCGGTCTGTGTTTGCTTTTAACGTGTTTATAATAACAATAAAATTATATTATTTTGATTAGGAATCTTACTTTGTACAAAGAACAGTAAGGTATGTTTTATAAATAATAGTTAGATATTTTTATGTTTATTTATGATTGTTTTTAGAACAGAAATGGATGTCGAAGTTTCAAAACGTTCCAGAAATTTCACTGATTATGACAGAAATTTGTTGTTCGAATTAGTTATTCAGTATAAACATGTACTAGAAAACAAAAAGACTGATGGTACAAGTGTTAAGCAGAAAAATGAAGCTTGGGACGAAATTACTCTTAAGTACAACAGCAGCTGTCAAACCGGTCCCCGAAATGCAAAACAGTTACATGCTTTATACGATGGTATAAAGAAGAAAGCTAGGAAAAATCTACATGATGACAAGGTTAGTAATCAATGTCTTTTGGCTATAAGTGAAGAAATATATCATAATATAATAAAATAGCATACTTAAGTATGTTTTTTCATAATTTATTGCCTGTTAAGTGTTCAAATTTTGTAATGTAATGTGCTTTTTTTTACAGAAAAATTTATTTAAAACTGGCGGTGGGACCTTCACACCGCAAAGTGACGAGCTAGATCTGAAAATAGCTACGATATTGAAACCACAATATCAGGCTCTGACGAATTGTTTCGACTCATCAGCTGCTTATTTTCAAGGTAAATTATTGTTATTGAGGTGGTTAACTATTTGACGGAGTCAAATAAGTATAAACAAAGTTATAAATCATTGCGATGTAATAATGTTTAAAATTTGCCAAAAAATCGCAAGTGCAAGACTAACATTCTAAGGTTAGTCAAATAAGTATTCACAATCAGCAACTGCAATTTTTACCATATTTTATTTATCAAGTTAGTTAGCCAGTATCGCAAACTGTAAAATATTCAAACGACTATTTTTTATCTTGTATCTGTTCTGAAAGTATTAGAATAACTCTATGTTCTCTGTAGTTTCGACTTTTTAGGCCTTTCTCAAGAGTACAAGTTATACTAACTATTACTAAGTATAACTTGTACTCTTGAGAAAGGCCTAAAAAGCCATAATACGTGTAGAGAATAAAAATTCAATTTTGAAACATTAAAAAGCAAATCTTCCATTTAACAATTAATATTTATATATTAATTAATAACATATTACAATAAAATGATGTAATTTATTAAGATTTTTTATTTCAAACAAAATTTACATGTGTATGTGGTACAAACATTTAATTTTTTTTTCAGATAATAGTGAGAAGGAAAATATAAAATCGGCAATTAACGTTGTAGACGTCAGTCAGGTTGCAGAATCCAGCGGAACAACTGTCATGACTGTGGAACCAACGTTGGAATTTTCAATAACGCCATCAGCATCTATACAAACAAACACACCACAATCATTGCCTGAAAAAAAAGAAAAAGACAAAGTATTGAAACATTATCGAAAAGAATAGTGGAGAGAAAAAAATTTCAAAGACAAATTAAATACAGACATCCATAAAAAAAAAGAGGAAATACTAGATGTGGAGAAAATATTAAAAGAAAAACAACTGACAGCTGCAAATATCGATGTTTTAATTAAAGAGGCAGAATTAAAAATAAAAGAAAAAGATATTCAAATAAAAATGGATGAAATCTCACATAAAAAAGAATTCAGGAAATTGAATTAGAAATAAAAGAAAGAGCTTGAAATTAAAAGATGGGAACATGAAAAGAAATTTGAAGAATACAAAAAACATCTTAGATAAAAGTACAAAATAAATTAATATTTAAGTTAAAGTTTTTGTTATATTTCAAGTGTAAATTGATAAGATTTGAAATTAATCTCATAATTTGAGCTATAGGGGAAAAGCTTAAAATATATATGTCACAAGATTTGGTTATCACCTACAATTTTTATTTTTAATGTTTTGAGTGTTCATTAAAAAAAAATGTCTCAAAATCTTATTGACCATGAACACAAATACAAAAGAAAACTGGGTGATCCAAAATTTTTCAGATTTGGAATTAATTATTATCGATTAATTATTCCATTATTTTGAATTTTGTAATAAAATATTGATAAAAGCTGTTTATACTTAAACATGTCTATAATTTAATGTAAAAAAAAAAACAAAATGGAAATTTACCTAAAATAATTTATTACAGCTCTTCTCACTGCATTACCTCCCCCATTTTCCTCAACGAATACATCGTTCACTTCTGCATCACCATCAATAAATTCTTCATCAAATTCTTCGACATCGTTCCGCAAAATTGAAATGTTGTGAAGCACAGCGGTAGCTACTATTATGGGTAGAGTAACCGCTTCTACATTAGTTGGCAATTCTAATGAAAGACAAGCAAATCTTCGTTTCCAAACTGCAAATGTTCTTTCGGCAGTATTTCGTGTGGCAATGTGCGCAGCATTGTATATTTGTTCTTCAGGTAACACAGGATGCAATAGGGGCGTTAGTAAAAACTCTTTGCATGCGTAAGCACTATCTCCCAATAAATATGAATTTGGAAATTGTCCAGCTTCTAATCGAGCCCCAATTAATGAAGCATTAAACATCGTGCTATCATGAGTTGAGCCAGGCCACCGTGCATCTATGTCACGTATAAGTAATTTTGCATCACATATTACTTGCACATTAATGGAAAAGTAGCCTTTCCTGTTGCGGTAGATTTCACCATTATTTCCTCCTGGTGACTGTATTGGTATGTGACTACCATCAATACAACCTAACACATTCGGAAACCGTCTAATATTATAAAATTCAGATTTCACTTGTCGTATTTCTTCATCCGTAACTGGCATATTTATAAACTGCGGAGCAAGTCGTGCTATTGCGTATGTCACTTTCTTTAGAACCCTACAAACCGTAGATTTATGAACCTTCAAATCATCCCCTATCAATATTTGAAATGAGCCTGTAAAAACATATTTTATAATAAAAATAATGTTTACTGATCTTATCTACTTACCTGTTGCATAGAACCTCAAAGTTATCAATAATTGTTCAGCCACAGATAAAGAACGGTTTCGAAGTGTTGTTGGCTCAATATCGTGTCGAATTATCTCTGCCAAATAATTAACGGTGTCCTTAGTAAATCGAAAACGGTCCCTAAATTCACTTTCACTATATTCCTCAAATGGGTCATTTCTAATGCGAAAATTGCGACCATTCTCTACATTAAAAATGTCAAATAATTCTTCATCGGAAGAAT
Source organism: Rhamnusium bicolor (assembly GCA_029963845.1). NCBI lineage: Eukaryota > Metazoa > Arthropoda > Insecta > Coleoptera > Cerambycidae > Rhamnusium > Rhamnusium bicolor. The sequence continues at coordinate 419,174 of JANEYF010000845.1, forward strand.
CAGGAGCTTGAATAATCCATTCTAAAAGCCTAATTTATTTACCGAGGTATTTACTCAATATGCAATTGTTTACCTACTTAGGTCCTTAACCTATTTTTTATTATTATTAACCTATATTTTATATTGTTTACACGAATTATAAATAAAAAAGGAAAAAACAATACATAAGTAGGTATTTAACTGAAAAGCACAGTTCAAGCACAGTTTAATTGAATTATATACAAAACAAATTAAACATTTGACACTTGTGACAAAAGTATGGAGGTTATTATACGATGAATTGTTTTTGCGAATTGCGCATGCGTCAGATCTACGTCGACAGCAGATATCCCACCTACAATGACCAGATATCTGTTTGTTAAGTTATTGAGCCGATAACTCTTACCTAACGTCTCAGAAACGCAATTTTACTAGTTATGGAGTCGTTAAGGCTATCGAACAGATATCTAACGTTTCAGAAACCGGCCATTATTGTTTCATTTGCAAAAAACTGCACCAAAACTTATCTCACCTTAACAGATTTCCTTAATCTTAATTATTATTAATACCAGAATGATATTTTTAATGTAGTTATAACTTTATTGGTAGTATGTTCAATAGAATATGTATTTGATAATACATATTCCGTAAATTTTAAAGAAAATAAATCTCACATATTTTCTCGAAGTTCGATAATAAAAAAAATTAATAGGCAAACTTTTGAAAATGTATTGCAGTGTTTATTAAATATGTAAATATGTGATTATATTAAAACTTGTTTGATCTGTATAATGAATAAGACCGTTAATATGTGCTTTATTGTGAACTGATTTAATAAAGGAAAAATAAGAGGCATTTATATATGTAATCATGATTAAATTGTCAATTTCATGTCACAGTCTAGATAATTTTGAAATGTAGATAATTTTGAATTATTGCCAACATATATATGTTGTGATTTCAATGAGGGCGGAAGTTAAGTTATTAATTCTACAAAACATACAGTGTCGGTTTCGTTTGCTTTTATTATTAGGTTTTTATCACGTTCATTTTTCATAATAAACCACTTTACTTACCTATACTAATTAACGCGGGCTTAAAAATAACTTTTTTTGCTTGTAATTATCACCATCAAATTATTCATGCTGTCATGCGTTTATATTATTCAATCACTTTATTATTACGAGTATCGTGAACATGTAAACACATAAAAAAAGTTGACTAAATAATTTTATTAATTAACATGAATTTTCGAATCACATGTTCCATTTTATAGTGTCTTTATAATGTTAAAGTCTTTTGATGATGTTGGTTATAATTAGTAATTATCTAAATTACAAAAATGACGTTCATGTAAATATATTTGTTTGTAATAATTGCATTCGGATGTTGCCGAGTGCGATAATATATTTGGCTAACATCAAAATTTAATTAAATCACAAAGTTGGGAATCTTGAAAAGTCACAAGAAATTGGTTGCATAGTATTAAAACTTTATATCCCATTGTATTTTGTATATTTAACAAAACACTTACAATTTCCTCTAAAGTTATTATGGAATCATAGTTTATTAGAAAATTGTAGGCGCACAACATTTTTCTCTAAGTCCCGTTAGGGTATGCCTAAAGGAAGGAAAAAATCGTATATAGAATCTGATAAAACGAACTTTTTGGGCATATGCTTTTTGTTCCATCGCAGTTTTTAAAATATTGTTGTACTGATACGTACAACTGTATTAAATGTGAGGTGATCTTTGGATTAGTCGTGAAATTGACCAAACGAGGCTGGTTTAATCGCAACATTTTATCATATTTGTATGTTTAAAAGAAGGTAATGCGAATTCAGTGAAACTTATTTTACAAATCTTAGGGAAACACGAAACTGATCCACAAAATATAAAATAATTGTTTTTCTGTTCCAAGGAACAGATTACCTATCGTAATTTCATTTGCAAAATGATATGCTACACACCTGCTTTCGTGCTTCTCTTCTTTCAAATAGTCACATATTCAGCTAGTTCCATAATGTAAGAGATTTGGTATGAGTGATGAATTCTCAGCACTTACAAACCATTAAAAAATTGTCAGAGCTAGTGGTGACTCTATGTTTAACACTGAAGCACATGTATACACAAAACGCTCGATGTAACATCATAATTTAGAACTTGTACAAGGTAACAGGAAAAAGTTTGATGCATTTGCTTGAGTAAAGAACTTTAACTAAACATTCCTCGGCAAGCTCAAAATATTGGACATTGTGTGAAAAGATCGTCGAAAATTCTGTAGATATTTTACTAGATGTGCTTTAAATCATGACGCATTTTTGCTTATTTTATTGGTTATATCAGACCCAATAAAAAATGAGTAAAAAAAATGACTTCAGTGATAGAACCCATCATTTTGGCAAGAATTAGTGAAGTGAATAAAGAAAGTAAATACTAGTTAGTAAATACTAGATAGTTTTAGCATTTGTTCGAAAGGAGGTGAATAAGAATTTGCTAAAGGTAGGTAGTAAGTACTGGGTAATTATCATGATAATCTTAGTATTTACTAAATACATAGCAATAACTAACCGTAGTTAATACTAACACAGTGCTTACGGCGCAGTACACGACACGATGCCTCATGCTCTCGTATTCATCACTTGTCTATAGCCAGTAGTTGAAATACGATACAAATCTAAACAAGTACCTAGCTTAGCTACCATATACAAATTTTATTGTGTTTTGCTTCTCACGTTTTACTAAGATGTCATCTGATGAAGAGAATGATAACTCCTTAGTAGGGAAACAGTTGGACAGGAGCTTGTTCGTAAAACTGATTTGTGAAAATCCTGTTGTTCTAGAAAAGTCGAAAATACCGTCAATGGTATCTGCAAAGAAAAATACATGGGAAAAATTAGCAGAAGATTTTTCACGTGCTGCAGGGTAGAGGGTGGAAGTTGCTCAGCTTACAAAAACACTAAACAATATGAAAACTAGTATAAAAAAGAAAACCGACAAGACTGCTACGGGCAATAAGCCCATAAAGCTCAAGGAATGGGAACAGAAATTCCTAGATGTTATGCAAAAGGAAACGAATCCTGTTTTTTGTAAAGTTCCTCAAGCCTTATCGATTGGAACTGAAACAGTGACAAGAAGTACCGTATTACAAGAGAATAATAGAATTGATAACGAAGAAGAATAAGTAAGTGATACGCCGGGACCTTCCAAGAAAATAAGGAAAAGTGAAAAAAATTATCAAGAAGTACGAAAGCAATGAAACAAAAGACTTATCATTGCCTCAGTTGCAGAGGATTGTTTTGCTACAACAATTTAAGTTACAAGAAATTCAAATAGAAAAAAGAAGAACTACAATTGGAAAAACTAAAACAAGAAATACAGATTAACCCATGTGAAAAAATGTTCTGATAAATCTAAACATTGTGAAAAAATCAACTCAAACTACGCAGGAAATAGGAGATTTCATAATATACCAGAGTTTGTAGATTTTATTTTATATATATAGTATGTATTTAGTATAATAAATAACTACATTATTCGTTGACCAACTACATCATTTCATTACGCTTCTGTATTCCCCTCGCTTTGGTAGCTCTAGTTTCTTGCTGTTCATCTACAATAGCGCCTTCCACTGCTTCTTGTTCATTTTCTTCATTATTGAGGTCAAAAACGTCATTTAAATGCTTTGCAACATTATGGAGTACTGCACATGAAATGATCACTTTTGGGACTCTCTCCGATGTGACTCTAACACAGTTACCGAGAATGGGAAACCTTTTCTTCAGCTGCCCAAACAGCCTCTCAATTATACAACGTTCTCTGGCTTGGATCAAATTGAAATGTCGCTCCAATCCATTCCGTGGAGGCTGGAAAGGTGTTATCAACCATGGTGATATTCCATATCCTGAATCTCCTAGCGCAAACAGCACCATCGTACTGAGATACTATACCTCTTATAGGGCTTGTCCGCCAGATCCTGGCATCGTGGACACTACCAGGCCACTCGGCAGAAATGCTTGTAAATTGTTCAGCTGCATTGCACGTTGCTTGAACATTAATAGTAGCGTATCCTTTACGATTAATATACTCATCACCGTGTAATGTAGGTTTATTAATCTCGACGTGGGTACAGTCCAAAGCTCCGATTACAGTTGGCATCTGAAAAGACCTTCTTCACAAAATCTTAGCTTCATTCATTTCAACGGGTGTTGCAGGAAAATGAATCCACTCATCGGCTCTCGCTATAATGCAATCCATAACATAATTAACTGTTTTTGTTACAGTGCTGCGATGGACACCCATATCTTCCGCTACTCCACTCTGGAAACCTAAAAAAAAAATTAAATTCCAACATGTTTTTCTTTATATGTAATTATTTCAAACATGACCATTACTAACGAGCAGAAAAGTAAACATTTTCTAAAAGTTTACCTGGATCACCGAAATAACGTAACAGTATTTCCATCTTCTGCCTTGAAGAAAGAGCTCCACCTCTAGTTTCTATATTTTCTGGCAAAAACTGAGACGCCAAAAAGTCAATACTGTCATTTCCGAATCGCAACAACTGCTTACAGTTGTCAATCCGTCTGCGTTTGGGGTAAACTTTCATTTTACGAACCTGCATGAACATCGCCATAGCTGAAACTAAACTGAAAACTAGCATTCTCCAGCGAACACTTGAAAAGTATCTAGGATTTACTACCACCGATTATTTTTATTCACCTAAAACATTAGTAATAACTTGCGCCATCATGATATTCTTAGTAAATACTAGGGTTAGTTATTACATACATTTTTATTCAACAGAATCGTAGTCAATACTTAGAAAAAGGTTAGTTCTAGCAAATACTTCTTTTTATTCACTTCACAAAATGTGGATCGATGAAATTAAATGATAATTTTCTTATCCAGAGTTCGGAGGGATGCTTTTAATGAAGAAATATGCAGGAATATAAGTTATTTGAAAGGACACCTACACGTAATACAGGGATGCTGTCCAATACTGATTTTCTTATCCAGAATTCAGAGAAATCTTTGTCATGAAGAAACTTCTATAAGTAGATATTAAGTAAGTTTTAAATCTAAGAAAAATTTTCTTAGCTACAAAAATCGATAGACATGTAACTCGATTTTTGGTATAAATTTATGGATATCTCGCAAATGATTTAGGTTTTTTTTTTCCTCAGTAAATATTAGATAGGCGACAAATGTATAGATATCAATTCGATCATTTACTCTAGGTTAACGTCTTCTTTCTATATCAACAAACTATTTGTAGATATGTTTTTAGGGTGCTTGTTTTTTTTGACATAATTAATAAGGGTTGATAAATATTTGAGTTCAGTAACAGCAGTAGCTCTATTACCATTTATAATTTCCGAATAAATTTAGATTAAAACAGGAACTTTTTCATGTGAATTAATAAAAACCATCCCTAAGTTAATTTCAAGGGCTGTTTTCCATTATAACTTGTTCAACGTTCAAACATCAACCGCCCTAAATGGGTGTTTTGGGACATAAAAACGATTTGTGTGGTACAACAGACAAAGTAGAACAGGACATTAATAAGTTTAAGCAATAACTAAAGATAGAAAGACGTTTTGTACCGCTCGACAACGTGTGAAATCGATTTGGCCAGGTAAATCGGAAGCAGCGGCGCCATGCCGCCGGCGTTTAGCCATGCACCCGCCCTTGCCTCCCTTAATTAGAAATAGGGACATTAGCGATCACATTTAAATACACTCTTATACTTTGTTTTAAGCGGCTTATTTATTAGGAGGTGGTACCGGGTTGCAGCACAAAGCGGTAAAAATGTTGTGGATGTATATCTTTTTTAACTTACGCTGCTCGTGGGAATGAATTAAGTGTTAAAGCTTGTGGTTCTTGGTAACATGATTAAGAGCACTATCTAGTAACCGAGCAACACAACATACACGTAACAGAGTTTTTGCACATAAATCTTGTAAATATAAATTAATATAATAAGATTATCTAAGACTTTAAAACTATATTGCTATCTGGTATAATTGTTTTCAGGGTTAAATTATATTTCATAAAGTTATTTCGAAAATGCACTGTTATCTTAAAAGGGTGCTTCCAGATCAATCGCACCGTGCCGTGCATTCGCAAATGTTGCAGCAACATACAGTGTAGACAGAGATCTGCGCAGCTCTCCGTATAAAACAGATGTTGCTACAACGTTCGCCAATGCGCGGCGCAGCGCTGCGCGCTTGCTTTGGATATACCAAGACTATAAATCACAATTTTAGGAAATATAACTTTACCTTGAAACAGATATTCAGGCTTATTCTTGTGTACCTTGACAACTTTTCAATATTGAATTGGTTGCAATAATTGAATATTTCTCAATGTTTTAAAGAGGTTGCAATTCTAGGGTCTTCAACATTGGATTATTGTTAATACTTGTTTAGATATTGACAAAATTGAGGGTTCATTGAAAAATAAGCAATAAACAGTATTCTGGTGCCTCTCTTACTTTCAATATTATTGTTTTGCTATTGTCAAGTTAAACGTTTTGGTCTAAACTGTGTATTGAACAATATAAACTACAACTAAAACAAAATAAATAATATTCTATAAAAATATTTCTCCAATAACATATCTTTTTTTCCTATCACATATTTTTTGTTTGCATACGGAGAAAATATTTTTTAGGAATTGACCATACATCAGATAAAATAACCTCCCTTACATGTGACGTTTAAAATAAACAAATTATACGTGTATATATTCTTGCCTCATTATAGCAATGTTTGAAGGAAGGTAGGTAAATACATTTAAAAGCAAAAGAATAATAAGCTGAACAAAATTCTTTATGAAAGATTATTTTTATTGTGTTTACTTATAGTGGGTAAAAATAAATTTAGAAAAATTGAGGGGAGGGCATTTTTATTGCTGATATCTAAAGTACACATTTAAACAAGTATAACTAAAAGTTTTAGACTTAGAGTGGTGAGATCAGAAATATAATTGAATAAAAAAAAAATTCAGCAATAAAAATGCCATTCCCTTACACTTTCCTTATACCAATTTTTTACCTATATTTTTACTCCACTATTACACACATTAAACATACTGGTTTTAACTAATACTGTGTGACCACAAAACCAGATATACCATTTTTTGTCTTTATTTTTAACATAAATTGGTAACTTAATATAATACATAAATTCGTTACCATATTTTGCATTTTGTCACCACTTCAAGATTCTCTAGCAGTAACACTAACTTCTGGAAGTAATGACGAACTGCCCAATACGTCAAAAGCTATTTTTAAACAACTGGCAAGATTCAGACGATTGAATCATTTCTTGAAAGATCAAATGTACACACCATGAGGATGTGTCGTCACAAAATTCACATGGTGGAACATGTTAAAATGGCACCTAAACAACATGCCAGGACATGTAAATTTTACCAATCATCTAAAAGTTGCCAGTGGTAACCCATTAAAAGGGTTTTTAAAGGTGTGCTACACACCTATCTATCTATATTGGATATTCAAACTAATACTAATTATTATGTTAAAATATAAAGGGCAAATTGGGGTATACCTATATATTTTGTGGTCAACTAGTGTATATTTCGAGGACAAATAAACTAACTAATTTTCGTTTTCTTCCAATATATCACAATAACGATTCACAGCATCAGCCATTTGAGTTAAAAAATTTGCAATCTGCAGCATTCCCTCATATATTGAATCAAATATGCATTTATTAGGGGATCAATTATTTTTGGTTTGTTTCCTAAATAATAATTCTTTTATTATAATCTAACAAAAAGGAATATTGAGCGAGTAATCGGAGATTTGATTGAAGGGATCCATACTTACTTCGAGTCATAGGCAATTTTCCTGTAACTGCATTTTTTGCTTCTTCCTCAACATAAACTTCGGAAGACTCTTCATTTGTATTTACATTAAGTTCCAATAATTCCTCTTGGTTTTCTCTTTCTGTGTATTCTTCGGATATTCCCTGTATTAAAATAGTACATTACTCGTATAAATACTCTAGGAACATTTAAAAAACTATATCTTTCGTCAAAAAACCCTTTCTATTTGCCACATACATATAAATGGCACATTTCTAGGTATGTTTATATATTTTACTATTTATTTTGTGGATGTATAATTTAAGAAAGAACTCTGGTTAGGAATAACCTCCCTCAGTAAAATTTGTTAATCAGTAATATCAATTAAACAATGAACGGTGAACACTGAACCCATGTTGAGAACCACTCTTTATACTTTAGAAAACTACAGAATAAATAGTTAACCACAGCTGAAATTTTAATAGAAAAGAGTTAAATTCCATTTATTAGTTTGCTAAATATACACGTGTACTCAGTAGACTGGAATTTTTCAAATAAATAAACTAAATAGGTATACCAACAATTTGTGTACCTCTGTCTAGACTGTTTCGACATTATACCAATTTCTGGTATACGCAAGCCTTCCACCGCTGTTACACCTAAGACTTGTATCGATTTCCTTTCAATGTCATTTATTGACTGATTCTGAATCGCTTTTTTACGGACGTGACTCTTCCATTCTGTGAAAAACTTAAAATGCCGAATCAAAATAATATTAAGAGCTACAATAATCAATTTATTGATAATTACTTATTTTTTTCCATTCTGATGTTTCTTTATCGGCCCATCTCCATAACTATTCAATTCCCGTGTTATTTTTTCCTATACCTTTTCTATTACTGCGGGATCCATTGCAGGGGTTATCTTCCCCGTAACTAAAATACAATTCTTTTCCAAAACATTTACGTATATTGCTCGTTGTGTTTTAGAAGTTCGCTTTTTAGTACTTTTCGTACTCATTTTCACGAAAATAATAATAATTTAAAAGTATTTTTATAAAAAAATTCACTGTCTTTCATTAATGACAAAGCTATGAAAAGACACTGGCAGATCGCAAATATACCAGCAAATTCTAGTTAATTTCTGAAAATTCCTAAATATTTTGTCGATTGGTATAACTGCACAATAGGGCATGTTGCAAACTTAATAGAAGTTTATTGAGAACGATATCAATTTGAAAATTATGTTTTCAATGTGCCACGTGAATACTATTCGGAAATAATTTGAAATCAACCTTGATACCGTTTTCAATAATAAAAACAATATTGAAAAGTTGTCAAGGTACACAAGAATAAGCCTGAATATTAAATTATTAATTATTTTACGGGACAAGACCTTAAACAGATATAAAATATCCAATAATAAAGCGCATTGGAACAACTATAAAATCATACATAATAAAACTAATACAGTCATAAGAAATGAGAAAAATGGGTGGTTACATAATGTTGGCAATATTAATTCAAGTAAAATTTTGTGGAAAGAATTAAAAGAATTAGATGTTTACAATAAATCTAAAAATAATCAAATTTCAGAACAGTTAAACGAGCCAAATTATATTACTGACAACTTTCTTCAAAATGCACATGCAAATGTTGTTGACGAAAACGATCTTTTACAATTTTACCATAACAACTTAGAATGTCATTTTAATCTATTATTTAATTTTGAGACAATATCAGAAAATACTCTTTATAAATATTTGTTAAAAATTAAATCTAAACCTGCAGGTTCAGATGAAATTAGCATTGATATGTTACTCCTATCTTGTCCCTACATTTTACCATTTTTTACTAACATCATTAATTATTGTTTATAACATAACGTTTTTCCTAATTGTTTAAAAACTTGATGTATGGTACCTTTACCTATAAAGAATGATGTAAATAATTTTAACAATCTGCGTCTAATAAGTATTCTCCCTGTTATGTCAAAGGTTCTAGAAAAAATCACGAATTTTCAAATCCGAACCATCTTGAAAACTATCACATTTTACCCAGTCACCAGTCAGGTTTTTGTAGTGGATATAGGTGTACAACAGCATTACTTAATATAACTGACGATATATTGAGAGAGATCGATCAGGGAATACCGACAGTCCTGATATTGTTAGATTCTTTTAAGGCCTTTGACACCATCAGACATGATATATTATTAGCAATTTTGCAATTCATTGGATTTTCACATAACGCAGCTGATTTAATCAAAAACCATTTATTTGGTAGGTCACACTTTATAGAAACGTCCAAAGAGATATCCAATTTTAAGAATATTTTATGTGGTGTTCCTCAAGGCTCTATACTGGGGCCATTGCTGTTTAGTATCTGTACTTGTAACCTAACTTCTAATTTGAAAAATGTAGACATTCATTGCCATGCGGATGACATTCAGTTATACATACATTTTAACGAACTGAAAAATTTGATTGATACATCCCAGAAACATAGTTGAACAAATCATTAATGTAACAATAAATGATACAAAATTACCTTGTTCTAATATTTCCAAAAATTTAGGAGTGTACTTGGACACAGGTCTACGTTTTAAAAAACATGTCACAAACTATTTGCAAAAAGCGTATGTAAATCTAAAAATGTTGTATCCATATCGATATCTGCTTAACACTTCAATTAAAATTAAATTAATAATAAACAGATGCTCTGGTATTAAGTCATTTCAACTGTTGTGATACACTTTATGGTCCCTGCTTAGATAATATAGATACAAATCGCACTTAAAAAGTTCAGAAGTTATGTTTAAGATTTATTTATGGCTGAATATGGCTTCAAAGCGCAATTACCATTCGTTAGTACTTTCCCATCGTAACACAATAAATAAATGTCCACCCTATCTCTACAACAAAATAAGATTTTGCACTGACGTACATGCCTTAAATTTGAGATTTAAGGGTCTCATATCACCACGTCCTCATAAAACTGCAATATTGCGTAGATCCTTTACATATAACATATACAGGGTCGCTGATATGTATCTAAATGGTCGATTATCTCCTAAAGTAAGATTGCTATCGAAACATAATGAGACACAAAAGTTTTAGGGTTTTTTAAAATCTATTACAATAAAGAAAAATTAAGTATACAGGATCAGTGAAAAAGTCACGACGAAACAAAATTGCTTTTTCTTTAATGGAACACCCTGTATATTATTCCATATTTCAATTCTTCTCGAAATTCTAAACAAAATTTATTATAGCACATCATGTTTCGAGATATCAAATTTTGAAAGTAATTTTTTACCACTCTCAAATTTATTAAAGAAAAAGGGCTCCAAATTATGGATATTGATTTTGAAAATAACACAAGGTGGAGGATATAGATATGATTTAATTTTATTATTAGTTTTTACAGAAAATAAAGAAGCATAATAGTTCAGGGTTGATAAAAATGCATGAAACGAGAAAATGTATTTTTTAATGAATGTCCTGGTTTTTTAAATTTTATGAAAACAATAGTTATGTCAGAAAAAAAAAGAGGGAAAACCAAGTTTTAATAAACAACAAATATTTTCTTTGGAATTCTATTTTATATGAAGTCGCTGAATAAAATTTTGTAGTGAATCTAAAAAGGCGTTGGGAGGAATAGTGGATATTTCATGCTTTATCCTTTCTTGCAACTTTTCGATATTTTGCGGCTTATTTTTGTAGACTACATTTTCTCTGTGACCCCACAGAAAAAAGTCAAGCGGGGTCATATCGGGAAACCTAGCTGGTCATTCAATTGCCTCCCTGCATCCAATCCATTTATCAGAAAAAGTTTCATCTAGATATGCCCGTACCACACGTCCAAAATGTGGAGGAGCCCCATCTTGTTCAAACCATATTTGTTCTGCCGGTAAATTGGGATTGTTATTGTTCGGGAATAATCGTTTAAACTCTGGAATAATATGCTCTTGCAAAAGTAATAAATATCGTCCAAAGTTCAAATTCCCGTTTATAATATAGGGTCCTATGACCCTGTCCACCAACAATGCCACACCTAACATTTACTTTCTGTGGTTATTGGGTGTGAACTTCCTCCATCCAATGTGGATTTGGGTCTGACCAATATCTACAGTTGTGTCGGTTTACGTGCCCGTTTGAACAAAATGTAGATTCGTCAGAAAACAATATGTTGGTGACAAAGTTGACATTTTCGTTTAATTTATCCATAATAACCTCGCAGAACTCGATTCTACGATCATAATCGTCTCCACTCAATTCTTATAACAAATGAATTTTATATGGATGGAATTTTTCCCGTTTGCAAATTTGTTGAATGGAATATCGACTCATGTTATGATTCAAGGCACTCTGTTGTGTCGAGTTTATTGGATTTTCGACCACATCTAACATGACATTCAAAGAATTTTCTTCATTTGTAACGCTTACTGGTATTCCATTTTTTCATCGATCTGTAACACCTCCAGTTTCATGAAAACGCTGCAATGTTTTTGGAACGATTGATTTAGAAATACGTTCCCGATCGGGATACAATTCATGAAAAATATCCACTACTTCGGCACAACTTCTATCACCATATCCTATGATCATTAAAACTTCAATACGCTCGGCTTCACTTAAACGTGCCATTTTTGCGCGAAAGTTATTCACACTAAATGTATTTTTGACATGTGTTGTCAAGATAATCACTGTTAGACAAAAAGAACGATGCGGCGTTGTTATGGAGCTAGAAACTTTCAAAGGTAACTTGATGGACTATAAACATAATGGACTAAAATATTTTTGTATAATTTATAAGATAATGATTTTCAAAGTTCGATATCTCGATGTTTAGAATTTCGAGAATTGAAATATGGAATAATATACATACAGGGTGTTCCATTAAAGAAAAAGCAACTTTGTTTCGGCATGACTTTTTGACTGATCCTGTATACTTAATTTTTCTTTATTGTGATACATTTTAAAAACCCTAAAACTTTTTCGATAGCTATCTTACTTTAGGAGATAATCGACCGTTTCCATACATTTCAGCGACACTGTATAACTTATACAATAACATACCTTCTCATTTACAAAAATTATCGATAGGCCCATTTAAATTGAAATTAAAGCGTCATTTCTTGAATTCTTAGTGGACACTGTAAAAAAAAACACGTAATAATAAGTACTCCTTCATGTACATATATGCATATTATATTCTTTTTTGTTTTAATAATCACTTTAAATGTTATAATTAACTTTTTGTTTTGTTTATATTTTTGTTGTCTCTCTACGGAAAATATTTTAGAAGTTCAAAAATGTTTTATTTTTCCCAAGGCTGGAATTCTGATCAGCAGGTTTAAATGGCCATGTTGTTTCTAGTCTCTTTTGTGGTTGTATGCTAGATGTATCCTTTTTAATTATTATTATTTTATCTTTCATTTTCTATTTTGTAATTGTATATAAACTGCAAATAAACCTTATTGTTATTAATTGCATCAGATGGCACCAAAGTTCTAAAATTTTGGATATTGGTTTGTCTAATTATTAATTTATAATTAAAAAAAAAATTGTTACGCGTAAAGTTTATTTCAAACTTATTTGCAACATAAAAAACGTCGGCTTCTTTGATGGCGGTAAATATATCAAAGAAGCCGACGTTTTTTATGTTGCAAATAAGTTCGAAATGAACTTTATGTTGGGATTGTTCGGTCACTGTATAATCTTAAATTACTTTTTGTTCTAGAATAGGCAAGAGGCGCAATTTTTTTTGATATTATAGAAGGACAGACTACGAAAAAATGTGTTTTTTTACGTATTTTTTATTGTTTGTTTGGATGAAATGTTAAAAAAATATTTACTTTAGCTGAGAATTTAAACGCGTTTGAACGATGCATATCTCCCGCCAGGTGCGTGTGACATCAAACCGCATAAGTTTGCTATAAGTGAATATTGTTAATTCGCGGTTTGTGTTTACAAATTAAAATATGATGTTATTTTTATGTTCTACCATGGAGAGTGAAAACAAAGGGTGTTATAAATATTGCATTGTATCTAAGTATACAAATATAACAATAAGAACCCAGAGGTTAATTTTTTGTCTCTAAAATTAGAAGGAAATGGTGCAGTGCTATGAAACGGGACGACCAAATCAAGAAATTGTTGGAATCTTCACGATTATATTGCTGCGAGAGTCCTTTTAATGTAAGTTTTCTCATTGAAACCAATGATTTGATATGATTTTATTTTTATCATATAAAGTAAGGAGTAACTATAAATACATCATTATCATCAGCAATAACGTTTATTACTACTATTTTCGAAAGATATTTACTACCCATGTAATTATTATAAAAAAAATTAATGTAAGTATTTTCTGACGAATAAATATAGTTTAAAAAAAACTAAAAAACACGCTTTTAAAGCACATCAAACTAAAAAGTGAAAAATAATTATTAATATAAACTGAAAACAATAATGAACGAAAAATACTAGTATTATTGTGAAAAAAAGCGTGGGTTGCTCGATATACGAAAAATATGGCACAAAGCGCCCCACGCTTTTTTCACAATAATGCTAGTATTTTCCGTTCATTATTGTTTTCAGTTTATATTAATAATTATTTTTCACTTTTTTAGTTTGATGTGCTTTAAAAGCGTGTTTTTTAGTTTTTTTAAACTATATTTATTTTTCACTTTTTAGTTTGATGTGCTATGAAAGCGTGTTTTGTAGTTTTTTTAAACTATATTTATATTGCTTATTGATGCTGATATTATAACATATTACGATCCAACAGATATTTCTGAAAAAAAAAAAAAATTATTTCAGCCATGGGATTTGAACTCACGCCCGAGGAGTCCGTCGTTTCGCGTCGACTAAGACTTGCCCGCTCGGCCAACGACCGAACTGAGAATCACGGAATATACTTACAATATTAAGCCTCTTGCTCTCACGCAGAGAATACGTGAGGAAAGGACTGGCGATCCTGATCAGGATAATGATATAAACTTATCAAATTATTGTATTGTTACCGGTTCTTCGTAAGTGTACAAAGTTTCAATTAAATCTGTCCGTTTAAAGTGGGCCAAAATCGAGTCCAAAGAGTCGGTTACAAATAAACAAACAAACAAACAAACAAACATACAAGTGAAGCTAATAAAAGCGCGTTAAAAATAATAGTTAATATTAAAATATTGCACAGCTGATGATAGTTTATATGTGGGGTTAGATATTTGTGAATATATATTTGTAAATATGGACGTCTAAGTACAGTAAAATGATAAAAGTGGGCATAAACAAATTCATTGTTACAAGCAATGAATGATACACGATACACGCCTTGTTGCCTTTGTACCCCAAATTTCAGCACATAAAAAACAGTATCATCAGAAAAGAAACTACTCACTGCATGTCGATTTTCGGTGAATTTTCAGCCTGAGTTTCCACAACTGGTCGTCAATATCACCACTTAGATAAATTAATCACAACTAATAAATAAACACGAGATTTAAGTCGTAAACTTACAATTTAATGCATCCATGTAGACTCTTAAAGCCAAAGTTATGCGGTATGACGTCAGGACAATGGCATAGCGTCTGATTATCACGTGATTTTCCATGCATAAACACATTTTAAAATGAATTATTATTTACGAAACAAAATTTAAACAAATATTTGTTTCAAATTGTCATGTTTTTGTTTTAAGACATTTCTAATTAGATATAGTTTTACACACTTGAAAACAAAAACAATTGTTACATCAGTAATTCTACCAAAATACACAACCCAAGAAAAATTATCATAACTTACTTCTTTTTTACTTAACGATTTTTTACTTGACACTGATGATTTGAAATTTGTTTTAGGATACAAAGCCACTTATCAGTAAAAAAAGTTTTAGTCTTTTGAATATCAAAAATGCCACTGATAACACAGGCCTACAAAATAAAAAAGTTCTTTCTTCGAGATCAGACCCTACTTTTCCCATGTATTTTGACATACTGAAACCGAATTTTAATTCGAGAACGTTTAAAATGTAAATCTTTGGGGGAAGCGAATGAACCAAGGCTTTTTGTATTTTCCGTTTTCTTTTCATTTTGTTTTCCATTATACAATATAAAAAATTGTATAAAGTTTCAATTATTATTCAATAAGTTTGATATGGGTTTTCATTTTAGCACCCAGTGGTGACATTAACGAGAAGTTAGATAACAAACCTCTTTCTCTACGTGTTTAAAATGAACCTGCCTCCCTCCCCTTGGGTCCTAGGCTATTTCAGTCCTCCCAAAAAGAGATGTGATCATGCGGCGTCACATAAAGTGTGTGTGCGGGGTTTCAGTTCCCCGTCTATAGAAGTTTTTGGATACAGTTCAATCAATAAATTCCTATTAAAAATTTATAAAAATTTATAAAAAGCGTAGTATGAAATGATCGGTCGGTTTTTAATTGGTGTTTTTTAACTTATTAATTGTATCAATTATTTCTGATATATTTGCATGTTTTAGATAAATTAATTGCAGAGTGACAGGATTACTAATTGGGTTAACATTTTGATTATTCTGTGATAGGAGTAGATTTTTCGGGAGATTGGTGAAGTATGTGTATAATTCATGAGAAAATACGTTTTATTCGTTATTATTTGTTTTTTATTAATATTTCATACATATTTTTTTTTGGGGGCTAATGCTATTGCAACAGTTCCAAGTTGACTGGATTTTTTTGATTTCCATTAATTTAGTTTTACCGAACAAACATTAATAATAATCTTAAAGCTACTAACTACCTATAGGCAGAGCTGTCACAATTACCCATTAAAAGTAATTGAAGTACCAATTACCAATTATCAATCAAAGTAGTAAGTATTTCCATTACCAATTACTCCTCATTTTACACAGTACTTCAAGTATCAATTACTCGTCGAAAATAATATATTTTTTTTCAAGTAAAGGAATTCAATTACTTTACCTTATACTTCAATTACTCTATTTAATTGAATTACTTTGAATGTAATTGAATTACCAAAAATAATTGAAATATCGACTGAAAATAAAAGAAATTCAAATACCTACCAAAAAAGCACAATGTACATGCATTTTTAAATAGTTATTAGGTCATTCAAACACGTATGTAGGTAATATTCTACCAAGCTATTTTACATATATAGGTACTAAATTTAAAATAAAATTTTCAAGTCTAAAAGAAATTATTGTGTTGACAAGAAATGGTCTACACACAGACATATATACAGACAGACATTTTTTATTCGATATTTGAGTTCAACGTGAAACGCATTTCTGTGCAAAAATTTTGTTTCTACAATCATTATTAAAAAATTTTGTCAGTGTAACTAATATTAATAGGTATTTGATTAAATCAAATAGGTAAAATAATAGATATTGCCAATATCGGAGATATATGTATAACATATATTAATATTTAAAAAATAGTAAAGAACAAATTTATTATTTAATATTTACTTACCTTGCCAGGCAACTTTTTAAGAATTAAAAACACAAGGACACAAATAATTAAAAACATGGTTTTCTTGCAATCACAGCTACTGTATATTGTGTAGTGCACTGGATAACTGAAAGAAAACGAAAATACTGTCAAACGACAAGCTCAGACAAGATATTAAAGTCGAGTGCGTTGCGATTTTTCTCGAAATATTTTCGATACAATTTCAATTATTTTCAGGTAATTTAAGTATCTGAAAGGAATTGAATTACCCAAAAGGAATTGAATTATTTGTTCAGTACTTCAATTACCAAAAACAATAAAACAATTACCAACTACAATTACTTTTACAAAAGTAATTGAAATAACAATTATTTTAAGGCGTCCAAAAAAGTAATTGAATTAAAGTAATTTAATTACTAAAAATAATTAAATTACTATTTCAATTCTTTTAATTGAAGTACCTGATAGCTCTGCCTATAGGTAGTCAACTATATTAGATGCTCAAACTGTTCCCCGTTTTCACGAATAACATAACCGCCTTAAATTTCTCGATAACTGTTCATATTAGGACACGTTCATTAAGCAAACTCCGCATATTTTTTGATGTGTTGGTACATTTTTTTGAAACACCTTATAGAGTCTCATTTAAATATTATTCGAAAATAATAAAGTCCATAATGAATTACCAGTATTTGCTTATATTTAAAATGTTTGTGAATAGAAGAATAGAAATTCTCAGACACCCTTTTGATCCCAATAATTTTCTTAACTGTTCAATTTTAAAGTTATATAACGCATTGCGTATACTCTGTAACACTAGATCTCATTTAGGAAATTAGCATACTCAGAATAATTCCGGTTGAATGCCCGGGTTCAAAGTAACAATTTACACCACTGCGACTATAGTCTGATGAGCATCAGCCTTCTGTCAATGGGGTAATTGACATAGTAGTATCAAAGGTCCGTCCCTGCCGCCCTCGATCAAATTATAGACTCGCTTGGGGGGTGTAATTATAGCCTGCCCAAAGAAAAGTGTTCGAAAAATATGTTGCGGCCCGTTTTTGTTGGAACTGGCCTCGTTTATGTGCTTGCCGTCTGATTTCTTCTCTCTGCCTTCACGTTTCCAGCTTTATTTTTGTTTTTTAGCTGATAGGCAGCGGTCCTCAAACGATCTGTTTTAAAGAAACGTTTCCCACATGTGGTTAGATTTTAATTAGAATGAATGGCTGGGATAAATAGAAGTGACTAGAATTTGACACATTTTTAAATCAGGACTATTTAAATTTATATTTAAATACTTAAGTGAATTGGCTGCATGGGGCCATTTGCTGGATTCCGTCTAAAGGCCCTTTTAAGATATTGAAGAGAAAAAATCGGGAACATGTTTTATTGTATTTTAACAGTGCCTACAACCTAAATTTCGCTAGCAGAGAACAACATTTCAATACAAAAAACTAATACAAACAGACAAGTAGTAAACCCATACCAAGAAAATTTATTAGGGACATTAAAAATTTTTGCAACAAAAATTAACATCATTAAGCAATTTATCTTAAATTTTCACAGAAAGTGACATTTACATTAACTACAAGGCTTATGATTTGTTTATTTTTACCTGTTGATAAAGTTGCTAACAGTTATACTAGCAAAAAACGCCAAGGATAAATACGTCATGTTTTGCAGTTCCTGAAAATTTGTATCCTTTTTACTTAACGATTTTTTACTTGACACTGATGATTTGAGATTTGTTTTAGGATACAAAGCTACTTATCAGTAAAAAAAATGTTTTAGTCTTTTGAATATCAAAAATGCCACTGATAACACAGGCCTACAAAATAAAAAGTACTTTCCTCGAGATCAGACCCTACTTTTCCCATGTATTTTGACACACTGAAACCGAATTTGGCAAAAAAATTTTTGACGTCAATTTTTCCCTACGACCATCTATAACCCTCTATAATCCCCCCAAGGGGCAAATTTTTTTGAAAATATTTCTGTAAGGGTTTTTTCGGTTGCTGATCACGAATCTGAAGTCAAATATGGATATTAACATAATGACAGCTGTCAATAAGCTGTTAAATTTCATGAAAAATGTAAAAAGTCAATATTTGGAGTATATTATTAAGTTTTTTGGGCGGCTGATCACAAATTAGAGTAATGAATTTTGACATAATAACAGCTGTCAACAAGGAGTCAAATTTCATGAAAAATGTAAAAAGTCAATATGTCAAAGTTCATTTTTAACCTCTGATTCATGATGAGCAGCCGATAAAACTTAATAATATGCTCCAGATATTGACTTTTTACATTTTTCATGAAATTTTACAGCTTATTGATGGTTGTCATTATATCAAAATTTATTTTTGACTTCAAATTCGTGATCAATGACTCCCTTATAGAATTTGTATTAGCTAACTGAATTTACCGTATTTTTTGTAAGGTAGTAAACACATTGACAGGACTAATAAAATATAAGTATACATATCAAGTAAAACAAAATAATTTGGGGTGGTAATAATTTTAATTAAATAAATTTCACCATCGCCAAATTAATATTTCGGAGGGTCATAACTAGTGCTGGCAATTGAAACCGGTTTTCTGGATAACTGGTTAATCGGTTAATCGGTTTTTGATTATTTGCAGTTTTATACAAAATCTAAAACCGGTTCCTCGGCTAACCAGTTATTCGGTTAATCGAATAACCGGTTATTCGAATAATCGGTTATTTAGATAATCGAATGAACCGACTATTCGAATAACCGACTATTCGGATAATCACTAATATGCGTTTATTTACTTTCAAATGTTGTTGAAATCTGAAACTACAGCTGGGCAGATGGCCACCGACGCACAGTGGACGGAAACGCCGAAAAGCTGGCCAAAATATAAAGGCATTGAGCTATTTTACTGAAATTGTGCATACAGGGGTTTTCTGTGTCGCTGATCAAGAATCCGAAGTTGAATTTTGAAAAAACAAAATGGCGGCCATGAAATCCCCCCAAAACATACCAAAAATCGCCAATTATCGCTGCATTTTTACAAAACTTTGTATACAGTTTTTTTGGGTCGCTGATGAAGAATCCCATATAGAATTTCAAAAAAAATTACGGTCAAAAATATATACATAGTTCAAAAATTATTATTGAATTGAAGCGAATTCATGTTTCATTTGTTTCGGGAAAATTAGGATCTGGGGAATGGAATAAAAATGTGTAATGACTTTGAACGCATGAGTTGAGAACGCATGACGTTCTCATTTCATGAGAACGCATTCATAAGGAGCCCACTTTATGGTGCACGAATCTGCATGCATCCGTGCATTTGCGCACAATTTGGTCAATATCTCGCAAAGATGCAAAAAGATGCAGCTAATTTTTTATACACTTTCGAAAAAATGTTCATTGAACACATTCCAATAAATTTCAAGACCAACCATCACCAACCGCGTAACTTATGGCTTTTTTTGTGGAGTTTATGAATATTTTAATTGTACTTACTTTCTGATGCAGAATTTTTATGACACAGAAAACTGCACTTTGAGAATTTTTACGCTGCAGACAAAATTTATCGATTTTTGAAGCTGAAGTGACGCGCTGCACGGTCGCACAATATGTAATTTCCTCGCTCAGGTAGTGAACCCGGACCGGTATTAACGGTCGTTTCTAATGCTAGGGGTACCACTACAACGATTTAAAACGTTTCCATTTCAAAAAAAAAAAATCTTAATTTTTTTAATTTTGGCCAGCTTTTTGGCGTTTCCGTCCACTGTGCGACGCCTGTTTAGTTTAGAATTTATATAAAACCTGATATATTTTGTATTTTGTCATTTTTGTCGTAGTTTCCGAATATTAACTAAACACAATACTGTCCAGCCGGCGAAAGTAGGCCCGCGCGGCAAAGGAAAGTATTTCCGATAATTGATAAGTCGCAAGCTTTCTGCGAAACCATATACTAGGGATATAATATCTCTCCCAATAAGTAGGTGCGGATGCAAACGATCGCAAAAATTTACCATGCACTATTCATTTAAGTATTTCATTTACGATTAATTGTGAATGAAATGCAGAAATCACATTCTTTCCGCGGGTCCTTTTTATCCGAGACAACCACAACACTAAAAAGTCTAGCTAGACTTTCGTTCTGACATGACTCATACATGGCGTGGACCCTGCGCGTGCTCTAAATAACAGCAGGAAAAACAATTGTTTGCATTTTGTTCTTTCGAGTTTTTGTCTTCAACTTAACGTCTCGTATCTTATTATGCAATATTTATATAAAATTATAGATCGGGAGGTAGCGGAATATTTTGATTCCGTTGACAAAATTAGAGAAAAATCTTTTATTTATTTTTATGCAATTTCAAACACACCAATTTTCTGTTTATATGTTTTCATAGAATAATCTTTTTGGCACATAAGTTTACTTAATAATTTTTTTTTAATAATTTATAGGTCAGTGGCTTAATACCCAAAGAAGGTAAGAAGAAACATTATAGGTTGCCACAAAAAAAATAACTATAGACAATATACTTTTACTCTTGTGATCGCTAGTTAAATATACATGTGTGTGTTGATGTTATATTCATTAATACTTTCAGCCCTCTTTGTATTAATTTTAGATATTACTGACCTCACCAAAATAACTAGTACATAATAGTTTTATAAAATTGTATCGAGTTTTTATATACTAATACCTACTGATCTACTGAAATGAAAATATTAAATTTGTTTGTCTTTTAAAATCTAAATTATAAACTCAATCTGATATGTTTTCTTATTAATCGGTTTTTCACATATCCGATTAACCGGTTTTCGGATAACTGATTAACCGGTTTTCGGATAACTGATTAACCGGTTTTCGGATAACCGATTAACCAGTTTTCGGATAATTGATTAACCGGTTTTCTATAACCGATTAATCAGTTTTGAACTATATTTGGATACCCGGTCTTTGAGGAAACCGATTAACCGGTTTAACTTTTTCCGGTTTTTGCTAGCACTAATCATAAACCGTCGTGATCTTCACTGATGTGGTCACTGAATAAATTAATAAGTGAAGTTATAAACACAACAAATGAGTTTTCAGTACATTAAATTAATATGTAAAGGAAGTAACATCAAATCAAAATAACATGAGAAGCAAAATAATGGCTATATTAACCCCTTCAACACCAAAATAGGCACACGTGTGGATATTTGCAGGTGCTCTTGGTGTACCGTGATATTTTCATATGTGGATATTCTCTAATAATGCAGCGTTATACACTTTTACTGCATGGTATGACTATGCTTGAACTATGATTCATCTAATATAACTTTTAGATCAATACAAGGATACTCTGATGTAAAATTGTAAAATTGTTGCAATAATAACTGCAAAGATTGTCACTAAATGTAAAGAAAATTTGCGAAATAAATGTGTGGTACTTGAATACGCTCTCTAAAAAATATAACTAGTGTTGAAGGCGTAAAAAAACAATTTTGTTGTATTCTGCTTGATGAAAATAGGATATCCTTGTGGTGAAAATTTCCTTCAACCGATCCACTTTAAGCCATTCAATATAATCCACCATATTGGAGACCTGTTCCTGCTTTCTATAGAATGTTTATTGCTATTTCCTAAAATTTATTATTTCCATGATTCGGTGTTATCTAATAATTAACGTGTAGCTATATTTCTTGGAAACCATAGGATGTATTAAAAAATTTAAATGGAACATGAACAATTTTATGAGGTTATCCTCTTGGCAAAATTAGACTTTCTTTTGGTATTTTCTGGTTCCCTCACTATACACTGTGTTTCCTCAGCGATGTCGAAAATCCTGCAGAGAAGCATTTTCTGACCCATGTTCATAGAAACTTTTATATTCAAAATCGTCCAAGGAATCACCTACTGATGTTTTCGACATCACTTGGGGAACACCCTGTAGTATATCATTATAAAATACCATAACTGATCCATTATAAAAAAAAGTTAACATAAATCGTACGTAACATGCATAGTATATAAATCGCTTTTAGAAAGGCAACATAACATACACTTAATGTTTTGTACTTTAATATTTATAACAGTAGAAGAAAGAAATAGTATTAATAATAATAATTCCTTATTTTTTAATATTTGACATGCATTATATTTAAAGTCTCACTTCAACACGAGCATAATTTAGAAATTTAGATCATTAAAAAATAGGTGTTTTATTAGTACTTAATAAAATTAATCTTGATAATTAGGAATACAACTCCATTCACTGTTTTCGTTGTTTTCACATTTTCGTATAATTACAATATCGTTAATGAGAGTCACTGTTTTGGAACCTCTGGCACAGTAATTTGTGGCTAGTGAGATTTCGACCACAATTCGTCTCTTGCTTGGCGTTGGCGCCTTTGTCTATTTCAGCTCTGACCCGGTCCATCGAAAGGCATCAACTGCTGCGGCCCGGGTCAAATAAGAAACAAATGATGACTGGTCTTTCAGTATACTTTCAAAGCTTTTTTTGACTGATCTAACCGAGGCACTTGAGTCATTAACAAGTCAAAGTCGGCGTTGAACAAACACTTAGCTAAATGGTATAATAATTACTACAAAATTTACATTTATGCTTGTTCTATTTGTTTTTTATGCGAATATTGAATTAAGATGGATTTCATATTTTTTCAGGATTTGTCATGGAACATAAAACATAAATCAATTAACGTGAAGTATTTCTTAATTACAATGTCTCTCTTAATTACGATTATATACACCGATCATTTAGAATGTGTCAAAAATTTTTATTTATTTTTAATATTATTTAAGTTGGATACTTGGTGAAAACGCACTCTTAAAACGTCTTTAAATTTCTCAGCAACAGGAACACCAGTGTCATTTGTCATATTTACATTGTTCAGTATTTCAAAAGATTCGGATAAAAATAACAAGCAAAGAATGTCTCACTTTTGACATTATATACCTTTGCAAAAATATTATATTATAATCTCCGTTCGCATATACATACGTACCTCAACACCGTCTATGTTTAACTGGTACCTGGAGTGAGAACCTGTTGATTACGAAGTTCTCAGCGAATGCCACTCTACTGCTTACATTGGCTGCAATACGTTTTTTGTCGAGAAACCCTAGTGAAATTACTCATCAGAGAAACGAAAACTGTTCGTATGTCTTGATATTACATTTAATATAATTTTAAAAGAACGGATATAAATTTTAATTTTTAAATGCAAATAATTTATTTATTTATTTATTTATTTATTTAATACATATCCAATAGGCAAAAGCCCAATTACAGGAAACGGGGATAACTTGAATTAACGGTAACAGTAAAAAGAAAAATGGTAATAATAAAAATAGCAATACAAAAAAGAAAAAAAAGAAAAAGAAAGATGGTAAAAAAATGGTATAAAGAAAAAAGGTAACACTAAAAATAAGCACTTACGCTTATACAAATATCTATGCACACACATATATACACATGCACATACATATACACACACAGCCATATACACACATATAGACGCACATACATACATCCATCCATACATACATACATGCATACATACAAACACATATACACATACATACACACATACATACATATATAAACACATATTATATACACAAATTATTATAATAGTAAATGACTAGCTGTAAACAATTTTTAGCTGCCTGATAGTACAAATGAATATATCAACCCTGTCCTCCACGATGCAATAATTAGAGATCATTTGATAAAGAGGAGATGCTTTGAGAATATTGGTATTAGCTGTAGGAAGATTAAAAACATTGTTGTGCCGCGCTGAAATCATGGGCACCCGTATATTGATATGACTTAGAATATCTTTCCAGTCAAAAATATCATTAACAATTTTATATAAAAATATAATCACAGATGTACAGATCTCCGTTTTGATAATTCTCTGATGTCACCGTGTTAATAACAAATTATGAGAAAACCCTCTTGGCGGACATATGCCATCTAATATATATACTGCAGATTTCATAAATCGTTTTTGTATTCTTTCAAACGTCGCTACATGAGTAACATAGATTGGGTTCCAGACTATCGATGCATATTCTAATTTCGATCTAACGAAGGATGTATATAACAATCGAAGTGTAAACATATTAGAAAACCCTTTCGAGTTTCTAATGACAAAACCTAAACATTTAATTGCAGATGAAGTGGTAACTTCAATATGTTTTAAGAATGTTAGTTTAGGATCAAAAGTTACGCCAAGATCTTTTATATAATCAGGCCTATTAAGTGATGCACCGTCCAATTTATAATCAAAATCAAGAGGATTTTTTTCTTGTAAATGACATAGCATTACATTTGGAAGCATTTAGTGGTAAATTGTTATGTGTATACCATGAATTTATTTTATTAAGTGGAACTTGCAACAGTTCACACTCTTCGTAAGAATTCACTTCACACAGTAGCTTAAGATCATCTGCATAAATCAGATAATGTACACATAGGTCTGACACAATATCATTGATAAACATGATAAAAAAAGAGAAGTTCAAGTGTCGAACCTTGTGGTACCCCAGATAATTACAAAAATTTCTTCGACCTGTAACCACGGTACTGAACAAACTGATATCTATTTTTCAAATATGAAGAGAAAAGCTGCAGAAGAGGGTTAGATAGTCCGAAAGTATCCAATTTGTTCAATAAAATTCCGTGGTCAAGTCGGTCGAATGCTTTAGTAAAATCGGTGTATATAATATCAACTTGGCTATGTCGGTCTAGTTTATTACTAATGAACTGGGACTTACACACAAGATTCGTCACCGTGGACCTACCCTTCATGAAGCCATGCTGCCCACATGATATCAATCCAGACACATGATTGTAGATAACATTATGCAGAATTATTTCTAATAATTTAGCAAAGTTGCAGATGATAGTAATAGGTCTGTAATTCGTTATGTCATTCCTATTGTCTTTTCTATAAACAGGGCACACTCTAGACAGTTTCCAAGACTCTGCAAAACATGACTTTCTATAATTAAGTTAAATATAGCTGTTAGAGGAGTAATAAAAGCCGCTCATAAGTTTAGAATCCTTTACAATTTTTTTAGTTCCGCCACACTCTCAGATTTACTATTTGTAATTTGACAACATTGCAAATTGTTGTTGACCTTACTTATAATTTGATTGATTGATTTGCAGTATTTATGTAATTTTGCCTCTTTATGGTAATTCAACAGTCACAAGTAAAAAAAAATTAGAATAATGTTCAAGATTATTAAAGGTGCGAGTAAAATATAACCCTTGAGCAAAATAGTATCAGAATATATTGAGAAAAATACGACAATAATAGCTTGAAAGCATACTAGGTATTAGAGCAAATTGCATAAATGACTGGAAAAATGACTGATATTTTAAATAGATTGTTAGTTTAAATTAAAAATTGAAAGCACCGTCAAATAAATTACCGACTAAAACACAACAGCTAATCCTTAGCTTGATATAGATTCTAAATCCTCCTTTGTATCATTCATTATTTGTCATTGGTGTTCATCCATTTTATTTTTGTGTGTACATAATTTGTAAATAAATATTCGTTTCCAGATCAAGCGCGGCTCACCGCACCGCACATTCGCAAACATTGCAGCAACATGCAATTTGGATGGACAGCTGCGCACGAAAGCGCATAACTGTACCGCCCAGCGCATATTCGATCTTATTTCGTCACTTGTCTGCATATCAAAAGAAATTAGCAATTGGCGGGCATTCAGTTTGGACCCTGCAGGCTGAGCACGTGCAACAAAGTCCGATAGTAAATGGAGCCACGACAAAATTTTGCAACTAATCCGCACTAACTAGAAACTGGAACATTCACGAACAAGTGTACGTTGCAGCGCGATGCGGAAAAAGTGAACAACGACACGAAGGTTGCTGCAACATTCGCGAATGCGCGGTGAGAAGCGGCCTATGTGGATGCATATTTAGACATCATACCCGACTACTAAAATTTGGTGTTCCTGGGCTTTAATACAGGGCATATTCAATTCCAGATTGTGCTGGAAAGGTCTTAACAAACTTCTAGAAGAGATTCTAGATTTCTGGAATATTCAAAAATGTTCTACAGTGTTCTTCTCAGAAGTTAATTAAGCTACTGAACAGTGTTTGGAGGACTACTTCTGGACTGAATAGTGATTTTAACGTGGATTTTCGAGAAGCTTCTAGAACATTCGATTTAGAAATAGCTGCAAATACGCGAGTGCCGCTAGTAATAACGTGTTGTAGACTTAAAAACAAGATTATAAGTGACTTTTAGTGACAATTCTAGAACATTCAATTTGGAAACCATAGAAGATACGTAAACTGTGTTAACGTATCTTCGAAAGTCTGTGAAGTCGAAGGACAAGTTAATGAAGTTAAAGGAGAGGTCAGTGAAGTTAAGGGAAAAGTCAGCCAAGTTGAAGGGGAAATAACCGAAGTCAGAAGAGAAGTAGCCCGACTTACATAACAATTAAGAGAGAAGGGTGGCCAGTTGGTACTGTCGTCTGGTACTAGATTACAACCACCTTCCTTTGACGGTCAAGGTTCATGGTCAACTTATATGAGGCAGTTTGAGAGAGCTACACGTTCAAATAACTGGAACGATGAGGAAAAGGCAACAGCATTGGTATTAGCACTAAGGAACCAAGTATTACACCTGCTGCAAATAATTCCTGCAGCACAGCAACAATACTTTAGCATTCTAGAGGCAGCTTTAGAACTAAGAGATGGCGACCAACGTCTCGCCCAAGTATATCAGGCTCAGCTAAAATCACACAAACAACGTGGTGCAGAAAGCCTCCAAGAGTTCGAGGCTGCTGTAGAGAGATTATCCCATCTAGCCTATACTGATGCACCAACAGAGTTTCAACAACAATTAGCAGTTGGTGCATTTATTTATGGAGTAAGAGACCAGGAGGTTAGGCGAAACCTTAAGTTAGTCAGGCACAAACGAAGTAATGAGACTTTAGTACATGCCCTTCAGATTGAGGCTGCCTATGAGGATACCACACAATCAGACCAGAGAGTGCAAGCCATGGCTATTGAAGAGACCCCGGCAGATAAAACCATGCAAGTCGTATTAACCGAGTTACAAAAGTTGACCACACAAGTATTGACAAAGATGAATTCCTAAACGAGACGAGAACAACAAAATAGCGGTAGCCCGAATGGAGGTATCCGCTGTTACAAGTGTGAAAAATTGGACCATATTAAGAGGAACTGTCATGAGCTCAACATTCAAGATGTAATGTCCGAAGTACAAAAGACTACGATACTACTGATAAACTCGAATCTCCAGCCGAGACAAAACCAACAGCAAAGTAGTGGGAGACAAAGTGGAGGAGGCTTTCGCTGTTATAAGTGTGGCAGAGTGGGCTATAATCAGAGTACCTATCGCCAGCGTAGCCCTGAGAGGGTAGATATCGCAGAAATGGAGAAGTCGTAGGAAAACTGGCGAGCTAGTACTTCGGGGAATGTGGCACATGGTCTTTCCAAAAGACCGTGTCAGAGAGACTGCAAGCCATGCCACCGTGAGAAAAACTAGCGAAAGGTACAAATAATGAAAACAGTTAAGATTGATGTTCCTGATTATTGGACAAAAGAGTCGTTAAGGGAAGCGCAGTTAAACGATAAGGAAACTGGTCCTATTCTGAAATGGAAAGAAAGAGGCACCCGACCCGATTGGAAGGTCATTTCAAGTAAATCAGTGGGGCTGAAGGCATTATGGGCACAATGGGACTCCTTTAGAGTAAAGGATGGACTGCTGAAAAGAGCGTGGGAATGTCTAGATGGGAGGAAAGTTACTTTGAAATTGGTAATCCTCAGGTGTCATGTAGCAAATGTACTTCAGCGAGTGCATAATGAAACGTCTGGCGGACATTTTGGCATCAACAAAACCCTGACAAAAGTAAGAGAACGTTTCTACTGGATAAACAGTCGTCAAAATGTGGTGGCTTGGTGCCGCCAATGTGAAGTTTGCGCAGCAAGAATGGGGCCACAAATAGGAAATAAGCAATATCATGCCAGGGCTCTTTTTGAGCGAATTGTAATAATAAGTGACCGTATGAAGGCTCGTTATGATCTTAAGGCTAATTCAGGAGGGTACCAGGTGGAGAGTTTGGTTTGGTTTGGCTATATAACCCAGAACGAAAGAAAGGCAGGTCCCCGAAGGTCCACCCGCTCTGGGAAGGGCCATACACTGTATTCACCAGACTAAACAATGTTGTATACCAAAATCAGTAAAGTCCAAAATCAAAGATGAAGGTAGTGCATATAGAGAGACTAGCCAAGTATGCAGGGAACAATTAATTGCCTGATCGCGACGTTCAGGCTTAAGAAGGGGGCAGTATTACGCCACTGGACTGTTTAGACTGGTTAGATAATACTGGAATTATACGAGAATGGCGGGGATTATTCTGGAATGTTCTAGACCGTGTGAATGGATGTATAAATAAGACGCACGGTGGGCCGAGACTCAGTATTAAGTTAAACGTGAGCGTGTAAAGAAGAAATAAAAAAAAGACTTATAAGTGTTCAATTGTGATTATAATTAAGACAATTAATTAGTATCAATCTATTGTTGTTAATTGTTAATTAGTAAATAAAGTAGCGAGTAAGTGTTACGTGGACTTTCAGTCAACGAATCTACGAGTATAGGTGTTTGTGTGGATAGCAAATACGTAACAATATAATTTGCACAGTGAATACATAACCGTTTTGACTTTTCAGATTGCTGTACGGACTTACTGGTACAGTACTAATACTTTTTGAAAATTTATTACATCAATTAAATTTACGTCTTAGTACGTATAAGTAATTAGAAGTTTCCAGTTATTACGTGAAAATTTCCAATTAATAAGTGGAAATTTCCAGTTATTAATCGGAAATTTCCAATTAGAAAGTTGAAATTTCTAGATACTACATAGAAAATTTTAAATAGTTAAGTGGAAATAACTAAATTTTTTTTTTGCGTTGGCCCAGCGTATATTAGATAATTAGATGGTTTTTGTTCATTGCCATTATTTAACTTACCTTTGCATTTAAAACCTTCCCCAAAAGTTTGTGTAGACTTTCCGCTGTATGTAAGTTATGTACAGTTTATTTTAAACTTACTTGGCTGCTTTGACGGTGGTAAAGGAATCAAAGAAGCCGACGTTTCTTATGTTGCAAATATGTTCGAAATAAACTGTAAAATCATCTGTCCTATTAAAAAATCTTTATAAAATAAACCTCTATTTTCCTTTCCACCACATCCGTTGGACAAGACTCATTAATACCTCCTAGTCTACATAATACGCTTCTGGTATTTGTGAGCTTAGATTAATATGAAATATTCATGTTTATTAGAAAGTGATTTATTTGAGGACATACTTAATGATTATGCGGGTACAATTTATTAAAAACGTTATATGAAATAAACATATTGTACTGTTATAGCAACAGGTTATGGATTATAGAAGTTTCAAAGCTAATAAATCTTATATTCCCTTCCAATATTTTGATATCGTCATCATATTTCTCACTCGATTCTGATTCCTGACTATTGGCTAGGGTGATCTAAATTTATGGGACCGGTTGGTAAGACTCGAGACTGTTTAATTATTTCTCGCTATATAAGGTTATTGCTTGATATATCTATAGAAGTTTCAAAGCTGACATTGTCCCATATCTATATGCTATAAATTATATAGACTTGGAACACTTTGAAAACATGGTTCCCATATACATAAATAATATTTGAATCGGACAAGTCCTAACGTTATTAATTTTACTTTTGTTTTTGTGGTACGGGCAAGGATATCTGATAGAAATTATAAGAAAGATATGATCGTATAGATAAATCATTTTTGAAGCGACTTTTCTAAGAAAATTCAAATGGATATGTAGTTAAGAATGATTAATCCAAGTATTAGAATTGCAGTTTAAAGTTATGGTTATTAGAAATAATCACTACCTTTTTTACAAGAGACTTGATTCAGTTTTTAAAAATTATTCAGTTTAGGATTTTTGAATAATTTCTGTATATCTATATACTTTTGTTTCTACACTAGAAATGTTTGCCAAATAATAAAATCAAACAGGTAATTCTTATTATTAAGAAAGAAATTTCCTTATTTTTTGCATCGTACCTGATAATATTTTAATTGTTTTTTGTACATATTAGAAAGTAGATTTTTTGAGCTCTCATCGGATGACAGAAAGTTGATAATTTTTGATAAGTGAGCAGCAATGATTTTTTTCCGTTCGTTACTGTTAGCAACAAGCGGTAATAACAATTTGTATAACGAAGGAGGAAAGTGTCACATTTCATCCCGTGGATGAGGTTTAATCATTTAGGGGATGAAATGATACTTTCCTCTCCCCTTTCTTCTTAGGACCTTTGATTTTTTTGGCCGGTGTCCTACCGATTTCCTCTTTAAAATATATATATATATATATATATATATATATATATATATATATATATATATATATATATATATATATATATATATATATATATATATATATATATATATATATATATATATATATATATATATATATATATATATATATATATATATATATAGCATAATAATATTTAAAAGCAATACATGATCAATGAATGACAGTATTTCGGGTACGGCCATTGACATATGGTTTTAAAAATGTCATAATGCCATTTAAGACTTAATAAATTTAGGTGCTGTCGTACAAAAATCTTGTGTGTATGACGAGCAGAAAATATCTTTTCCACTTTCGCATAGTTTCTATGCTCAATCCTTACTTTCTGATCTTAAAGCTATATTTTTCAATTCAATAAAGTTCAATCAAGGTCATTACTCTAAAAATTTGTTTATTTCTGCAATATCTAAATCACTGTAAATATGAAAATACATTGTAGTTCATACTCTAAGAAATCCATAAGATCGTACTGTAATAAAAACATGACAGCGGCAATTTTGTCAACCAGATGTGATGTTCATTTCGTCTATTGGTCTATTTAAAGAAAATCCTAAGAAAACGACATAGAAATGGGATAATAAATTGCAAGCACGAGATCACTTTCCTTAGCACGTGTGTCATATAGTCGATGTCCAGCGTGGTGACGCCCTTCATTATCGACTCGGCCGATCTGTAGCCGATAGTCACTTCACTGAATGGCGAGTGCTAAAGTCGTTAGTTCCGGATGACCACAGTTCCCTGATTGGAAGCGGATACTTCAGATATCTGGAATACTTGTAATGTTCTTAAAGGTTTAACACATCTTTAGATGATCAGATATATTTCTTTTTCGTTTACGCCTTCGCTTATTAAGTTCCTTAATGATCAACAACTTACAATCAACAACGTAACGTATGATATCTGATTATAATCAGCAACTTTGTATTAATTCCGTAAGTTTATATTTCACAATAGTTGGCATGGGTTATTTTCACCACAGAAATTTTTTAGTTTGTGGTTTTGCTGTAATTATATTTAATGCGATCCAGTCCTTGTTTCTGAAAGAATGTTGAAAATGTATGATATTATGATATTTTAGAAATAATGCCTGTAATTTAAAATTTCATTGCAGAATGAATTTTCGATTATATATATATATATATATATATATATATATATATATATATATATATATATATATATATATATATATATATAAAATATATATATATATATATATATATATAAAATATATATATATATATATATATATATATATATATATATATATATATATATATATATATATATATATATACATATATATATATATATATATATATATGTACTATATATCTATGTTCGACCTACATTTTCGGAGAACAAGCCTCGTTTGAGCAAAAACTAATTAAGCATAGTTTCACTGTTTTAAAATCAAGTAGGCTTTGTCAAAGATAATGATAAAACTACGGATTTGTCAACTAGATTGAAAATTTTTTTTCTTCAGGTAAATTGCCTTTTTCTGAGACTGAGACTACCATGTAGTAATACTACCTATAACGATTTATTAAAAAATATTTCACTCAAATAAAGTACCACCCATTTCTACGCATAGTTCAACACGCCCTCAAAATTCTCTAAAATTTGGTCGTATTTCTTCTAATGAGACTGAATTTATGGCATATTTATGCCATATCATTAATTATTCTTTGGGAGACACATACATTTGTTTCACTCGGAAGAGTGTACGGTAGAGTGTACGGATATCCGTTTTGTTGAGAGTACAAGTGATCGTGCTGTGGAATTTGTTCCAAAAAGAAATCATTTAAGATGTATAGATATTTATGTTGATGTAATTTCCACTGAATGAAGTACGGACTTGTAAACACCATAATCATAGAGGATTCATAAGAAGTTTCATATCATATATCACTTTTTAAAGTATTACTGCTTACAGTTGATGGTGTAATGGGGGTTTTCATTGTTCCAAAACTCACAATTTTAACATGAAAGAACAACGTTAGTAGTTAAAGTAGATTTATCGGAAAAAACGATCAATGAGACTTTCCCTGTTCCAACATTTTTTCACCAAGATCATGCAAAAATTAAACTCCGTTCACTCATCACACTCTTCTAATGTGTAAAGCTGTACTTTATACGTTAAATCAAGCAAAACAATCATTATGCCATTCATAAAAAAAATTAAGCTTTGTTTAAGATCCCCAAAACTTAGTGGTGTACAAATTGACTTTCTGATGAAATAAAATATCTAGGTTTATTCTAGACTAAATCTCACTTGAAACAAATACTGAAACAGCAACAGCGGCCCTATGAATGTGCCGTAAGCTTGTCGGTAAAACTTCTGGTCTAAAACCAAAAATAATCTCTTAGTCATACTTAACAGTAGTCAGACCTATTGTCACCTCTACATCACTGTATGGTGGCATAAAATAAGAAACAAAACATCATAAAACAAGTTGCTAAAAGTGCAATGGTTAGCGTGTCTGGAAATCACAGGTGCAATGAGAACCTGTCTAACAGCAGCAATGGAAGTTTTGCCTGATCTGCTCCTTTTACATATTCATGTAAAAAGAGAAGCAGCCCGCAGCGCTCAAAGACTGCAATCAAGGAAAATCAAATCAGGAGATCTGGTTGGACATCTGGATATTCTGAATGAATTTCAGTTAGTCTCAATGACACAACCCACTGACACAATGTCAGTGAGACTCGAATTGAAGCTGTAATAACAAATTTGAAAACGGATCCCTTATCTGGTATATAAATGGATCAAAGTTGGATCTCCAATTTCTGACTTATCTGTCAAAGTTAGCTAATACCCTATCCATTTATAGAATCAAGATTTATAATATTTTCTGGAACTGCAGTTCATTCTCTTAGAAATTGAGACATTTATTTGCACTTAGATGATCGACCCAGTCGATTGATTATTAATTATAGTAGACCATAAATTTGCTCTACACCGGTATTGAATGTTGTGTGTTCAAACGAAATGGAGATTTTCGTCACACCAAAAATGCACATAACGTAAATTGCAAAATCCTTTGTTGTACTTGTTGGTAGTAATACTGATGGAATAGTTGATGTTTTAATGTGTTCCATATTCGTGTTTAAGGAAAGTTTAAATTCATAGCTAGACCTCTCGTTTCAAATCTAGTGACCTAAGAAAAAATGTAAATTGAGGTAAATCTGTTAAAAGTCAAAGTTTCAATGACTAAAACATACTGGCCGAACGTTAGGTATGGAATGCTTCAAATAAAAAATCCTCCGATTATCTGTGGCCAACATCGTTAGAAAGGACAACCTTATTTTTAAACGCGCATCTTTTCTGATAGTTGTCAATTTTGTTACCACCACTCCTTTCTGCAATGACATCATTATTTTTAAATGGCTACCCCCACTTTTTTAAGGATCCTGACTCTCTTTGAAATTCTGCATATAGCAATATGCGGTTGTGTGATGTGAACAAAAAAATCAAGATAGCTCCGAAATTATCAATTTATTGAAACAAAAGATTAACAAGTTGACAACCCCAAGTAAATAATATATAAGTTCGAAAAACATTAAACTATCAAATCAAGTGTTTAAATTGTATCCCATTTACTTATTGGCAGAGGGCAAGTCGATGGATGCATTCTTGCGTAACAGTTGAAGCATCTCTGGGGTAATCGCAGAGATTTCATTTCAGATTCTTGCATTTAAAGCTCTAATGAAATTTGGTCTGTTAAAGTAGACCTTACTCTTAAGATAACTCCAAAAAAAAAACCTAAACGCGTGAGGTCAGATGACCGTACCGTCTATTCAATAGTCCCTCGCCTTCCAATCCAGCACCCAGGAAAAATGTTTAAGTAATCCTAAACAGTAACGCGGGGTGCTCCATCTTACTGGAACCACATTATTGGGAACATTGGGGTCGGGGAGCTATCTAGCGACAATTTTGTTCCGATAACATAAAATATAGCTTCATTGGAAAACATAATACGGTTAGGAAAAGCATCATCAGTCTTGCACCTCACCATCACAAAATTCAATACTGCGATCAGGATCGTCTTCGTTCAACTTATTAACTAATTTGTTTTATTAACTAATGTTACGTTATAGTTATACGGATACCATTTCAAGTACTTCACAACAGAAGAATGCCTGATTTCATTATCAGCAGCCAACACTAGTGTGGTGCTATGCGGATTTTCTTTTGTAATTGCAATAGCACATTATTTAATTCTATTTTTCCTGGTCTGTCCCCTTTCAGACTTTCCTTGAATCTGGCTTACTGTTGAACACACTATGGGATCCTGATCTGAATATTTAATATTAAATAAAACTCAGACTTCTTCTAGTGTACGCTATCTGTCCAAAATTTTAATTTTTTTGTTTTTATATTAAGTAAGGAATAATTTTTCACTAGATCGGTGGCAATAAATAACAATTAAGCACTGCCAAATTTACTTTTCATCTTATTCAATCGTTTCAAATAGGTTTATAAAATTCTGTAGCTATCTCGATTTTTTATTTTCAGTTTTTCATAAATTAGTTTTTTCATAATATCAATAACGTCGCTAACTAATCAAATGAACATCACACAACCGCATGCTACTGAATTTCAAGTATAATTAGAATCCTTTAAAAGTGAGGGTTGCCGCTTAGAAAAATTGCCGAAAGTGGTGACGGTAAAAAAATTTTCCACTATAAGAAGAGATGTGTGTTTAAAAAAGAAAGTTTGCTTGTCTGAGGATTTTGGCCCCCAGATGATACGAGAAATTTTTATTTGGAGCATGTGAAACTGCGTATTATAAATAAATTCACATGTGCATTACCTAACAGTAAAAAGTAATCTGGCTAGCCGCATTACTTCATACTTACCTTTTTTTAACAATTACAAATCATGTTTGCATAAATTTAATAAGCAATTTCCTTATGTAATGTTTTTTTGGATTGATCTTGTTAATACATTCAGACAAGCGGTATATTGCTTTTTTGTCTTTATAATGTAAATCGTTTTTGCTCGTTTCCGCAAGCGTGTAAATATTTATATTTTGATGAGATACATAGTAATATGTAACGCTGAAAATTTGCTGTAAATACACACTGGTGTATGTGTTGGGGACGACACAAGTGTATTTTAAACTAGCGACACAAGAGTAAACATATATTAGTAATATTTTGCTAATTAATATTTACTAACTTTTACAAATCTTATCACAGATAAGTATACCATATATCTTTTTAAACAATTATTTTCCCGGCTATTTGCCAAAACGCTGAAACTTGGATTACAAAAAAAGATAATATGCACATTATGTTCAATACTACTGACTCAATAATGTTATTTTTAATTTCAACTATTCTGTCTAGTAAAACCAAAAATAAATAAAACACAAGGTACTCACCAGTTGACACTCACTTTAAAAAACTTTAAAATATCTACCGACACGTGTTTCTGCTTGCATTGCGTCATCAGGGTAGCATATTATCTTTTTTGTAATCCAAGTTTCAGCGTTTTGGCAAATAGCCGGGAAAATAATTGTTTGAAAAGATACATGTTATACTTATCTGTGATAAGATTTGTAAAAGTTAGTAAATAATAATTAGCAAAAAATTTTCATTTAATATTATTTTTCATTCCACTCTATATTTTAACTTTTATCAAAAAGAGGAACTTAATTTGTTTTTAAATTATTTCATTCGACTCTAAGGGGTATTTCCACTATATAATTTCAATTATTGTGTTCTCTGAAGCCATTAATGTTTATTACATTGGGGTTTACAAGTTTCCTTACTTTGGATTCTTTAAATGTGCTGGCTACCCTGATGACGCAATGCAAGCAGAAACACGTGTCGATAGATATTTTAAAGTTTTTTAAAGTGAGTGTCAACTGGTGAGTACCTTGTGTTTTATTTATTTTTGGTTTTACTAGACAGAATAGTTGAAATTAAAAATAACATTATTGAGTCAGTTGTACTGAACATAATGTGCATATTATCTTTTTTGTAATGTAAGTTTCAACGTTTTGGCAAATAGCCGGGAAAATAATTGTTTAAAAAGATATATGTTATACTTATCTGTGATAAGATTTGTAAAAGTTAGTAAATAATAATTAGCAAAAAAATTTTCAGTTAATATTATTTTTCATTCCACTCTATATTTTAACTTATCAAGAAGAGGAACTTAATTTATTTTTAAATTAGTAATATTTGTTGTAAATGTTCCGGAGTTAATCTCCTGTGCCACTCATTAAAATCTATTTGTATTTGAGAAGGATCGTTCAACGTCGACAGATGTAATTGGCGCATACTTAATGAACTTATTTACATTTATGCCTTGTATAGAAAAGTCTACTTTGCCATTTAAAAAGTAATCTCAGGTGTGACATCTATCACCCCGCAAATCGATGCCCTGGGAAGTTTAAAAACAAAAAAAAGTTTTGAAAAAAATCTTTGAAAGGTCAAATCGATGTTAAATATGTAAAGCAGAAACTGACAAAATTAAAAAATTCTTATAACTCGTGAAGGGATGTAGATATCGAAAAAATAAATGAGAGAACACCCCCAAATACCCGCCATCGACTTTGGCAGCCTGCAATCCTCTGAAAAAGTCTCAGTCCTTTTGGACCAAAAACAAAAAAAGTTTTGAAAAAAAATTCTTTAAAAGATCGTACAGATGTTAAATAAATATGTAAAGTATAAACTGAAAAAACCAAAAAGTCTTTATAACTTGTGAAAGGATGTAGATACCGAAACAATAAATGAAAAAACATCCCTAGCCTACAAAAAAGTATCAGTCCCTTTGGACCAAACACAAAAGTTTTGAAAAAATGTTTAAAAGTTCGAATAGATGTTAAATATGTAAAGCTTAAACTGACAAAACGAAAAAGTCCTTATAACCCGCAAAGGGATGCAGATATCGTAAAAAAAAAATGAAAAAACACTCCTACACCCTCCGTCGACTTTGGCAGCCTACATCTATGTGCAAAAGTCTCAATCCCTTTGAAGGGAAAAATAATGTTTTGAATAAAATCGGTAGGAGACAGATGTTAAAAACACAGAGCATACGAACGCACGCGTTATTGGCCTATCTGTTTGTGAATATTTCATTAGGTGTTTACAATATAGTATTATTCTAAAATTCTTTGAATCCTACTTGATGGGTAGACGATTAACTGTGCAGTATCGTGGGTTCTGGTCTGTTGAGATCATTGCAACATCTGGTGTTCCTCAAGTTTCCGTACTGGGACCTTTATTATTTAATATTTTTATAAACGACATCATCAGTGACTTACAGTGCAAAACCCTATTATACGCCGATGATTTAAAATTGTATACTCCGGTTGCTTGTTATCACACAAGGTATTACTAGACGAATTTCATGTGAACAGCCTAGATACCCGTCGTATGTATTACTCTTTTCTTTTTCTTCTCAAAATTTTAAATAACAAAATAGATTGTTCGGAATTTCTTGTCTGATTAGTTTTCATGTTCCGAACCTGCAAACTCGCTCGTAATCCACCTTTTCTTTAACGCGCTCATTTGTTGCGTCACCTTTATCGTGCAGCAGTAGATTTACTTCGTCCACTATTTGCATTGACTCCGCTAACGACAACGCACTATTCTCTAATTTTTTTATGCTTTCATGTACTGGTTTATAGTACTTCGCAATATTTTTTAAAGCTGTTTCAACGGAAATATCTTCGAATTTTGTCTGGCTTTCCTTAATAGCTGCAGCCTCATCTGGATTGAATTGTAATATCACAGCTTTTATTTGTTGGAAATATTCAGCATAATAAAAAGCTGCCTGCAACCATGATCCCCGACATGTAAGAATCGGCTGTGGTGGTTCAGGAATACCGGGATACTTACCATGAAATGCACAGAGTCATTTAGGAGATTTAAGAAACACTTTTTTTGTACTTGCTATTAATGCATACACCTCTGGAAAACCTTTTCGAATAGTTTCTGCCACAAGATGTAAAGCATGCACTTTACACGTAACATGTATAAACTTACAACCTTGTTCTTGCAAAGAACGGCCTACCGAACGCATTGTCACAGCGCCATCAGTTACAAACATCAACACTTGACTTTTTGACAGTTCAAATTTTTCTAACGTCTCCAGCACCACCCTGGTAATTGTTTCGCTAGTCTTAGCCTTTTGCTAGCTAGTAACAGTGGAACTGTCCATTTAAGAGGGTCTAGTACTCGTACTATAACATTTAAAATAAATTTTTTTTTACAATCTGTTGTCTCATCAACAGATAGCCACAGCCGTGTATTTTTTTAATTCACATTTCATCTTATTTACCATGTCTACGTGTACAGTTGGTAGATAGTTACATAACGTTGTGCGACTTGGTAACTTCACCTGGGCATTAGTATTTATTCCAGAACTCTCGAAATGGTTGTTTATCGAGTATGTGCAGCGGAACAGCACAGGCAATCAGCATTAATAGTAAATCAAACATAAACTGTGTTGTCGAAGGCACGCCATTTTTTTTTATTTTTATGGTGTATACTATTTACGTGAAGTCCACAATCACGATTATCCCAGCACATCAAATCTTTCTCGCACATTTACAAATTATTTTAGCACCATCATAGAATAAATCTGGGAATTCACCTATGAATTTATTCACTTTGTCAGAAAATGGCCGTTTCCTACCCCTGCGTACGTCTGCCATGCTTTATTATTAAATTAATATCAACAATACAGTACAACAAATAAAACAAAAACACAAAAACAATATGC
Organism: Rhamnusium bicolor; assembly: GCA_029963845.1. Classification (NCBI taxonomy): domain Eukaryota; kingdom Metazoa; phylum Arthropoda; class Insecta; order Coleoptera; family Cerambycidae; genus Rhamnusium; species Rhamnusium bicolor. The sequence goes on from JANEYF010000845.1 coordinate 459,641, forward strand.
AATACACCGAAGTGACTTAACGTGTGCACAACTCGAAAGCTAATAATAGACTGGACTGGAGAAAGAGTTTCGCGGTCAAGGTGAAAGCCGGCGACAGTAAGTACATCTGTACTCTACAACCATGATACACAGAAACGATTTGCTGCTTTAGTTATTAGTTAAACAGGTAATCGTCGATATGCCGTAGTGTAATTGTTATAACTATTTTCATGTAATTACTTTATCCGTATTTACTATACTTCATCCAGTTGTTTCAGTATATGAATACTCTCATACTTTCTATTTCCGGTTAATCTTTAATGAATTATATCCTCACTGCTTCAGAAAATATTGAGGTCAAAGTTTTTTATAAGAGCTTTTAACGAATTTTGAATTAATTTTCCAGATATTTAAAAAAATATATTTAACCCTGTTTAATATATATGCTATGAAGACTATTGCATACTTTTTTTTTAAATTGATTACAATATACATATCTGTCCCAATTATTACCCACTAATTTTGATATCATTTAGCTATTGTATACTTATAACTGCATACTGACTTCTATTATTCGTCTTCTCGTATGGTTTCATGATTGGATCCAAAAAAACTCTGTTTACTTAAAAATAATTGAAAACCTATTTATTAACAATGAAGACAACTAGTAAAAGTACGTAAGTAAGCAATAAGCTGCTCTATTACAAAACCATGTATTACAGTCAACATATCGACCCTTAATGTCACTTTTCATTATCCTGGCGGTTGGTGGCGGTAGTAAAATAAAAACATCCCTTGCTAACAAGAACTGCTCTACACGCCGTCATTAAGCGAGGCGAGCTTTTACAGCTTTGGGACTATAAAAGCTTCGCGTATCGAGATGCGTGCGATGGATCAAGGGTGCGGTGATATGGCGAACTCCCCCGCGAGAGAACTGGAGAGTGGGCGTGTCGAGGCGAATAAATCAGTAACCGCATCGCGAGAGTGCTTCTAAAGACCCTCTGACCCCTCTATGCCTTTAGGCCTAAAGCTTGATCGTGGTTTTGTGACTTCACTATTCCCTGCATTGAAAGTTAGCATTTGCAGCAAATATGTCAGTAGTTAGAGAAGCGTCCTAAGTTTTTAGGTACTATTTCCTGTTTGAAATAAAGAAAAGGATTATTTTTCTCTAACTATATGCAAATTAAATAACTAGACTTGATTCAAATCGTATTAATTCTTTAAATTATAAATTGCTGAATTTTTAAAACGATTAAACATTGCAGATTAAAATTAAGCTCTTGTCAGTTTTATTTTCGTAAATATTGAGCAATTCCTTACTTTCCCTATAAAATTTCCCAAGTTGCATCCATAAGCGTACAAGAAATTTCATAGAGTGCTGGGTTATTTTTATATACGATAACACTGGTGTGGATTTCCACAACACATCAAAACACCATATTCTGCAGAGCGAACCAAATTCGCATCATCTGGAGATAACTAAAACTAACCGTTGTTCACTAACCAATACAACGGACTATTCATACTATTTTTATACTTTGTGATTTCAAAGCTTTCAAATGCAAACAAATGTCTAGTATTTGTTACTTTCACACTTAATCTTAAATTGCTAATATCTATTTTATGGTTGTTCAGAAAGGCATGTTGGACAACACTAGACTTATCTGTTCTACCATATTAGATAAGCCATGTGCTCCTTGCATCTACTTTGAATTTATTGTCTAGTTTGTCCAACATATTTTAATTACTCTCTTAACAGCTAATTTCGTAATCCCCGACTTTCCGTTTGTTTCAATGTTGTCTTCTGGATTGCCTTAAAAGTTTTTTGTTTCAAATCTATCTGTTTATGAAGAGACTGGCAATGAATGTTGACAAAAGTTATCCATTGCTGTCCCTTCATGATGTTAGAAGAATTCATTGCCACTCCCTTCATGAACAGATTCCAAACAGAAACAAAAGAAGAAATCAAGTGTTTCCCCAGAGTTTGGCTTACGTATGTTGATGATAATTTTTGCAGTGTTGGATACAAAAGTCACTGACAACTTTGAAGAAACAACTTTGTTTTTAAATTAAACAGTCATTTACCGTCAGTTAAATTCACATATGAAATTGAAAACTGAACAGCTACCATTTTTAGATGTATTAATAATTGGAAATAATGAAAATAAGTTAGAATTTGACATGTACAGAAAATTTACCAGTACGTTAAGATATATCCCTAATGACTCTCACCATTGCATGACATTGCGCTTAACTCAAAATTTCTAATTTTAATTTTTTAGTTCATTGCCTATTAATCTTTGCCTTGAATAATAATAACTCAGGAATAAATATAGTTTAAAAAAAACTAAAAAACACGCTTTTAAAGCACATCAAACTAAAAAGTGAAAAATAATTATTAATATAAACTGAAAATGAACGAAAAATACTAGTATTATTGTGAAAAAAGCGTGGGGCGCTTTGTGCCATATTTTTCTTATATCGAGCAACCCACGCTTTTTTCACAATAATACTAGTATTTTTCGTTTATTATTGTTTTCAGTTTATATTAATAATTATTTTTCACTTTTTAGTTTGATGTGCTTTAAAAGCGTGTTTTTTAGTTTTTTTAAACTATATTTATTTTTCACTTTTTAGTTTGATGTGCTATGAAAGCGTGTTTTGTAGTTTTTTTAAACTATATTTATATTGCTTATTGATGCTGATATTATAACATATTACGATCCCACAGATATTTCTGAAAAAAAATAATTTTTTTTATTTCAGCCATGGGATTTGAACTCACGCCCGAGGAGTCCGTCGTTTCGCGTCGACTAAGACTTGCCCGCTCGGCCAGCGGCCGAACTGATAATCACGGAATATACTTACAATATTAAGCCTCTTGCTCTCACGCAGAGGATACGAGGAAAGGACTGGCGATCCTGATCAGGATAATGATATAAACTTATCAAATTATTGTATTGTTACCGGTTCTTCGTAAGTGTACAAAGTTTCAATTAAATCTGTCCGTTTAAAGTGGGTCAAAATCGAGTCCAAAGAGTCGGTTACAAACAAACAAACAAACATACAAGTGAAGCTAATAAAAGCGTGTTAAAAAAGGGCATTTATTGAGGATATAGCTATTTCTTTAAAAGATAAACGACGTTCCTCGAATCTATTCGAAAGAAAAGTTAGAATAACTATCAACAACGTTCAATACCTAATAGCTATCATTCTAGCCCAGTTTATCTTAGAAAATATGAATACTATTCACCAAATTATAAGATATATAATCAGGAGTAATAATATATGAAATACCTTCATGCAAATGCAATAAACGTACATAGGATAAACAGGAAGATATATTATAAAAAAGAATAAAAGAACAAAAAAATATTGTAGAAATGTATACCGGGTGTAACAGGATCATGGTACACCCCCTTTTCTCCTTTAGTTTTGAAGATAATTGATTGAAATTTGGGATATCCTATATACATAATAAGCGGCACTTTCTGACATACAAGTGATTTCTTTTCACTTCAGGTTTCACCGGAAGTAACACTAACTTTCGATTTTTAAATGGAACACCCTATATATTATTACACTTTTGAATGCTGCATAATTTTCTGACTCCAATGATACCAAATAAGTGACATTTCAAACGTCAGTATTTTTTATAATATAATTTTTAGTTTTCCATTTAAGTGTGCCATGACGGTCTGATTTATTCTAAATGATCCGTGTATTGCTAGAAAAATCGAAATTCCGCAAAAATACTAAATTACGTGATTTATAAACAAATAAATTTCATCAAAATGGTTTTTATGACCAAACTCAATTTTTTCAAATGGAACCATATTGGTACCGTGGTACCATTTATTAGTACTATTAATAAGGAATTTATTCATGTCGTATTAAAATGTGCGATAAATACAAACAAAATTACAGCTAAAAGAAAATAAGAAAATACAATTTTGTTCTAATTAAATGTTAAGAAGTAACTAAGGTGGCTTTGAAAACAATGAAATATTTAGCTTGTCAAATATTTGTTGTTATACCGGTGTTTTTATTGTGTCTTTAAAAATTGTTTAAAATTCTTGTTAATTGTGTTCAAAATGCCGCAAATTTATAAAAGAGATGAAAAAAGTGGACATGTTAATTATTTATGGGGAATATAGAAAAAATTATTTTAATCGTATTGAAAATCAATTCTGAAGTGAGCCCAACAATGATCCCGAAGAAAATTTCATTCTTGACGAAGGAACGGAAATTAATGTTTTGGCTCGAGTGGAAGTTTATAAGAATGTTTCGTTAAAGCAAATTGGGTTTGAACTGGAAGTCAGTCACCAAACAGTAAGCCGAATTTTGCACGAATACTACTATAAATCTTTTAAATACTAATTGCACCAGCACTTGTACGAAAATGATTACGAACGTAGGATGGAATATTGCAATTGTATTTTGCAGAATAACGTGCAGCCAAACAAGTATTTTTTGGGAATGATTTTATTTTCGGACGAGTCTAGGTTTACAAATTTGGGATTATTTAACCGACAAAATACAAAATATTGGTCTCAAGAAAATCAAAATTTATTACGGGAAGGTAATTTTCAAGTGCGGTTCGATTTCAATGTTTGGCTTGGAATAATCGGTAGTAGAATCATTGATCCAATAATATTTGAAGGATATCTGACTATTGCCAGATACTTGGGATTTCTGCAAAATGAAATTGAGGACAGTTTAGCTGAATTACCTTTCCATTTACGACAGGGAATGTATTTCCAACAAGATTCCGCTCCTGCCCATAATTCAAGGATAGTAATTGATTACCTCCAACGGAGATTCGAAAGAAACGTAATTTCGACGAATGGTCCTGTGAGGTGGCCTCCAAGGTCACCTGTATTAACATAACTATATCATTAGAACAAAATTATATTTTCTTATTTTCTTTTAGCTGTAATATTGTTTGTATTTATCGCACATTTTAACACAACATATGAATAAATTCCTTATTAATAGTACTAATAAATGGAACCACGGTACCAATATGGTTTCTTTTGAAAAAATTTAGTTTTTCCCTAAAAACCGTTTTGATGAACTTTATTTGATCATAAATCACGTAATTTAGTATTTTTGACGGGATTTCGATTTTTCTAGCATTACGCGGGTCATTTAGAATAAATCGGAACCGTCATGGCACACTTAAATGGAAAACTAAAAACTGCTGCCAATTACTTGGGGATCAGAACTTCCTCACCATAGTAAAGCTCAACGTGTGGTGGAGTTTATAATAAAAGTAATTTTTGACGTTTTAAAAGTCACATTTTTTGATGTTTAAAAAAAGTCACTTTGACGTTTCAAAAAAGTCACATTTTTTGATGTTTCAAAAAAAGTCACATTTTGACGTTTCAAAAAAGTCACATTTGTGGAATGTCACTAATATTTTTTTTATGCATTGGGACCGATTTTGCTCATCAACCAACTCAATTTCTTCCTTGACCTCTAGAATGTGTGTACCAAATCTGAAAGCTTTTTCTCAAAAACTGTAGCTGCTATCGCGAACCAGACAGACACACAGACACATACAGAAAATTTTTCTGTCTGAATTTTTGTGTATCGTCATAATTCGTCCAGATTCGTCCAGAAATACAATAAAAATTTTAAAATTTTTTTTCACGAATACAACTTCCTCACTTTGAGGGGTGAGGAAGTAAAACTATATTATAAAAAATATTGACGTTTGAAATGTCACTTATTTGGTATCGTTGTATTCAGAGAATTATGCAAAATTAAAAATGCAATAATATACAGTGTTCTATTTAAAAATCGAAAGTTAGTGTCACTTCCGGCAAAACCGGAAGTGAAAAAAAATCACTTGTATGTTAGAAAGTGCCGCTTATTATGTATACAGGATCTCCCAAATTTCAATCAATTATCTTCAAAACTAAAGGAGAAAAGGGGGTGTACCATGATCCTGGTACACCCGGTATAATAAAAATAACCCAATTAGTCTTGTGGAGGACCTTATAAATACAAGATACAAATTTGATTTAAAAAAAAAAACAAAGTTATTGATAAAGTATTCTAATAAGATTTTGCAGTGAAATGTTGCAGATTAAAAAAAAGAATCCAATTCTATCAACAAAACATCTGATATAAACAACTTACATGCCTCTTGATATAATATTTTTTATCATCTTAATAAAGAATAATAGAGAAAAGAGAACTTTAATGTAGGTACAGTATTAAAATTTCAGTGTTGGTTCTTGCTTCAGACAGATACAAACAAAAATTGAAATATTTTTTTTATTATTGTTGGTGTTGAATGTTTGTATATTTTTGTATATTTTTATTTTTTTTAAACAACAGAATGGAAAAGAGAAAGTCAGTCAAATGTAAGTTTTTATTCTTAATCTTTGCATTTTGATGTTCTTCTTTAACGTTCTTTTATTCATTTATTTTTAATTTTTATGGTGTTTACAATACGCCATTACATAAATATGTTGTTACGTCAATGAATTGTTTAGACTTTTTCCAGAGTATGCCCAAAGTAAAATAGCCAAATTGGTCTGAACAGAAGCATCAATAATTAATTGTACGAAAATGGCCGGGAATATTCATGAAAGTTCTAGACCATACATGGATGGATATAATAGGCGCACGGTGGGGTCGAGGAGCTCAGTCTTAATTTGGAATTGTGCGATAAAAGAAAAAATAAATTAGAGACTAAAGTAGTAATTTCTAAATGTTTAATTATGATTAGTGATCATAGCTAAGTCCTTCATTAAGTTAGCGTATTGTTGTTAATTATTAAATAATTAGTTAATCAAATAGGGCGTAAATGTTACCAGGTCTTCAGTGGCGGTTGGTGAAATTTAGGCTGTCACATCTTAGTATTAGAGCATGGGATTCAAGTAGTACTTTAAGGCATAACTATTAAGACAATATGAAGAAGTTTTGCAGAAAAAAAATTGCGATTGAAATTTGCGGAAAAAAGTTGATAAAATTGTGTGCCTCACCGGGTTATTTATTAAACAATTTGTAAAATATTTGCAAAATATGCAGCCATGATGATAATAGAAATTATCGAAACGTCCTAATATTTTGGAGGAGGGAAATTACCCTTGGATCACCAATTTCGCTTACTATTATATATTTTTCTTTAATTTTAAAATTAAAAATATTTTCAGAAGAATTTTTCAGAAATTTTTTTTGCGACTTTACAAAACACAGGAATAAGAGAACAAAAAATATTGTAGAAATGTATACCGGGTGTAACAGGATAATGGTACACCCCCTTTCCTTCTTTAGTTTTGAGGATAATTGATTGAAATTTGGGATATCCTATATACATAATAAGCGGCACTTTCTGACATACAAGTGATTTTCAAGTTATACTTGAAATTTTTATGAGCTATGAAATGGATCATTCTCTACACTTGTTGTCCTTTGCAAAAAAACGACTTTCAGTTGTTCACTTATTTAAAAAAATGTTGCTGGTTGGTGTTTTTATTATTATTAATAATAGAATTAAAATATGTAAGATAAGATACACTTACACAGTAAATAGCGATTCTATATATAAATTATAATTTTATCAAAAATTTACAAACTACCACTCCCAGATTGAGACAACGATAAGTGAAAAAGACGAGTTGAAATTTTATCTTTTGGAGTTCAACCCTGCTTGGATAGAAACTGATTTGTGCCATATTATTAGTTTCGAAAAATCAAGTATGCCTTTGAAATTTACAAAAAAGTTATTTTTCTCCACAGGTAAGTGCCTTTTCTGTAAGAGATACGGCAAAATTTTATAAAAAAAAGTTGTTCAGAATGATAAATTACGTAGGTGTGCAAAATTTCAAAGCAATCTGGCTGCTTTGATCAGGGCCGGAGCGAGCGGGGGGTGGAGGGAGGGAGCGTCCCCCCCCATTCAGATCTAAAGGGGTGCCATTCAGACTCAGACAGACATAAAGGGGCGCCGCCACGCGCTAAAATACAAATAAGTAATTATATTGTTTTTAAATTAATGTATATTATCGTTTCTTTTTTATTAATTCCGATTTCCGATTAAAACGTATCTAAATTTGATCATTCACTAATTATGTACTGAGAGCGCCAACGCCAACGCAATAAATAACCACACAGGGAAAAATGTGTGTGATATTTTACCACAATTGTAGAAAATTGTACTCCAAATTGGTCTTAAAAAAAGTGACAGGAACAATTTGTGCAAATAAATAATACATTTTTGGAGCAATGATTTTGTACAGTTTATGCATTAACATTGTTTGAAATTTTTGTACAAACTTAAAAATCACATAAATTGATTTCTTTACAAATTTGAATTATGGTTGCATAAAAATACATCATTTTATTCCACTTGTGGAACAGATGTCTGAACAGATTAAGTTAGTTTCTACAATTTGTGTAAAATTTTTAAATATATTGTGAAGGTTTCCTAAACAAACTTTCGCATCTAAACCTCTTCACTTGTAAAACATATTTACAAAAAAAATAGTGCTCTTAAGTGACACAATGTTTATAGTTTTTTTAAGAGAGTATGTTTTTAGTTTTCCACAATTTCTAAATGAGAAATCCACAGATTGCGTAATTTCGCGACACGCGTTACCTATATGCCTATCGTGGCGGGCGCGACCTCTACAATTTTTTAACCAATAGCAGTATAGAATGATTATCTTTATGTGAAACAAATGAAACAATTATACAAAATTTTATAACAATATCGCCAAATTCATTGTGAATAGTAGTATGTTAATAATTTACCCAGTTTGTGAGGGCGGCGTTGATAAAATTAGGCATAGATTACTATTATTGTTTAACGGAAATAAATACGTTGGGGCCCATACTTTGACAAATTTGTCAGTATCCGTTTATAAAATCACATCTTTATGTTACACAATTTGTGCAAACCTTTTAGACAGTTACTTAAAACTAACTGTAAATAGAATGGTAACAAAATATATAGTTTAGGGACACGCTTAACAATAAATTAAGCCTAATTTGCTATAACTTGTTGAATAAAAATAAATAAATTTGACTCTAAATTTCGCCAATTTAGTACCCACCCCTTCTTTTAGTTGTTTTTTCAAATTTTGGCTTATATGGAATAAAAGTCGTATAAGTGGTAGCGGCGGATTCAGGAGGGGGGATGGGCACGTGTTCCCCTTCCGTTTATGTGATAAAAAGAAACAGTTTCCAAAATTTATATTTCCATATTTAATTTTAATTTCCCGCGTTCCATAAACAACAATATTAACTGTTATTATATTATACACGTGTATGTATATGTACATACACAAAAATATTTCAACCTATAACCACCGACTTTGAATGCTTAAATAATTTTTGCAATTACATCAAAAAAAGAAAAATTGTTTTGACGAAATCTATTTTTTCTAAGAAATGTTTTTGCAACTCGAATTTCTATCTTTTTATTTTAGAGCGTTTGACCTTGAAAAATACAAAATTTTCGCCTGCGGCGCATTTTTTAGTTGTGTTCTAGAGCCACCGCTGATAGGGGGCGCCAAAATTGTCTCCCCCCAAAGTGATCAACGTCGCTACGGCCCTGGCTTTAATACTTTGCCTAATTTCTTAGTTTTTCTTTTAAATAAAATAGTTACCATGTTAAGGATATTTAAAAATGTTGTTAAGAAAATTGTTCTAAATTATAAATTATGCAAGTGTGTGTTGTTGGATTTTTCTTACACTGATTTCCCAAATATGGAATCTATTGGTTATAAAAAAAAATACAGTAAAACCTCTATATTCGGCCACCTTTTAAAAGTGGCCACCTCTAAAAACGGCCAGTTTTCAAATTTCTGAAACCAATAATATGGGAATACCCATACTAATGACCTCCCTAATAGCGGTCACGGCCACTTCAAAGTCAATTTTCTTCATAAAATAACTGCAATTGTTCTTCTCATTACCGGTCATAAATTTTATTGGCAAATATGTACCTAAAATTTTTCCACCCTTCGTAGGTAGAAGTTTATAAATGCAACAATTATTGGTATTTCCCATAGTAATTTCAAAACCCTAAGCGATAAAGAGGCTGTAGTTTCATTGATTTTGAGCTAGTTTATGTTCAACTGTGATTTTGTTACAATCATCATGTCGCTAAAAAGAAAACGTTTATCTCTTAAAAGACATAATTGATATTATTGTGAAAAGCGAAAAGTAGTACCAGTGCTCGAAAGTTGGCTGAAAAGTATGGTATTGGAAGGACATAAGTTAACGAAATTATGAAAAACAATTCCGACTTAAACAAACTTTTTGAAGAAGGTTCCAATCCAGAACAGAAGAGCAAAATTCCCAGAACTGAAGGATTGGCCAGAAATAAAAACCTACCCATATCTGCACCTCTAATAAAAGAAAAAGCATTAGAAGCATCCGAAAGTTTAAAAATGATGTTTTGAAGCTCAAATGGATGGCTACAAAAATGTTGTCAAAGACATAACATAGGCTTTAAAACAATTTGCGGTGAGTCCGCTGATGTTGACCTGGATAGTGTTGAAGTCTGGTAAACAAAGCTACAATAATATTAAAACACTATTCACAAAAAAATATGTACAATGCTGACGAAACCGGACTTTTTTATCATGCAATGCCTAACAAAATGTTTGCTCTAAAATGGAATAAGTGTGCCGGTAAGAAACTCCAAAACAAAGATCGACCATTTTATTTTGCGCATATATGGAAGGTGACAAGGAAAACCCATTGATTATAGGGAAGAGTAAAACCCTCGATGCTTTAAAGAATCTCATATCAACAAACTGCCTTTAGAGTGGGTATCTAATAAAAAAGCTTGGATGACAACAGAAATTATGACTTGACGAAAAAATGAGAAAACAAAATAGAGAAATCATATTATTTCTGGATAATGCCACGTCCCATCCTAAAGTGACATTAGACAACGTGAATATTGTTTTTCTGCCTCAAAACACCACTTCCTGCTGTCAGCCATTGGATCAAGGGATTATTCATAACATTAAGATGGGTTATAAAAAATTTCTAACCACAATGCTTCTAACATTCACAAACAGCGAAAGATCGAAGATACAGAAAAGAGCATTAATTTAACCAGCGCTTTAGTTTGGATATCAGCAGCCTGGAAAAACGTTTCATCAGTTACAATTTCAAAATGTTTTACAAAAGCAGGACTCTTGGAAAATGTCAAGCAAGACGAAGATTTCGATGAGGAAAATGAAATTCCACTGGCCCAGCATTCTCCTGAATTACATGATGTAAGCCTAGAAAATTATGCATGTATTGATAGCAATGTTTTGACCGAAAATCCTAATTTTGGCGTTCAAGAAGTAATCAATGAATTAATTGATGATAAAGATTGTGATTTAAATAATGAAAGTGATATGGAAGAATCTGAAACGTCAAACATTAAAGATATGAGTGAAGTGTGTGAAAAACTAAGAGATGTGTAAAGTTTCTTATTTTGTAGTGATAAAAGTGAACTAGCTGTAAAAATTGTCCAAATTTTAACAGAATGTGAATTTCATGTTTTACAAATAAAAATAAAAAACTTAAAACAAACCTCAATTGAAAAATATTTTTAAAAAAAGGTAATTATTTAATATGGCAGGTAATGTTTAAAATACGTACATATATGAGTTTTTATTGTTTGACCTCATTTTTTTATGTACATAGGTTTAAACCTATGTACTACTTAAGTACACCTAATTTGTAGTTATATATGTAGCTAGTTTCTTCAATTTGCATAATTTAATAGAAAGTACAAAAATAACCAACATATTTTATTTATTTTTGACCTTCTCTTAATAGCAGCCACCTCCATGGTCATTTTCACAATGAGTTTTAGTGGCCGCTATTTAGAGGTTTTACTGTATCTATAAATTATTTAATTTAAGATATACAGTGATGTCACGAAACGTTTTTTAATTTTTTAATTATATTTTTTAAAAAATTTTTTGCGCAATGAGAAAATAGATAAACAAATATGATAAGTGATAAGTTGTTATATCTCTTAAATCGTTAAATGATACTAGCAACAGTTGGTAATTATTTACTTTAAAATGATAATAATTGTATTAAAGTCGAATTTAATAGACACAATAAAAATTGCCAAATAATTCCTAATCTCAGTTTTTTAATCAAGAGCATATACAACCACAGTCTCATGTTTCGTTCTTTTTTATCTTGTTTGACCCTTGCTGGCCTCCCACACCGAGTAGAGGAAGACCAATTAAAAAATAGCTGCACGCTGAGTTCGTCTGACCAGCTGCCTCGTCGACCAACCATAGCATAGCTAAGAACATTGATAAATCGTGGATGAACTCCATATCTGCTATTGATGTAGCACATTTATTGTTTTAGGTTCTTCTTACGTTATCCTTTTTCAGTGTACAATGCGGAGATACAGACATAAACGTATTATTTATGTACCATATGTATTTAAATGAATATCAAACTCTATGACCATGTCACATGACGACAAAATTATATAAATTAGCTCTATGTGATTAAATGCTTATTATTTTTGGCTACATATTTTAATATTTTCTATGTATGATATGAACAACGTTTTTGTTTTGAAGACGCTTTTAGAAATTACATTCACTTTTAATAACAATAACGTACTGTTTGTCCATCAACTGACGTGCTTGTTTTTGCTCAAAATAGTCAAATTCATAGCTAAATAAAATATTTAGTTTTTTTTAACAACTCCTAGATATATTTTTTACTCAGTCCTACGTATTTGTCAAAGGTATGAATTCTATCATGCAATTCAATATTTCTTAGATTGATTTAGTTAAAATGAGTAGGTAGGTAGTTGTGTTGATTTATTCTGCGATAATGGGCGTTGTTTAGTTAGTAAATTTTTTATTAAGTCGGTATGGAAATTATAGAAGGTTTTTTTTGTTAGCGGTTAGCAATAATCCCCACATTTTCGAGTATATTGAATACAAATCTAAAATTATTTTGCTCAAGGGGTATTCCTTTTTTGTATTAATTTTTGTTTGATAAAAATACTTTTCAAGTTCATCGATTACCATTAGGGTTGCCACCTTTTGTTTGAGCAAATAAAGTACATTGGTTACTAAAGGTAGGAAAATGTACTTTACATTGTATCAAAATAAAGTATTATTTATTTTACTTTATTATTTTGTTTAAAAACATATTTTTTATTACTTTTAGCAATTTTCAACAAATAATTTTCACTGCTAAACAGCTTCACAGCATCTTTACAGTCTATGTTTAACTTACGATAAATAAATCATTAATTTTTTATCAAATTCAGAGACGCTTTGTTTCTTTCGTCTCGCTACTTAATATTCATGACAGAAAAAACTCTCTCTGTGAATGCTGAAGTGGCGGAATCGACAGTAGAAATGAAATTAATTTGTACAAATTTGTAAAATTATCATCCGTCTTATTAAATATTTGCTGCCATTTTTGTGCAGTAGATAATTCTGCAAAACCTTCCGAACTATGTATTTGATTATATAATTTGTTTAATAATGAAAGATCATCTATATTTATATTGAGTTTTTTGCAGCTTTAAATTTTCGCCTATGTTAACGAAATGATCAAAGTCAACAATGCTTTTTAAATTTGTATTGCTGAGTGTATACAGGGTGGTCCGAAGTTTACCTGACAAACTTCGACACGTGATAGAGGGACTTAAAATAAGCCGAAAAGTTCCTATCAACTTACATCCTTAGGGGATTGCTAAAAAAAGATACAGGTTTTGTGAAAAACAAATAATTTTTTTAATAACTCTAAAATTACGAAAGCTATCGACTTGAAGTTTTAGGGGCGGTGATGATTTTTAAGACTCTATTGTTTCATAAAATCTTATCTTTGTACTGTCTTTAGTGGCGCCGCCAGAGGGTGGGGGAGATGAATTTTTTCGCCGAAACTATGTTACGCCACTGTTTTGTGCAGTTGATTTTGAGATTATTCCATTCAGTGTTCAATTTGGAAGAAAGAAGGTATCTTTTAGTTTTTTCGTACAACGCTTACTTTTCGAGTAAAACGGCTATTTCTGCTTTCTCTACTAAAACAGTAAAACCTTTCCTACATTAATGATAAAATTAATAATCCTAGTTGCCTTTGGTAAACAATGAAACAGTGTTGTCAGTCAATGTTTGACCTGTCAAAACTAGTGTTAGTGTTGTGTACCAAGCTACAACATGCCAAGATTGTTCAGCAATGAAGAGTATGCTGATATTCATTTTATTTATGGGTTTTGTGATGGCAATGCTCAACAGGCAGTTCGAGAATACCGAAGGAGGTATCCAAATAGGAGACGACCAAATGTTCAAGTTTTTACAGACACCCATCGCAATTTTTGCGAAAGGGGATTGCGAGATAACCGACAAAATAGAAATGAAGATCGAAGTAATATTGGAAGGAATGGAAACGGAAGAATTCTTAGAGCTTTTGGCGAAAATCCAAGTTTAAGTTCTCGCAGGGCAGCACAACAATTAGGAACATCCAAGTCTAAAGTGCTACGAGTATTACATCGAGACCACAGAAAAGCTTATCATTTATATCCCGTACAAAATTTACATCCCGGTGAAACAGAGAAGTGTTTAAATTTTTGTCGTTGGCTAATTAACTCTATAAGGGGGAATCCCGAATTCTTAAGAAAAATATTATGGACCGATGAGGCGACGTTTACCAGAGCTGGAGTAGTGAATCACCATAATATGCATGTTTGGGCACACGCAAATCCTCACGAATCCCGCCTTCGATCATTTCAAAATGAATTTAATCTAAATGTTTGGTTGGGTATTATTGGCAACAACATTTGTGGCCCACACTTCTTGCCGCCTAGGCTAAATGCAGAATTGTTTCGGGATTTCCTCACTCATGACCTTCTCGAAATAATGGGAGATGTTCCCCTTGATGAACGAAATGAAAAAGTTGGATACAGTTGGATGGAGCACCGGCGCATTTTGAACGGGTGGTGCGTGAATGGTTGGACGATAATTATCGTTAGAGATGGATAGGTCGTGTGGGAAACAATTATAACGCCCAGGAGAATATTGTAAGAGGTCCGGTGGCCTGGCCACCAAGATCTCATGACCTCACGCCTTTAGACTTTTATATGTGGGGTTATTTAAAAGAAAAAGTTTATGCTACACCGGTGACAACGCGAGATCAGCTACTTGAGCGTATCCAATAAGCTTGCAACGAGATGAGGGAAAATCATCATCAAGTATCCGCCGCTGTCAATTCCACAATTCAGAGGTGTCACAAATGTATTGAAGTGAATGGGCTCCAATTTGAGCAACTTCTTTAATTTCCTGTGTTTCACTGTTTGGTAATGAGTTTTATTTATGTTCTTAGTTTTTACATAAATGCTGTAATTTATGAAATAAATGATAAACTTTCAATAAAGTTTAGTCATGAAAATGCTTTTTACTATTTTACTCGAAAAGTAAGTGTTGTACGAAAAAACTAAAAGATAACTTTTTTCTTCCAAATTGAACACTGAATCGAACAATATCAAAATCAACTGCACAAAACAGTGGCGTAACATAGTTTCGGCGAAAAATTCATCTCCCCCACCCTCTGGCGGCGCCACTGGAGACAGTACAAAGATAAGATTTTCGATAGCTTTCGTAATTTTAGAGTTATTAAAAAAATGGTTTGTTTTTCACAAAACTTTAACATCCTGTATCTTTGTTAGCAATCCCCTAAGGATGTAAGTTGATAGGAACTTTTCGGCTTATTTTAAGTCCCTCTATGACGTGTCGAAGTTTGTCAGGAAAACTTCGGACCACCCTGTATAACCAGTTTGTGTCACTAAAATCAAACCACTTATTAATTTACTCTAAGGCTTTGTCAATAAATAATTAAAAATTTGTGTGAATTTTACTAGTCAGTTCAGGTGAAGACAACAGTTTAATTTTTTGCCTGTTTCATATCCAAAGAAGAGATCTTGTTTTCTTTCTATTAGTCCGTTTTTAAGATTATCCATATTATTATACACTTCCAAAATTATTATGCAATTGTCTTCCAGACATTTTACAGTTTTATTAAACAAATTTAAAAGGTGGGTACAAAAATGCAAGTAAATGTCTATTAAGTCATTGTTAGTGTTGAGCATCAATAAATTTTGCAAAATCCTTGGACAGTTTACTCCTAAGCTTACAAAATAACTTCTAATGGCTTTCAAATTTAATAATAATGTATCTATGCAGGGTAAAAGAGAGAGTCATATTGTTCCCACATGGCGTTTGACTTCATGATAGTCTCCATCCATCCATTCTATAAATTTTTTCAACTTTTTTCTTCTTACAGCAGAGTAGAAAAATGAACATAAATTTTCAAAATTACAATTTCTATGTCATACGATAATAACTCATGGCATGTCTTATGCAGTTATGCACTATGTGTGCATGACAATTTCCCTTTATCAAATCTCTCATATTTGTAAATAAAGAATGGTTAACTCCAAAATTAGCATTTGTGTTGTCAGCACTTAGCCCAGATACATTATGAAAGGATAATTTGTATTGTTCCATTAATTTTTGAATTGCTTGAAACATGCTATCAGCAGACTCGTTACTATTTTCGTAAAAATCTAATAACTTAATCTGAATGCCATTTTTGATCGTAAAATACTGCATGGAAACA
Organism: Rhamnusium bicolor; assembly: GCA_029963845.1. Lineage (NCBI taxonomy): Eukaryota > Metazoa > Arthropoda > Insecta > Coleoptera > Cerambycidae > Rhamnusium > Rhamnusium bicolor. The sequence continues at coordinate 476,249 of JANEYF010000845.1, forward strand.
GTTTTATGTTTTTTTTTTGTTAGAAGCATCAGTTTGTAAGTAGTAAAATAAATTGTCTGTATTTATATCATCTATTACATTTTGTATAGCATATGGCCCCAACACCTCTGTAACTAGAGCTTCCATTTTGGTTCTAGCCTGACGAATTCTTGAATCTGTACTTGACTTAACATAAATAGTTTTATTCAGTTTTCTAGTACAATCCATACTGTGTAGGACAAATTATGTTTTACATTGTGATCTGTTAAGGCTAGCTCAGCTGCGGTAACATTTTCTTTATCACTGCAGAATGAACTTTTAGACAACTTCAGTTAAATATCTTGGCTTAATTATTGACACAAAATTGACATGGAAAGAGTACATCACTGCGTATAAAGTGAGATGTGAGAAAAGTATAAATATTTTGAAAGTGATAACAAATAGAAAATGGGGCGCTGATCCAGAAACATGCTTATTATTTTATAAAGCCTACACGAGATCCATCCTAGATTACGGGTGCACACTGTACGGCTCTGCCTGTAAAACTAGCTTAAGTATACTTGATCGTATACAATACAAATCAATAAGAATTTCATTAGGCGCGTTTAGGACAACCCCTGTGGAAGCACTATTAGCAGCAGCGGGGGGAACCTCCACTCTACATCAGAAGGAATTTTTTAGCTAATAAGTTCATTATAAGAATGCGTGCATTGGAAGATGACATAATTACAAAATGCACAAAGCTAAACGTAGACAATCTGACGAATAAATATTGTACCCATAAAATGTCACCTCCTTTGACCGAGGCAATAATCAATACAGCCGGATACGAAAACTCACTAAGAAAAACAACAAAACTTCCAATTTTTATATTTCCATGTGAAATAGTATACACAAATATGGATATAACTTTTCCTAAGTACTCGGACCACCCTATAGAAAATGAAAAAATCTTAAGAAGTTTCTTATCTAAAATAGGTGAGTCCCTACATCTCTATACTGATGGTTCCAAAAGTCTTACGGGCGTCGGTTGTGCCGTATATACATCTAAAAACACAGCTCTGACAAAATCTCTCCCAAAAGAAACAAGTATATTCACCGCTGAAGCGGAAGCTATTCGAATGGCGCTAATACATACTTTGGCAGATAATACCTATCAGACTTATGTAATTCTCTCCGATTCCAAATCTGTTCTAGAGGCACTTAAAAATAAAAATCCCAAAAGCTTAAATAATAAAACCATCTGTGAGATTTTGCACCAATATACACAAGCAACTTCACACAACAAAAGAATTGACTTTGTTTGGGTACATGCGCACAATGGAATTACAGGTAATGAGACAGTGGATCAACTAGCAAAAATGGCGGCAAGAGGAACACCAAGTAGTTATGAAACTCTTAATTATGCAGATCTCATCCCTGTTTATAAAAAAGACGATGAAAGAAAATTGGCAAACGCACTGGTCAAATATTATAACTTCTAAAACACCTTCATTGGGCAATATCCTTCCACACGTGGGTAATACCCTATTAATAAAGGAAATCCGATCGCCTAGACCAATGTTCATACAACTCATCCGCTTATTATTTAACCATGATAATTTTAAAGCACACATGTACAGAATTAATTTAGCTGATAATCCGTATTGTGATTGTGATAACATGTCACATTGTGACTTAGAACACATCCTATTTGTATGTAAAAAAATATGATAACGAAAGAAATGTATTCTTAAATAAACTGCTAAGCTACAACATCCATCTCCCTACTTGTAGAAATAACCTTATGTACGAGGCAATCAACAACAAGGAAATCATGTACTGTGTAGTGCAATATTTGAAAAACATAAAACTTAATATTTAGAAATTTAACTACATGTTTAAAATCAATCCTTTGTGTCTATCCTCTGTAAGTCCTCCTGTAAACCGTGGTCTATGTCCTGTGCGATATAGTGTAAAGCCGCCTAGACGGACCCCTAGACGTGAAATGAGTGTCCCTGTCTAATTCCTAATAATAACTTTATAACTTTAGTCGTGGCTGAATGGACCCAGATTCCGAAGCCATAAAAAAAAAAACTTTTAGACAACGTGGAGCAGAAGCAGAGTCAAGAAATTTCTCAAGCAGTCCAGAAGTTTCTTTCATTTTTGATTTAGATTTATGTTGTTTCGTTTCCAGGTGTTGTTTAATCTGAAAACAACAAGAATAAACCCCTCACCTCACCCACCACCAACCACCAGTCCAGTCACCATCATAACCATATATGGTTGTTATACCAAACCACAAATACATACACACACACTGGCACAAAAGATTTTTCCACGCACCTGTCCTATTCCAGCTGAAGCAATAATTGTAAATGTAATTTCATACAATTTGCATTTTCCATTATATTCGTTTTGTGGATCATTAGTTAACCCAAGCACCAAGTTCGATTTCCCACTGACTTTTATACTTCTGCAATCGTTTTGTCTTCTGTTTCGTTGTATCAATCTTTTTTGGCACATTTTTTCGGTGTAATATATTCACTATCTATTTGATCCGTTTCACTATTAAGATTACGTTTTGTAGGTGTACAGGGAGTACTTTGTTTACTAAGGTGGTCTTTGTCCATGATTTATTATTACATAAAGCTATAAAACCGAATAATTGTATTTTTATTGCACACAATCCGCTTCACATAAAACGAACACAAACAAGAAATCTTGACATTGATAATGTTGATATTTGAGGTTAGGTTGCGTTCATAAACGAGTGTAGTTATCCCAGCAAAAGATTGGACCTCGGGTTTCTTCGGAAAAATTCTCCTTCTTTTATGAATTTATTGACAGCGCATGCGTTAGGCATGTCGCGTAGTTTTGCTCCAATACTTCGTTGTAGTGGAGTGAAAATGTAAGAAACCCGAGGTTCATTCTCTTGCGGGGACCACTATACACTATACTAAAGTTAAGTAAGTCACTCAGTCGATCCGTTATCCATTATTCGCAAAATTACGATCAACTTATTTTTTTTAATGATTTATGTAAAATGAATCCTAGAAAAATCAAACTATGCGAAATAAAAGATTTCCGCGTACTATATTGTTCTCAAAAAGTATAGAGTATAATTACCCGAAATAACGTACAATACTTTATAATAAAGTACGGGTGGCAACCCTAATTACCATATCCATACTGTGATCAATATTTCAATATTAAAAAGAAAAAATTTAACAAATCGAAATTCTCTACCAGTCAAAATTAATATACACATCGATAGTTGGATACCGAACCATTACAAAACAAAAAAAAAGAGACTGTTTAAACCCCACGCCTGCAATACTATAACTTTTTAGTAGAAGCGTTGTCCTTCAGCATGTAATTTGTCGCATGCGTTCATTTCAACAAGTTGCTTCTCGTGAATGATATTATAATACCCTGTTCTCCGCTATTGTACAAATTTTCACTTATATAAAAAAAAGTCCCATAGTGTGTATATTGCTGCGCAGCATTACATAACGAATTTATTTCGTTGAAACCTGCGTAGGTGCAATTTATCCGAGTTTTAAAAAAAAAGTTTCAAGAATTTTTACTGTAATTTTTGTTAAGTCTAGTAGGTTAGTGCCTGTACCATCAGACATGGTTCAAAGTCTACTATGTTTTACTTATTGTAGAAAATATATTGTCTTATTTCAGAAACTGTTATTTTTGTGAAAAAACTCCAACTGTTTTTTTTTTGCGAAATGAAAAGTTACTGCGTGATGGAGCATCAATAAGATCTGTTTACAAAGTGCGATGGAGATCCAATTCAATATAACTGTATTTAATATATATTCTAATTGGTTAACTTGAGAATCCAGATATGAAAAGAAAAAAGAAGAAAAGCAATCGGAACTATCTACACTAAAACAAGTTTTACTGATAGTAGCCAAATAAAAGCAAAAAAAAAAAAAAATAAATAAAACCACTACTCGAGAAATCATCAAATCTGAAATTTCAATTTTAATAACGATAAGCCTCAGTAAGCAGTTATCAACGAGAACCTAAAGATGACAGATGAGACTCTTTCGACATGTACTTTAAGCAACTAGGGTCCCTCTAGTAAAGAAAAATATTAATACGTTTGAAGCAAAAATATCCTATATCATTGAAAATGGTACACTCTTACTTGCACGGCCGAACCGTGCGAGTGAGAGTGAACAAAACTCTATCAACACAGAGTGACATTAGACCAGGCGTTCCGCAGAACATATGTGTCCGACTTTCCGCAGTTCCCGAACACCAAGCTTGCGATGTACGCCGACGATACCGCCATATACTTCAACAGTCACCATGCTCAGGCCGCTGGGCAGCTGATAAAGGCGCACATGGTACGGGCGTTGGAGTACTACGCCAAGTGGAAGGTGAAGGTTAGCGTTGCCAAGTTGGAGGCTATTGTTTTCACTAGAAAAAGAATAAATAATAAAATAATTACACCTATTTCTATGGGGGGCAGCTAAATTGAGACGAAACAAGACGTAAAATATTTAGGCGTAACTTTGGATAGTGGACTTTATTTTGAAAAACACATTAACGAGACAATACGTAAAGTCTATTCCCTGTCCAGGGAGTTTATACCCCTTGATGGAGGGGAATAGGAGACTAAACAGGGATAATAAAAAATTAAGTTACACGAAGATAGTAAGAACGGCCTGGTGTTCTGTAAGCGCGACAACGTTACACAAATTGCAGGTACTGGAAAACAAATCCCTTCGCCTCATAAGTAACTAGACAAGATATACCCCCATAAGAGAATTACGACAACTTTGCAAGACATTGTACCCATAGTGGATTATATCAGAGATGCTCTCAAAATTGTACGAATTTAAACTCTCTGATTGTCTACTAGCCGCCAACATTACACAAATAAGAGAGTATAACGCGCCAATTCGAATAAAACACAAATTACTGTACCAAACGTTACCAATTTTCAGACAACATCTCTAGATCACGCCTCTCCCACAAAATGGGAGAACACACTCCCACATTATAAAAGGAGTACCAAAATGCAACAATTTTTCTCACCTTTTTCTTCTTTTCTCTTTGTTCATTTTTGTTATCAAAATTCCCCACAAAATTTATTCCAAATTATAAGCTAACTATCAGTAAAATGCGGCACATTAACACGAAATATCATTAAATACCCAAAAAAGCGGAGTTGGACATTCTAAATAAGAAAAGACGTTGAAAACAAAAGTTATTCATAATACTAATTTATTTTAGAAAAGATTTTTGTGATTTCAGAGCACTCTCAATTTGAAAATATGATTTTTAAAAGTTCAGAATAAAATACTAATTAATTGATGAAAGGGCCAGTTACAACAAAGTAAATTTATGTTACGGAAATTTAGTAAGAAGACATAAATTGTATTCTAAACATATTTTTAATGAAATTTTCTCATATCTTGAAAAATTGAGGTAGTTTATTAGTAACTATTTTTATAAATCGATTTATAAAACACCTTAATAACAGCTCATTTCTGATATATTTTAGTTTTCCATCAAGCAGGACGGAATGCCTAAGTGCCATTCCAAAATTTAACAATTTCTTGTCCATTACACCTCTTGTTACATTTATCCTGGACACAGTGTATGTGTAAAGCTGCCAGGCTTGTAATCTGTACTAATATCTTGATCACAGTACAGGAGATTTTATGAAATGTTAAGATAGTTGAGTTATGTTATTGTCTTTTATCCCATGTGCAGTACCGGCCCTGTACGCACGGAAATTGTCCGGTGTCTAATAATTATAGATAACATCCGAACACAAAATTCAGAAAATTTAATTGAAAAACTATTACTTTTACTATTTCTTTCTGTTATTTACCGACAGCTAATATTGTGTTAATGGCAAACTTCCAAGAATTTTTTAAAGCACCTAATCAATTTATAAGCGACATTGCATGTCAATTATCAGTTCTTTACATTTACTGTGGAACAATTGCGATAATTACCTCAGTAATTGTTTAAAAATTGTCTAACCGTCACTCGTATTTATGCCTTTAATCGTAGTTATGCGAGTATTTTCCCATAAGTTATTTGACCTACAGTGCCGGTTTCTTGGGATAGTTCAATTCCATTTTAAAGTGCCAATAATATTAGCCGTTTTTGTTTTGGCCTTTTGGAAGGGCTTAGTTTGTTAACGAGTGGGAATATACTCGCATGCTATACTTTTCGCAATGTGGGTTATACATTGTATATGTGTATGCGGGTATTACATGTATGAAAACGATTATATAATATTCCCAGAAAACAATCTACTTAAGTATATTTAAATAAAGTATCACGCATGAGGTTATTCTCTATTAAGGAAGTCAAGTTCATAATGTAAAGGGTAACTGACCATACAGTTGAAAAATGCACTTTTTAAATTTGAGTAAAAGCAATACTGTACCGTTATTTTATTATTTTGATTACAACTATTGTATGAACTTGCGACCCAATGATGAGCAAACTATATAAACAAACCTATGTCCTAAAATAGTTAAAATTTATTATTATTATTATTTATAATCATTTAACGGTTTTCAATTTTTTTCCAATTAAAATTATGCATCAACGTAAATGGATGGCAACTTTTATAATAACCAGTTTTTATAGTAAAGATGAAACTTTGTTAATAAGACGAGATAAATAATGGTTTGGGCAAAAAGTTTGTTATTTAATTTTTGTAGTGTACGAAAATTCAAAATATCCCTAATTTATTCAGTGACTTGGCAAATAATGGTAAAATATGGACACGTGTCATGTTTCCACGTCAATGGAGGTCAATAAAATAGCCCGTCATTCCGCAAATTTACATTTACACATTTGTATATTTTAAATACAAAAAAAAAAATCCGTTTAAGGTAGTAAGCAAATACGAAATCTTAATTTATTTCGGGTATTTCAGGGTGATAATCTTTCTTCATTCCAGACCATGAATCCATCCTATACGTGTGAGGATAAAAACTGAATCATCCTGTTTGTTTAATATTGTTTAACACTAATTAGTACTTGTGGACCAAGAAAGGTATACATTAATCCTTCTCTCTTCATCAATTGATAATTTTTTTTGTAAAACATACAAAAAAAATTTCTTAATAAAATAGCCCCACTACAAATATGGCGCACAACTTTTTTCACTCGACAACTAAAAAGACAAACATTTTATTAAAAAAAGTGATGAACTTCATGATGTTGTCTTAACAGTGCCCCTAGATTTTTCTGACATATCTTCTAGTATGTCTTTTTAGTTTCTTTGTTTTTTCCAAGTAATAACTTGGAACAGAACAATACTACCACCACTGCGGCAGCAACTGCAACGTCTTTATCATCCATTTTTAAATACTAAACAAACGTTTGTACCAAACTGTTTTCAGATGTATCGGATCAAACATTTGTCACATCGTGTAGCAGTTGCCACGCCAACTGTCAAAATCAGTTGACTCAAACGTTCGGTCCAACATTAGAGTCAACGTTCGACGCATCGTGTGGCGCCGACTTTAGTCACTTGTCTGATGATCCTCGACTCGATAGCCGACCCTGGTGCCGGGCCTGGCCTAACCATTCTGAGAGACATAAAGTGGGGAGAGTCAAAACGCATGCATTATAAGCCTACTAATACATATTTAAAAGTAGCTGATATAACTTTATATGTAAATATGCCTGCTAAACCTCTGGTGAGATTTTGATTTGAGCACAATAAAACGGAATTGATACCCTAGAGCCACCATAATACGAGTTTTTTATTTGCATCCATGCGTATGAGTTCAGATTCCCTCCTGAGCCCTCGCTTCGTCTATACACCATTCCAGAGCTCCAAGACTTAGTAAATGCATTTTATTGGGCTCCCAATTATCTAATTAGGTTTGTGGAATAATTAATATGTACACAAGAAGATCGTTCCCTAATGACGGTAATGGTTAGTCTGAAATTTTGCTAGAGGTCCTTTCTACAGCTCATCATGAACAATTCTTATTTTAAACATTTGTTGGTTTGACGCAACTTTTTTGGATGTTCATAAGAAGTGACCTACCTGACGCACCTATTTCACTAATATCCAATAAAGTTCAACTTTGAAACACCCAGATCACATAACATAAATATAAGATACCCCCGTCGAGTGGTATTCGAGTATACAGAATCATAGACCTACAGATGAATACACAGAAAATACGCAAACAGCATACTGATTCTGATAAAGCTATTTTCGAGCATCAAAATCTCTATTTCAATAACCTGGAATTTTTTGTTAACTCCAATATTTTTTTTGCCTATATAGAGATGAGATAGTACAAATTTTAATTTACTTTTTCGCATTTTGACTGATTGCTATTTATTTTACTAAATTCAAAATCGTTTAATAAAGTGGCACTTTACCACATAGAAATGTCAATTTACTATACCGGGTGGCCCAGGGACTAGGGAACCCCCCAAATTTTTCTACAATTTTTGATATAGAAATTTGAAATTTGTAGGGATGAATCAAGACAAAAATTGTAATTTTTTGATCCACCCGCGCCAAAAAAGTCACTTCCGGTTTAACCGGAAGTGACTCCAACTTTTTTATTTTAAATAGCACCCTGTATATTTAGGTGATTTTTCTGATGAATATTTAATTTCCCTTTATAAAGATTTTTTCAGATTTAAAATCGGTTCATAAATAACCCAGACAATTACATTTGTTTGTTTCTTTTAAGAAGGCCATGAATCTAATAAACGAAATACATTATAAATAAAATAATTGTCAACACTCGTTGTAAGGGTGTCTACCATCATTACTATTATGTAATTGTAATTATTTCTCATATCGTTTATTTCTTTATTTACGTTTGTTTATTTTTTTTCGATATGTTTATTTTTTACATTTCGTACTACCATAACTTGCTTATTTTGAATAGCATCCTGTGTGTTTTATGTGGTGTTTTTCTTCTCATCAAATTATTCCCTCCGATGATGTATGTATTTGTTATAATAATAACGTTATTAATGCACAAAATGTCGAACATAAAATATTCCTCATACTGTTTTCACTCTTTTCCATGAGTAGGCTGTGTCCTCGTATACCTAGGTACGTGAAAATGTAATTTCTAAGTGATCCAATTGTTTACACTTATCAAATTATACCTATTGTAGTATAATAATAATAGTAATAACAAAAAGCATAAATTTATTTAATAATTAAACATGTACATCTACCCTACCCGACAAAATGAACTATTCATTACAAATAAAGAAACTAGGAAGTAAGTTTTGGAAGACCAGAGTTATAAACTAGAAAATAATGAAGAAATAGTGAGTACTATACATTGAACTAAAGTACAGAAACTTATAAAAACTGAACTAAATTAAATGTTAAATAACATTTTCTGTAAATTTCACTTAATTATTTGCAAAATACGTTTTACTTTAGAGAATTTACCTATTGCTCGAGAAAGAATGTTATTTTTCCAACAGAATGGAGCTCCGCCCCATAATACACTTGAGGTTAGAAGATATTTAAATAATTGTTTTGGAGATCACTGGATAGGTACTCATGATCCAACTAGATGGTGCAAGATCACCGGACTTGAGTCCATTAGACTATTATTTGTGGGGATATTTAAAAAATAATGTATATTCTCAGCAGCCGACTACTAGAGAAGATCTCGAGGATAGAGTGAGACAGGCAATTAATAACATAAATCCCCAAAACTTACGAAATGTAATGAGAGAAAATTCAGAAAGAATTCGTGCTTGTATTCAAGCAAACCGAGGCCATTTTGAACAAAATTTATAAGGTTTTAGTTATTTAACATTTAATTTAGTTCAGTTTTTATACGTTTCTGTACTTTAGTTCAATGTATAGTACTCACTATTTCTTCATTATTTTCTAGTTTATAACTCTGGTCTTCCAAAACTTACTTCCTAGTTTCTTTATTTGCAAAGAATAGTTCATTTTGTCGGGTAGGGTAGATGTACATGTTTAATTATTAAATAAATTTATGCTTTTTGTTATTACTATTATTATTATACTACAATAGGTATAATTTGATAAGTGTAAACAATTGGATCACTTAAAAATTACATTTTCACGTACCTAGGTATACGAGTACACAGCCTACTCACAGAAAAGAGTGAAAACAGTATCAGGAATATTTTATGTTCGACATTTTGTGCATTAATAACGTTATTATTATAACAAATACATACATCATCGGAGAGAATAATTTAATGAGAAGAAAAACACCACATAAAACACACAGGATGCTATTCAAAATAAGCAAGTTATGGTAGTACGAAATGTAAAAAATAAACATATCGAAAAAAAAAATAAACAAACGTAAATAAAGAAATAAACGATATGAGAAATAATTACAATTACATAATAGTAATGATGGTAGATACCCTTACAACGAGTGTTGACAATTATTTTATTTATAATGTATTTCGTTTATTAGATTCATGGCCTTCTTAAAAGAAACAAACAAATGTAATTGTCTGGGTTATTTATGAACCGATTTTAAATCTGAAAAAAAGCTTTATAAAGGGAAATTAAATATTCATCAGAAAAATCACCTAAATATACAGGGTGCTATTTAAAATAAGAAAGTTGGAGTCACTTCCGGTTAAACCGGAAGTGACTTTTTTGGCGCGGGTGGATCAAAAAATTACAATTTTTGTCTTGATTCATCCCTACAAATTTCAAATTTCTATCTCAAAAATTGTAGAAAAATTTGGGGGGTTTCCTAGTCCATGGGCCACCCGGTATAGTAATGTCTGTTAATAAAACACAGTTTGACAGAAAACTGATTATTTAAATATTGGAAACATTGTTATTAAAAGTACAATAATTATTCAAATTTGAAAACTTAACACCAAATTTATCAATTCTATTTGTTCTTCCTGAAAACTATTATGGTTCTCCATCTGCATCCTTGAACGATCTTGAGGTCCCACTAGTTCTTGCTGATAAAATATACTTTTTGAAATTTTCAACTTATTGGCGATGCTTTCCTCGATATACCCTTCAGCCACACTAGTTGACTGCCATCCTCCATGCCTTTTAAGGGTTTGAATGTCAGCTCCACTGTCAGCGAGGAAGGTGGCAGATGTCCTCCTCAGGCAATGGCCAGTGGAACTGGATGCATCTGGAAGTTTTACGTATTCTGCAAATTTTTGGGGAATTTTTGCAAAATTGTTGATGCCAGCTGGTTGTATTGTGCACTTACCGTGATTAGTAAATGAAAAATTTATTGTTTTACTTGTTTGGGTCTCAAATATGAATACTTATAAATTTCATATCCGGTGCACTCTGTTCCTACGGTAAATACACGTTTCTTTTTGGTTTTGGTATCATGTAAAGTTATAACCTAAATTTTTCCCGTGTCTTCTATATCTTTTACAGTTAAGCTGCACAATTCTGCACGCCGACATGCCCCATTTAAACCAAATATTAGTACCACTTTCATTAATAAGAATTTATTGTCTGGAGCCTCTTTAAAAACATAGTAATGTTTTCCATAGTCCAACCTTTTGATTTCTTTGCTTCGTATGTGTCACTTTGACGTTTTAAAAAGGCAAGTAGCTTTCTGTATTGTGATATATCCACATTTTCGTTTATTTGTATAGTACTTTTCAACATGGAATATGTAGACCATAAATTGGATGCCCTAAGAGATTTTGCCTAAAATAATGAAAGACATTGTACGAAAAGCACTAAAATATGTATAAAAAATAGCTTACCTTCTCAAAAAAATACGATAGCATTACACTTTCTTCACTTCTTAGTGCATTTTTTTGTCATCCTCCAATTACAAAATATTTCATATACCTTCCCGTATTTTTCCGTAGATTTTAAAGGAAGTAAGCTCGAAGACGTTTCTCGAGTGACAATTTTCTAAATTGTTTTTAGTAGCAAGACTCATTTTTACTTTCCTATACCTAATATAAGGAAGTATAGTAATCGTGATTTTTTTTGATAAATACGTTTTGAACCCTTCTGAATTCATTCTGACTATTTTCTGAATGATGTCTGTCGGTGCATGTGTGTGGATGTATGCGTGTGTGTGTATGTGTGTATCCGCGATAACTCAAAAAATACTAATGAGAGACATTCCAAATTTGGTAGTTAAGATTTTAGGTGACACATTAAATTTGGTGAATGTGGTACCACCAGAAGAGACATAATGAATGAAAGAAGAAAAAAGGGACAATTTCGGAAAAAAAATTAAAAATTTTTATTGCATTTCTGGACGAATTTCGATGAATTATAATGAAAAAACAAAGCATTATGAAAAAAAAATCTCTCCGCATGTCTGTAGTATCGCGACAGCAGCCACAGTTTTTGAGATAAAGCTTTCAAATTTGGTACACTTGTTCTAACGGCCAAAGACAATGAACAATTTGGTGATGAGCAAAATTAGCCAGCTGAAAAGGAGTTCACGGGACCCAAACTTTTTTGTATTTGACTTTACAAAAAAATATATTCTTGATGAAAGATTATAAATCATGTCTACTATAGAAAGCGAATAAAATATATTTTCCAAGTACTTAAATAAATCTGATGTAAAATGAAATATTTTACACATTTGGCCTCATAAAATGGGGTTGGGATAAATTTAACAGTTTGACGTTTGAAAGGTCTAATTTAGTTACAAAAATGTCAATGTCAACAACAAAAAATTATTAAAATATATGACATGAATTATTATTGAATGTATCGAATAACGCTGATAATTAATTATTTAAAAATTTTAATGAAACTTCAAGGTACGCTATTAAAATTTAATTGAGGTAAGTGAACAATTAAATAGAATAATTTTTTTACATCAGGATGATATATACTGGTATAAGAAAGTTATGTGATGGCCACATCAGATATTTATAATTAATATGTAACTTAAACTCAATTCGACTCACAAAAATGAAATTTGTTGTTATGTAAATAAACAAAGCCGTGTCAGTTTACCAGGTTATGGAAATCCTACCCAGGTGTCTACTATGAAATTTCTTAAATTTTTTACTTTGCAAGGTTTTTATATCTATGATTATTTGCTTATAATTACTAACACAAAATGAGAAAAAATAGTATAAACAAACCTGGTAAGAAAAGCAGTTTTACTAAACTCTTATAGCTTTTAAGTTGCTCGTTGTGCTCGCTCGAACTCAAAAACTATATTCGTTTAGTAAAACTTTGCTTTTCTAAACTTGTTGTTTACTGTACTATTATAACATTACATAAAGCGATTTAGATAAAAAATACTCCGCGAACTTGCTTGGAGCGCAGATCGATAGTTCAATTCCATTCCAGGGCAAAAAAAATTTATTTCAAATTTGTTTCCGACTTAGTTGAAGTATGGAACTACCATGACTTAGATGGGGTTTGGACTTCAGATTCTACAATAAACTGTAGAGTTTCATTGCTCTTTACCCAACATAAAATTGTTAATAGAGGGTCTTATTTCGATTACTAAGGAGGCGGTTAAGAAATATTTAGAGAAAATATTTTTTTTAAGTAGCAAAATTTTAAAACTAACTTAGTATCATATAAGTCTCCAAACTCTGGAATCTCTGTCTCTTTTAATTTAATAATTAATGCACGGATCTCCTTCTCTAAATTATTCTGTAATATCGCAGAGCAAAATATTAGTGAAATAAATACACGTAGAAAATTCTAGTCAGAATACAAAATTTTGTATGCATGTTTGTGTTTAAAAAATTTAATTGTAAATTGCTATAAACAAAGTACTTATGGAAAATAATGTGGATCATTGAAAATAAAATATTTAAAAACCTCATTGTATGTTAAATTTGATGTTTTCTTTTTATAATATTCTACAAGGCTATAAAAGTTATCGTAAACGAAACAATTGTACGAAATTATAATATTGTTTCTTTTTTCATCATAATTATTGTTATAAAAAAGAGTGAACATTAAACGAAAAACTACTTTAATAACGCATTAATGGCGATGATTTAAACAGACGATAAACACAAAGTGTAAAAATCAAGATAGAAAGTTTAAAGACTGGTTGATAACAAAGCAAACTGTAATTATAACAATTAGACCGACAGTGGTTTGTGTGTTCGTTACCCATCTTCAGATAGTATGACATGGCAGTATTTGCTCCCATAGTAGGAACTGGGCGTACTTGTGTTGTCTAACAACGTATTATCACATTTACAGACGGTGTTTTTGTCTTCAATAATTATAATAAAACTAGTCAGACAATTTGATTTCATTAGTTTTTTTGGTTGCTACTGAAATTGTTCATACATGTACCAGGCGTTGCATATTCCAAATAAAAACCATATTTTGTATTTTACTATTTGAATCAATCTTCTTTTCTTTTTTCGGGAATAGGTTGCGCACGACCAGTCTTCAAATTAACAGTGACATAATTTTCCACGAAACATCAAAACACTATATACTGCACTCAATTTGAGTGCAGGATATAGTGTTTTGGTGTTTCGTGGAAAACTACGTCAGTGTTATCTTCACATCAAAGGTTCCAACCCACTCCAGGACAGTCTTCCAATTGCACAGAAAGAGACTTTGTTTGTAGCAAAGATTAAAATGTCGACAAAATATGAGAGTTAGACCATTTTTTAACCACAATTACTAAAACATTAGTGAGATAATAATAATTATTATTACTATTATTATTATAATAATAATAATAATAGTAAGGGGTGCAAAGGATCGGCAACCTCCGCGCGGTGTATCGTGGACAGGCAGAGGCAACTCAGCCTGACAAATGCCGACCGCGGGATACCAAGGCTAACCACTTGGTACCTCTTCTACTTCTGGTTACAACTAACAGGAGATAGGCCCCTCACAATCGGCCTAAGTCGGATGGAGGTCAAGGACAGATGGGAGGGGCCTTACCGGACTGTCCAAACGATGATGACAATGCAATTGTAGATGAACGGTTTAAGTGGATGAGGAAACTAAAGGACGACTTGTTGATCTGCCGCGAGAATAGCGAACATGAGCAAAGGGGATACATCGCGCGATTGCATGCACTTTGGTACGAAATGCATCCAGAGCATCGCGCTTTCTCTCAACAACACCTGAGAGACCAAGTATCCTTCTTCCGCAGGACAGATTACGTAAGGGAACCCCGTTAGCTGGAAGAACTGCCAGCCGCAGTCCCACTGCGGTAATTACCAGCTGATGGGGACATTCTTTAGAGTTCACCGATGTAGACTTAAGGACGACGGTTAGCCTTAACATCAGAGCTAACCTAAAGCTACAAAACCTGGCTAGAATGGATGCGGTCATCGATGAGGATCTTCCGGAAGATGCAGACATCTGGCATATCAACTGTGCCGTGTACAACGCCGCGAGGCAATTCGTCCTCCGTGAGAGGTCAACCGATCACGGGGTCGAGAAAGCCAAGTGGCGTGTACAAAAAATCGAGGGCAAGATACAGTCGGCCAGACAACACGCTTCTCGGATCCAGAGTATGGTAGAGTTTTTATTCCTAGAATTTGGCGCATAGCAGCTGGATTAAAACGTCTACACCATACTCTAAATCTGACAGTAATACTTACCATCAAGCAACACTATCTAGATAGGATCTGAGTGCTCATGGTTATAAAGAAAACGTTGAAGAGGCGGGTGAGGAGTATGGAGCAAAACAATTTGTTCTGTACGAATCCTTCCCGCCTCTTTCAAGAGCCACAGCGTGTTGTAGATAATCCGTCGACTGTGGAAGTTGTCGAAATGTTCTGGAAAGGAATCTACGAAACAACGTGTCCATTCAATGGCGACACTCGAGCAATTGCACTCTTCGAGGCTCTGTGCCAAAGACATCTTGAAGAGTCAGAAGAAGTGTGCACGGCAATCAGTACGGAGGAAGTCCAACAAGCACTTCGCTGCCTCGTGACCAGACGGCATTAACAACTGGTGGTGGAAGAAATTTCTTTCCACTCACCGCCGTCTGGCGCGAGTTTTCAACTCATGGTTGAACGGAGGACAGCAGATTCCAGACTGGTTCGTCGATGGACGTACTGTGCTTATCCCCAAAAAGGGAGATCTTTCCTTCCCGAAGAATTATAGGCCGTTCACTTGCTACAAGATATTTACTCGTATCTTGTATGCTAGGACACTGAGGTCTGTTGATCCGGTCTTCCAGCAGATACACGAACAGCTCGCAGACTGAAGTATCCTAAGACATCTGGATACCGGAGAGACCTATACATATCTGGGTGTGCAACAGAGGCACATCCAGGGTGTAACACAAATAAAGGATTCTTTCCGCGGCAAGTACAGACACCGCATTCGAAAGATTTGGTCTTCTGAACTTTTGGGGAAGAACAAGGTGTCTGCAACTAATATATGCTTGCCGTTCCGGTTCTGCTCTATTCCTTTGGAGTGGTAAAGTGGACGGTAGATGAGCTGCTCCAATTAGACAGAGATACCCGCAAGATGATGAATATTTACAGAAGTATTCATCCTAGATCGTCCGTTCCTCGTGTGTACCTCCCACATCAACGGGGGGCTGAGGATTCTTGAGTCTGGAGTGTACGCATAGCAGAGCATGGCATGTTACATCATCAGGAGCTCAGACCCTATCTTGCAGGTTGTAAAACATCACAAAACTGTAGGAGCGGGAGCAGGATTGTTCAAGGCAGCAAAAAGAGCAGCATATGAACTCGGTCTCGCATTCGATAACAGGCGAGGTGGCCGGCGAGATGTTGAAGTAGAGTCAGTCATTAAACTTCAGCCAAATCGCCTGAAATACCGAATTAGAGCTGCCGAACAGGAAAATCTGTTTCGGCAGCACGTCAATAAACCCCAGTATGGTGTCTTCTATAAGAACATATAAACACTGGGTTTATCGACCTGGCTGACACTCGCCTTTCTAAGGTCAGCCGGGCTTAAGTTAGAGACCGAGGAATTCATTATGGCCTGACAAGAAGGTGTTATCAACACCTTGGTCTACCGTAGGCGCATGTGACGTGTCCTGACATCTACGGCAGGACCTGCCATCAGGCGCCGGAATCGCTCATACACATACTATCGGCATACCCTATACATGCGATTTCAGCCTACATTCGCCGACATAACGTGACATTACGAGTGCTATACTACCATCTAAGGCGTTTGTACGGGTCAGACCAGACACCAGTGTTGTCTTATGTCCCCGAAAATATTGAGTCCGTTGTCGAGAACGAGAAATGCCCAGTTTTTTATTATTTCACTCGATAATTATAACGAGAAATATTGAAATTGCTTAAGCGGCAGTTCAATGTGAAAACGATTATTAATTATTTAATATCGTAGTATAATTTAATATCGTAGTATAATTGGATTGGAAGTGAGGATTTCAATTATATTATAAAAAATAAATTAATTAGAAGCACATACATAGATGTACTAATAAAAATTTACAACTTTTTTTGTGGAATAATTATTCAAATTAAAACCATAAATCCATAGTACACGATAAAACGACAAAAAAACATCCGTAAAGCAACATAATAAATAAAGACTTTTTTGATGGGCCATGCTCAATTTATTCGATATATTATGTTTAATTGAGCGTACGACAAGATTTATATTCGCTATCCCCAACATCTAGATGACTGTGGTAATCGACCGCGTTATAAAAATACCGATAAAAATACATTCAGAGACCAGTATGTCGTTTCTAAATATTTACGAGACAGACTAATGTGTGAATAATTTAACTACAAATGTCAAAGCACTTACTATAAATAACGTTATTGGTTTTATTATCGTTGATTTCATTTTATGGTGTTTTAATTGTGACGAGTTTTATTGTAGTAAAAGTTGATAATTATCTGAACGCCACCATCGGTGTAATTTCGAGATTTTAGTTTCAAAGATGGTAACTACTATATTGTAATTGTAACTGCAATAAGATTATAGTATATAACAGCAGTAGTTATGCAAAGGTTGACTAAGATATTAGAATATTTTAAAACTTTGTGTTATAAGCATGGGCCAGTCGGTGAAAACATTATGAACAAGAGTAATCCCGAAGAAGCTGGAATTAATCTTAATCTATTTAATTAGGTCTCAGAAACTACATACTAATCTGCACCTTACGAGAGGTTGAGTTTTGCCACCATATTGAAAAAATATCTGAGAAAATAATTTTTTTTTGAAATATTTGCAAATATTTCAGTTAATATCAACAGAACGTAGGTATCAAAACTAAAGAGGGGTAAATTCGCTACGTATAATGTTGTGTACATTTTTATTCTAAGGCTGTCTGGTTCGGAGAAATAGGCATCGAAATAGTACCACTAAATAGTTACATAAAGTCGATCAATGAAGTTAAGCAGCACTGATCGAGTCCGGCAATTGGATGGATGAACGATAGCTCATCTAACAGTCGGTAGGCTGTCAACAGAAAATCCCAGGAAGGCCGCTAGCCTGATGCAGGCGGAGAGGCAAGCCCGGGTGGAGGGTCGAAGAGACCTACCAAGGAGGTTTGCCACTCTGCTAGCGGTGCAGACGGGCAGGCCCAGGCGGTGGGTTAGTTGACAGTCGAGGACCGTGGTTCGGAGTCCACGCTAAACTGTAGGTCCCTAGGTAAAAAGGGCCCATTGTGGCCTACTTGCCTAGTAAAATAAGTAGCTACTACTACTACTACTACATAAAGTCGAATGTAATACTTAGTTCTCCATTCCTCATAACTCGCTCAATTCCGCTACCAACAGGAAATTATCTCATTGTTTAATGTTTTTTTTGTCACTATATATGATTTTTGTCAAGTCCAGTCAAGAAAACATTTCGGTTAGTGTACTCGTTTTTATGTCATCTGGAGAGGTATCGCCAAGAAGCCTAGTACACTAAGCTATCTTACATTTGTTTTAAAGTCGATTGTTCATTCATTTGACTTTCTATATAATTTGTTTCACTTTCTGAATTTAACTAATAACTGTCTTAACTTTTCAAAGCGTTTTCTGTTTCATGATCTATACCATTCTCGTCGTCCTCATCCAATTCTTATACGTCCACAATATTCGAACAAGATTTTCCCTGGTAGAATCCACAAACTCTTGAGCAACGTAAACTTGCTTTGCAACAACTATAATCTACAGAGCAAATTGCAAGGGTTGTCAACCTTTGACGTCTTTACAAGAAATGAGTTTTATTGACTCTTGAGGAATTGCTTCTTGTAGAGTTTGAATTGTGATTCGATAACCCATTATTTAAATTTTTCTATCACCCTCCCCCCTGTTCCGATGATACTCCCATCTTGATACGCGACATCTTTAAGTACTATCCGTACTGGAAACATTATATGGAGGTCGTAGATTAGATTTTGGTCTGTCATCAAAAATTCAACATAACCCATACTTGGGCGCTTATTATTTCGAAACAAGTAGACCTACAACACAATTATATTTATTTATATATATTATATTATATTTTTTTATAGATAATTTACGCACCTTTAATTTTGATAATTATATATTGTTTCTTAAGTTGACGCAAGGAGGCGCCCCAAAATCGGTTGCCCTATAAAAACCGTTAAAATGTTTCAGTCCCAAAAGTGGATATAATAATTTTTAATTTATTTAATGAGCATATTATTTATGGAAAAAAATATACATACATAAAGTATACTTTCTTTCAACGTAACTACACCAGATACTGATGAGACTCGTAAACGCGCTATAACTCTAAACTGGCATATGCATTAAAAACCATTATTCCATAATTATCGTTCACCTTAACTTATATTCGATAAAGCCGCTAAAACTATATGATTGATAAATAAAAAAAAGAGAAATATCTAAATAAGTAACGGTTTGTTTTCCGTAGATCTAAAGCTAGTTAATGTCTAGATAGCTTTGAAAAATGACAGTGTGTCGAGTGACAACCAGGTGTGTGTGCCACGCCCTCTGGTGTCCATGGTAACACGCGAGCGGGGGTGTGACTGGTGTCACCTCGCCCGCACAAACACGGTCTTTTATTATAGCCACCACTTTTTGTGTCAAGTTCATTAATTTTGACAAACACGTGTCATAACATGTGTATTTTTGTGTATATTGCGAGTCATGTGACGAGTGATACTTGAGAGCGTTTGCCGCTCTGCCTGTGCATGATGATAAACTGCCTACTAAATTTAACTTGTGATTTAATTAGTATTGATAGATTGGTTTGGATTATTACTTCCTAACATGTTACTTTTGGGTAGGCACAGCGGAAATTAATGTTGATGCTTATGATGTGGTTTAGGGTTAGTGAATGAATATCACAACACATATTATACGGCTTTTGTTTCTTTTGAAACAAAACTAGGAATATGTTTTGTCATAGAAATATAGTAAAAAGTAATAAATATGTCACAGTTTTCTTGAATTACACTTACATCAGTAATACAATTTTCTATATACCTTACTTACCAACCCCTATATAGGATTGATGTAAAAAACTAAACTACACTAAATATACTAATAAACTAAAATCGTTCTGATTATACGTGTATACGTTAAATATACATAAGAATGTCTTCGCGAAAAACGTCTTTCACTGGTATACGTTTTTTGTAATATACATTGAGGAAACACGAAGAAATAAATTTTTTATGTCGATAACAGAAATTTTTGGAAAAAATCCTCACATGTCGATTTTTGCAATTAAAACACCAATTTTTGCCATACAAATTTCATATAATAATAATGATAATAATAATAATAATAATAATGTACTCGGAGGGATAAAGCCTACGCAGCTCTCGGAACTGAAGATCATACCGGCCTGCCAAAAATCAGCCGAGTGGCTGGCAGGCCAAATGCAGAAGGCGGTCATTCGTGATTCTCTCCGTCTGCTTAGGGCACATGATTCTGGTATCTACAGTCATTAACCCTGCGGGATGTGGGGAGTGGCTGTAGTTGATGCGCCGGCGCGACTCCCGTGAGGCGTCGGAGGACTGACCGACATCGGATATTCCGAAAATAATAATAATAATAATAATAATAATAATAATACGAGGGAACTTCGGGAACTTTCTGACCTGCTGCGAGAGTAGCGAACCTGAGCGAAGGGGATACATAGCGTGATATAGCATGCACTTTGGTGCGAAATGCATCCAGAGCATCGCGCCTTCTCTCAACAACATCTGAGAGATCAAGTATCCTTTCTGCTCAGGATAGGTTATGTAAGGGCACCTCGTCAGCCGGAAGAACTGTCAGCCGCAGTCCCACCGCGGCAATTATCAGCTGATGGGGAACATCCTTTAGAGTTCACCGATGTAGACTTAAGGACGAGGGTTAGCCTTAACACCAGGGCTAACCTAAAGCCACAAGATCTGGCTAGAATGGACGAGGTCATCGATGAGAAAATTCCGGAAGATGCCGACATCTGGCAAATCAACAGTGCCGTGTACAACGCAGCGAAGCAACTCGTCCCCCGTGAGAGGTCAACCAATCACGGGGTCGAGAAAGCCAAGCGGAGTGTACAAAAAATCGAGGACAAGATACAGTCGGCCAGACAACACGCTTCACGAATCCAGAGTGTGGTGGGATATAAGACGACTGGTGGAGTTTTTACTCCCAGAATCCGGCGCATAGCAGCCGGATTAAGACGTGAACACCATACTCTAAATCTGACAGTGATGCTTACCATCAAGCAGCACTGTCTAGATAGGATCTGAGCGCTCATGGCGATAAAGAAAATATTGAAGAGGCGGGTGAGGAGTATGGAACAAAACAATTTGTTCCGTACGAATCCTTCCCGCCTCTTTCAGGAACCACAGCGTGTTGTAGATAATCCGCCGACTGTAGAAGGTGTCGAAACCTTCTGGAAGGGAATCTACGAAACGACGCGTCCATTCAATAGCGACACTCCAGCAATTGCACACTTCGAGGCTCTGTGCCACAGACAACTTGAAGAGCCAGAAGAAGTGTGCCCGGCAATCAGTACAGAGGAAGTCCAACAAGCACTTGTTGGTACCAAGAACTTCGCTGCCCCGGGCCCAGACGGCATTAACAACTGGTGGTGGAAGAAATTTCCTTCCACTCACCGCCGTCTGGCGCTAGTTTTCAACTCATGGTTGAACGAGGGGCAGCAGATTCCGGACAGGTTTGTCGAGGGACGTACTGTGCTTATCCGCAAAAAGGGGGATCTTTCCGACCCGAGGAATTATAGGCCGAACACTTGCCTTAACTCCTGCTACAAGATATTTACACGTATCTTGTATGCTAGGACACTGAGGTCTGTTGATCCGGTCTTCCAGCAGATACATAAACAGCGTGATGCCAAGAAGGGCATGGCAGGTTGCAAGGACAGCCTGCTGATAGACTGCTGTATTGCACAGGATTCTGTGCAATACAAGCGGAATCTATCGATGGCCTGGATTGACTACCGCAAGGCATTTGATACAACATCGCACGAGCTATTGTTGCACTTGCTCGAATGCCTTGCGGTACCAGCACCACTAGTGAGATGCATAGAACAGCTGCTGCCACTCTGGAAGACTCGCTTCACCATGTGCACCTGATGTTATGACATCAGGTGCACAGCGGGTCACAACAGAGCAGGTGGCATTTAGGAGGGGAGTTTTCCAGGGCGACTCCCTGAGTCCTCTCCTCTTCTGCATCTCACTGCTACCGTTGTCTGCTGGGCTCCGCCAAACCCGCGGATATCAATGTGGACCACCCAGTAACCGGAGGTATAAGGTCACCCATCTATTTTATATGGATGATCTTAAACTTTATGCCTCCGGAGAGCGCGAACTACAAAACGCTCTTAGGGTGGTCGACGAATATACGCGGGCAATTGGTATGGAGTTCGGGTTGGACAAATGTGCAGTCGTCCACCTCAAGAGAGGACGATGCGGGGAATTCTCTGAAGATGCGCAGCTCGCAGACGAAAACATCCTAAAACATCTGGATGCCGGAGAGACCTATACATACCTGGGTGTGCAACAAAGGCACATCCAGGATGTAACACAAATAAAGGAATCTCTCCGCGGCAAGTACAGACACCGCCTCCGAAAGGTTTGGTCTTCCGAACTTTCGGGGAAGAATAAGGTGTCTGCAACTAATATGCTTACCGTTCCTATTCTGCTCTACTCCTTCGGAGTAGTAAAGTGGAGGGTAGATGAGCTGCGCCAATTAGACAGAGATACCCTTAAGATGATGAATATTCACAGAAGTATTCATCCTAGATCGTCCGTTGCTCGTGTGTACCTCGCACGTCAACTGGGGGGCCGAGGACTCTTGAGCTTGGAGTGTACGCATGGCAGAGTAGTACTGAGTATGGCATGTAACATCTTCAGGAGCTCAGGGCCTCTTGCGGTTTGTGAAACATCACGAAATTGTAGGAGTGGGAGCAGGATTGTTTAAGGCAGCCAAAAGAGCCGCAGATGAACTCGATCTCGCATTTGACATCAGGCGAGGAGGCCGGCGAGGTGCTGATGTTGAGTCAGTCACCGAACTTCAGCCAAATCGTCTGAAAGCCCGAATCAGAGCTGCCGAACAGGAAAATCTGTTTCGGCAGCACGTCGATAAACCCCAGCATGGTGTCTTCTATAAGAACTTAGAAACACTGGGTTTATCGACCAGGCCGCCCTTCGCCTTTCTAAGGTCAGCAGGGCTTAAGTCGGAAACCGAGGGATTCATTATGGCCTGCCAAGATGGTGTTATCAACACCTTGGTCTACCGTAGCCGCTTGTGGCGTGTAGAGGTTCCTGATATCAACTGCAGGACCTGCCATCAGGCGCCGGAATCGCTCATGCACTTACTTTCTGCATGCCCCATATATGCGATTTCGGCCTACATCCACCGACATAACGCGGCTTTATGAGTGTTATACTACCATCTAAGGCACTCGTACGGGGTAGACCAGACACCAGTGCTGCCTCACGTCCCCGGAGATATTGAGTTCGTTGTCAAGAACGAGAAATGCCGGATTTACTGGAACTACTCGTTCCCGACTGTCAATCTAATTCAAGCCAACAAGCCTGACATAGTCGACCATCAACTCAAGGTGATGTATTTCATTGAGTTCTCGGCACCAGCAGAGAAAAACATCACCTTGAAGGAGGAGGAGAAACGGACCAAATATCGCTATCTCCGGTACGAGCTCCAAGTGCTGTACCCAGGCTACTCGGTAAAAATGGTCGTCCTTATAATCGGTGTACGCGGAGGGATAAAGCCTACTCTCGGAACTGAAGATCATACCGGCCTGCCAAAAATCAGCCGAGTGGCTGGCAGGTCAAATGCAGAAGGCGGTCATTCTGGGTTCTCTCCGTCTGCTTAGGGCACACGATTCTGGTATCTACAGTCACTAACCCTGCGGGATGTGGGAAGTGGCTGTAGTTGATGCGCCGGCGCGACTCCCGTGAGGCGTCGGAGGCCACGGGAGGACTGACCGGCATCGGGAAACCGAAAAAAAAGAAATAATAAAATAAAAATAATAGCAATAATAAAAATATTTATATTTCTGTCTTGGCGAAGGTCAGCAAGCTGTTCTACCACTTAACCAAGACAATTTACAATTTTACAATTTTTCCAAATTTGAAAATGTATTAAAAAAAGTATTTACTTAGTCACAACTAAATGATAATAAACAAAGTACAACAGTTTATTAAAAAAATAAAAATAATGAACAAATAATATTTAGATATAGAATGTCACTGGTCTACAAGAGGTAATTTCTTTAGATTATTCTTAAAGGTTAATTTTGAAGAGGTTTTTAGATTATTTAAAAGAGAGTTATAAGTGGCTAACCATATGGACAATTCTACCGTTATGCATTTTTAACCACCCAATTTCTGACAAATACCTGGTTATATGATCTCTACGATGTAAACTGAAAATAAATCTAATACATGAATTTTGTACTTGTTGAATTCTAGTGGAAGATTTGAGATCCATACATAGGCCGTAAACGACATCACAATAATTGGATATAGATTGTACAATGAAATCGCATAACATAATCTTGTTTTTTTTATTAAGATAGTGTCTGTTAGCATATATAAGTAAACAGTATGACTTTCTAATTAGTGAGTTTATATGACTAACAAATCTGAGGTGGACACGAATATTTAGGCCTAAACATATAACTTCTTCCTTATATTCTATATTTTGTCCACCTACAAATAATGAAATGCCGTTTATGGCCCTTTGGCGATCTTTGGCTGTACCAAATACAATAACTGACAACTTATTAGGGTTAATGGAAAGGCAAAGATTTTTTCATATGCGAACCAAAGCAGTGACTTCTTCATTCAAAAGATAGGTGTTCAATGTTCGAGATGCAATATAATTGGGTATCATCTGCATAAAAATGTGGTGTAAAATATTCTAAATAACGATGGAAGTTGAATGTATATATTATAAATTATAACGATTCTAGAATTGACCCGTGAAGTGCACCGTGTGTTACATTATGATCATTTGACACGTCATCATTTATAAACTTAATTTAATATTTCTGGATTGTTTGGGTTGGGAAATAAGTTTGTCAAAGTAGAAGTAAGCTCTGTTGCAAGAAAGTTTAAATATATAGATCCAGTTAGATTACCCTCAAAGAATATTGGTCCAATTATTTGAATTCCCCTATGCATGCCCAGGCATTAACTTATTCCAGTTTTTAAATACGTGACTCTCTCATTTAGTGGGAATATTCCTGAGACCAATATCTACAATTCTGACGATTTACATGTCTAAGAAGAGTAAAGATTGATTCATCAGAAAATATTATCTATAGATCTTATCTATAGATAATTCATTCTGGTCCATCATTTTTTTACAGAATTCAACCTTTCAATCAGAATCGTCTTCACATGACTTTTGTTGGATAAAATTTGTAAGGATGCAATTTACTTATTCTAAATAACTTCATCACGAATGTATGACTTACATCATTATGTCGTGCAATTTGCCTTTCAGAACTCGTAGAAGTTTCTTCTACCTCCAACATTATATTTAATTTGATGTCTTCATTAATAACAGAATATCCTCTTTTAGGCAAATGTCTCACATGTCAGAGCTCACGGAACTGTCTTTCTATATTGTTAACTGTACTTGTAATATACAAGATAAATGAGGAAACTTCTCACGAAACAGAGTACAACTTCTGCTTGTGTTCTAGTTCTGCCTCCATATCCAATCTTCATTACGATTGTTATACGATGAGCTTCAGTTAATACCACATTATTTCTTGTTGGTTTTTATTTTTTATTACCCATGTTACTTTCTTATATCGATGTAAAAATCAGAAACTTAATCTAATTTATCCAAGTTCTACAAACCTCCGCTTCAAAGATCTACGAAAAAACTCAATAAGAAAGATATACAGATTGTCCCAGATTTAGAGTGACTTAGAGTAATAAATAGGAGATAGAGAACACTTAGCTCAGTTCAAGGTACCCCAAATGTATCCTTAAATGTTAACCGTTTTTGAGATACGTTTTATGGTTTCTTACTAAAATTGTAGTCGGCCATATTTCTGGAATGCCTTTAAATATTTGATTAAAATTTGGTACAAATATTATACTCTTTTAGTCCAATCAAAATCATAATTCACTTTGGAAAAATTCCAGGGCTGGACTCAATTTTTAAACTACTGCTGTCAGTTTCGGTAACATCACCCAGTATATCATTTTTAGGTAAATATTAGTAAACGTTTAAAAAAATCAATGAATTAGTGTATAACATAATGCCATAATATTTGATGGCACGTTCAAGGTTATTCTTCATAAATTTTCAAAAATATTGTTTGAGCAAATTTCCAATTCTATAAATTAGGCAATCAACTAACGCCACTATCTTTTTAATAAATAATAATATACTTAAATACCCTACACTAATTTAGTATATTCATTGTTTTGGATAAGAAATACACATTTATTGAAAAATTAATGATTCGTGCAGGGCTGGACTCAATTAAAATTCAGTGATTGTATATTTTATTTAAATTTATCATTCACATTATGTAAATCATTTTTGAAATACAATAATAAGAGTAATTAGTAGGTACATTTCATTTCACTCATGAAAAAAAAATTATGTTAAAAATGAGGCTTGCATTAACAAGCACAATTAAAATTAGTTATTAAACACTTATAGAAAGTAATATTAAAATATTGAAGATCAATGTTGGTAATTTTGTTCTGACAAAATAAAGTCACAAATGGAATTTATTAAGCATCAATTTACAACACTTACAACTAAAAAACAATTTAATTAACAGAACGATGCAATTAATTAAAATCACAATATCGTCGATACATTTTTGAGAACGCTTTAAAGGTTCTTTGCTGATCTATCAATAATTTTCCGGTTATTTTTAATGTTATAACATACAAATATTTTTTCTTGTTAAATGTAAATAATCTAGTGATGTAAGATCAGGAGATCTCGGTGGCCAGTTAACAAGAACTCTTCCAACGATCAATCTGTTGGGGTAATGCTGATTCAGATGATCTCTGACCGGTACAGAAAAATCTAGTCCAGCACTATCTTGCTGATATCACATGCGCCTAGAATTGATGCTTTGTAATAAATCTGGCAAAATGCCTAAGAAAATTTAAATAAACTTCTAATTTTCCTTACGATCCTATTATGTGGTTAAGATAATATTTTTGTATAGGGTTTTTGTAAGGGAAATGGGAAAGTTGCAAAAAGAGTGTAGACGTTTTCCAAATCGCCGTATACCAAACAAACAATATTTTCAAAGGTATTCCAGTTTAATAATGAACATGGAAAATTTCGTATTCATGTATTTTCAAAAATGATATAAATAATGTATAAAACAAATTTAAATAAAATGTACTTAATCATGAAATTTTAATAATCCAGCCCATTAATTTGTCAATAAATGTGTATTTCTAAATATTATGTCAATATTTTATACACTGTTCCATTAACTTTTTAAACATTTACTTATATTTACCAATAAATGATACACAGGGTGATGTTATCGGTACTGAGAACAATATTATAAAAAATGAGTTCGGTCCTGGAATTTTTCCAATATATCATATATTGTTTTGCTTGGACTAAGAGTGTATAGTATTTGTACTAAATTTCATTCAAATATTTAAAGCCGTTCCAGAAATATGGCTGACTACAGTTTTAATCAAAAACCATAAAACACCCTGTATATCAAAAACAGTTAACATTGAAGGGCAAGCTTGTGGGTGTTTTGAACTCAGCTAAGTGTGCTCTATCTCCCATTACTCTGTCACTTTAAATCTGGGACACCCTGTATAGATATAGGGTGTTACAGTAAAAAATCCAGCGATTGGACTACTGTGATATAAATAACGTGATAATGTCGAATTAATTAGGATTTCGTAAATACCGTTTACTCAACTCAGTTAAATATCAAGCATATTTAAAACTTAAATTGACAAGAAAAATGGTCTCATAATATTCAAATAATATATACCCAAATCCAGATTAATTTGACAGAAGAAAAATCTTTGTCAATGATAGATAACACATTGTTTTCTGAACACACTGTATGTATCTGATTGATTGCATGTTATTGAAACTGATATCTGGAATTTTGTACTGTTATTGATCTTTGACCACAAATTACCTCTAAAGGACATACCATAGTTCCAGTACACAAGTTGCTATTTAAGTATTATCTAATAATGATCAGTTTAATGAAATCTCTAGCAAGTGTAGTAATAACAGAAGTCGTGAAGATAGATTCTGTAAAATAAAAATCAGATAACATCATCCATACGAGGCATTTCTGGATCGATAATCTCTAGGAAATTTAATGGCTATTAACTGGTTATGAACTATCCGGTCTGCAGTATAACCTTTCTCTATGAAATACGTTAACCGCTAGATAAATTACTCGTTTAATGCAGTGGCGGAGGAAGGATGCTCGTAACAATTATGATAGTCCAATTTTTCTTTTTGTTAAATACGGAATCGAACCAGAGCTGCAGAGCTGGGAAAGCCTCGCCTAATCTGCTTGTAACATCATCAAAGTGATTTTCAATTTCAAGCACCAATTTAATTTAAATTATCAAACACTTAAAAAAGTTGTTTACAATATCAAATCCCAATTCCCAAGCTCTTTTTATTAGTGCTTGAAGCACTGCAAAAAGGCGTTGGTAACTTTATAGGAGGAAACACATTTGTGACTTACGGTCCCAGCCCACCTCGATCTGTTCTAGTCTTAATCGCGCCCAAGATGAATACTTTAAAATCTCTTCGTTCTCATTGGCGGATCGCGTTCTAGGCTCGGTTGCAAAGTGCTTTGTTCATAAAGAAGGAAACGCATTTGTATCTCACGGTCCCAGCGTATTTCGGTTCGTTCTACTCGCTCGCGCTCAAGATGAACACTTTTAATGATTTCAAATGTGTTCGTTCATATTAGTAAATCGTGTTCTCGGCTCAGTCGCAATGCGCTCTCTCTTTGCAAACTTTCTCGAGAATATCCAGAGAATGCGATATAATCTAGCTCAGACCATGACCGTCAAATGTGTACAACATTCATCAGCTTAAAGTTACCACCTATCTAGATGTTTTCTTTCTGGCACTATTTGTAGTGGTGCATGCTAGAAAGGGAGCATCACGCAAGGTGATGATTTTAAGCTGATGAGTATGGTACATGTATGTACAACTCTGGCTGTCTCATCTCGGACATGTCTAATTTAGCAATCGTTTGTTTCCGAGGAAATTCGGTTCTCTCGTAACTGTAAATTTAAAAGATATATGTATATTTGAAAGTATTCTTTCTGTAAGAAAAAAATATGGGAAAATTTAATTTTAGTCTAGTCAATTTCATTTTACGAGATCAGTCTCAAATTCTAATTTGTTAATTTTTAAATACAGGGTGTTTGGAAATGCATGGACAATGGTTGATCACTGATTTCTGATGTCAAAATAGCATTTTTCAAATATGCTTATTATCGACATCATAAAAGAATGCCGTTACGTCATCGTTATAATTCATATGAACCAAATCAGCACTGCGTTAGTCAAATTCATGCTTGTTGAAATGACGTCCAAATATAAACAAACTTTACTCGTTGACAGATGAAAAAGTAAAAATATAACCTACAACTTGTCTGCTAAAAGTCAGAATAATTTAATGATATTGTATAATTTTGCAAAATGTTGACTGATTGTAGATATTAATAATTACATTTAAATTAATTAACATTTTTAAAAATAAAAAAACCATCTGATAGCGTTCTAGAAAAAAAGATTTTATATGTATTTTAAGAAGCACTATTATTATACATTGAAATATACCTTTTGTTTTGAAGACTAACTATCGTTAAGTCTGATAATATTTGTTTTTCATATGCAACAATTAATAAAATAAAGTAAACGGGAACAATCAAACTCAAAAATAAACAAATTCAAATTTGACAGCTGACATGCAGAAACAGGAAACCATGAAACATGTGAAAATGACGCTAGTCAAAATCGTTCGATCAGGCTGATCGATATTATCCTCATCTAAATCAAGCCCTCTTTTTCCTTTCCATCAAGAAAGTTAGGTTTTCGAATAACGCATCAACAACGTTAGTCTGAGATATTAACAGTCACATATAATGGACTTGCTTGCGCTGTCTCTCTCGTTTTATTATTTTATAAACAAAGAACAATTAAACAGTGTACGTTGTAGATTAGAAATAAATTTGTGACATAACGGCATTCTTTTGTGATTTCGATTATACCTATACAGGGTGGGGCAATAATGCGACGGACTTCGATATCTCGAGTTCTACGATAGCTAGAAACTAAAAAAAAAATACAGTTAAACTAGATAAAATAATTTATAACCGGAAATTATTTTCTAATATACAGGGCAAACCAAGACGAAATTATAAGATCAGGTGCCTTTTTAAATACAATGCTATATAAGGGTAATGGACTTCACGAGTAGAAAAAAATATATAAACTTATTGTTATTAATATTTCGATATCCTAGGCCTCTATTTTACTCAGAACTTTTTTGTCCATGTGTCAATCAACCTTTTCAGTAAACAAATTCAAAAAAGACAGTTTGCTTATAAACATTTTGATGTATTGTAAATAGTTCATGTTTCGTATCGTTCACTCATAACCTAGCAAACTTTTTGTGTAATAGTAATATGCAAATTTCAGAGTTGGTATATACATTCTTTTCTGACCTGTGCTCTTTTATGAGTTACCCATACGAAATGTGACCTTTTACAAGACATCAAAAAGTTTATAATAAACTGCACATTTGAATTTTTTTACTGAAAAAGTCATTGGTATATGGACAAAAAGTTCCAGGCATTACAGGAGCCATTTTTCGATTCATGGAGTTCATTTCTTTCATATAAATAACTGAGTAAACTAAATTGGAGGTCTGTAGGTTAAACTGTTTTTATATACAGGTAAGTTTATCTGAATCATATTATTTTGACCTCATAATAAAAAGATTCAAGAACAATTGTTCTACAAAAAATTACCTTTAATCATAATAACAAAACTAAATTTCGTCATGCCATATCAAATTTTATTGAGACATCTTTCGAACTATTCAGTTAATTTTGCGACTCAATAGGTACCTAATTAATTATCTTTGTAAAATATCACCCCGATTCTCCTCCAACGATTCTTCTTCAACTATTTATGTGTAAGTTTATGTATTCCTACTAATAAAAGTTTACAACGTAATGACCTGATGATAAGGTCAGATTGACTTTGAAACTAGTCGCCTTTTCCTTTTTGAAAATATGGTTGTGAGAATAAAACAAGATTTTTTATACTTAATATCACTCCCTTTCATATACCGTGATCTCTCACATGCGCACATTCGTCGAGAATTTAAATAACAAAGAGTTTTTCTTTTCTCTTGCCTGGATTACTTGCTCTTTCGACTACATTATTAAAATTTCCATAATTTTTTCATTGTCATTAACTAGTCAATCAAGACTACTTCTCTATTTTCTAAATATATATAAATATATCGAATACAGATGCATTTACTGACATCTGTCTCTCATAAATAGGGTTTTCTAATAATTTCTTTCTTTACCTACAACTAAGAGGCCGTGCATTTTATATCGCCATATTTAACCCAACAGATACCTTAAGGAAATCTCATAAATATTGAGTATGGAAGACGGTCGCTGAGGACATAAGCAAGGTGATGGTTAAATTACTGTGATCAAGTTGGCTTCTCTGATTGCCGATGCCGTCAATCCATCCATCATTCTTGCTAATCATTTTTTGATATAAACAGTTATAAACTGCATATAAATTCCTATTGATTATTGTTATTACTGCTTTTATTAGGTGCAACCAAGAATTTCAAGTTCATTAGCCGCGTTTATTGGCAAATTGATTTGTTTGCTATATTACAAGTTGCGTCAACAAGTTTGAGGGAAATTATAGTCATAGACATTTTTCACGCAACATTTTTAAGTTAATGCACATTTTTCTTTACATTCTTCTAATCATGATCTGGATAATCAAACTAATACCACAGACACAGAAAATAATACACTAGAGTGTGAATATCTCGTATTTTAAACAATGTGATTTTGCATTGACTGAATGATGTTTCGTATCTTTTTAAATGTCTGATTAAAATTCATATTTTAAAATATTATCAAGGTCAAGGTATGCGTTAATTTACATATACTGTATTTATTACAAGCATAAACAAAAATAAGTATTTCACCTTTAAGATCATTAATATCATTTATTTAATTACTTTCATATAATTACTTTCATTTAATTATTTTCATTTAAAGAAAACGAGTTTTTAGCTTGGATGTTATTATTATATTTTTTTTAGGTTTGTAATTTCCTTATATTTATATTCATTCCTAGTATAGTATTGCAACTTGGTGAACATTTTGAGCCTCAAATCTAAATATTATAAAAACTGGGCATGAGAGACTTAGTTAGCCGGTATATTAATGACAATATTATTTAGTGAAATATCAGATATCGAAAATAAGATATTTGCAATATTTTTATTTGCTAAAAAAAGTACCACTTATAAAATAAATATTTCCTTTTTTTTTTGTTATAATACAACATACAACTTTACCCTAACAAATGAATAAACAAATTGTAAATATGGCAATATGCAAGACTATTACTTTATTTGAAAGATAACGGCTATGGTGAAAATAATTCGAATTATTTATTAAGAAATCGAGTTATCTTTGAAAGACAAAAAACAATTGAAATCGTTGACAGGTATGTAAACAATTCTTTAAATGAGAAAGGTCTTGTTTTCTGTGTTCCTTTTTAGAGTTGTTTGAGTTAAAATCATGGTCAGATAATCACTTATGAAGAGAAGGGAAACATACGAGCTGTACGTTAGAAACAACAGAAATTTTGTGGAAACTGCCCAAGAGTACCACCTTTAGTATCCGGATAGGCATTAACCCAATCGAACATTGTTTTTAAAAATATATCGAAATATGGTAGATCACCCAGACACAGGTTTGCTTATTTTATAATATTGTTTGCTTAATTTTATTCTAAAATGATTTAAATGTAGGTGTCAAGTGCAATACAAACTGGCAAAAGTAATAAATACCCTCGCTCAAATTCATATAAATCCCGAAAGTTCTACTGCACTAATTGCAAGATAATGTGAAATTTTACGTATTACTGCCATAAAAATTTTGAAAAAACGCAAATGTCATGACTATAAATTTAAACCAGTGCAGATGTTACACATTGGAGACGAAGAGCGAAGAACAGAATTCTGTATATGGTTCCAAAGGAAAGCAACAGACGAGTTCTGAAACAACTTTCACCAATAGCGGCATTTTCAATAATAATAAACATATTTACGCTACAATGAATCCCCATTTGGTACAGGAAACCAGGTCCTAAACTAGATTTCACCCTAACATTTGATGAGAAATCCTGGATGATCGTATTATAGGACCATTTTTTCTTGAGAGGAATTTAAATTAACAAAAAATACTTGGATTTATTGCGAGTACAACTAGAGGAAATGCTAGATAATTTTCCTCTCAATTACTTGAGCAATTAGGGGGGATATCAGCAAGATGGTGTGGGACCTCACAATTCCGTTATGGTCATCCAGTATTTACATCGCCGTTCTCTAAATAGTTGGATTGGCACGTGCGGGTCTGTGACTTGACTACTGCAGTCTCCATGTTTCAGTTCTTTAGATTACTTTCTTTGGATTTTTTTGAGGGATAAAGTTTGTTACACTCCATACGAAAATACACAGGGGATACGTGCTAGATTTCTTACCGCATTTAGGTCCATTTCACCCCAAATCATGCACAAAGTCGTGTACGAAATGAATTTAAGAACTCGATTGTGCCTTCGACAGAATTGATTATATTTTGAATAATTGAAATAGATTCGTTTTATTTGTTTTTAAGTTTGTTTAAGTTAATAATTATTTATCTTTTAAAACTAAGATTACTTTCAAAATAAAAGACATTTTCCACATTCTGTCACTATTTCCAATAATTTCTGATCATGTGTCAAATTATTAAATTCTTTCTGTCAGCTGAATTGTCAATGACTTCAATTGTTTTTTGATTTTTCAAAGATCTCGATTTCTTAAACAATTCGGTTTAATTTTACCGTAGCAGTTATCTTTCAAATAAAGTAGTAGTGTTACATACTGCTTTATTCATAATTTTATTCTTCATCTGTCAGTATCAAAATCCAATATGGCGCCCATAAGAAAAAGATAAGTAAAAATACTAAATTCTCTATCTTGTGTAATAAAGGCATTATATCTGATTTTCTTAAATTAAAATTTTCAGTTTTTTCAGAATATTACAGGAATTGACGCAGATTGTTTGGATCTGCTTTTTACTTCATTGGCATAAAATGACGCGACTTTTATTTGTAATTTAACCAACTTCGTATTTCTTACAGTTTACGAGATACCAGTGATGGAAAATTAAACACGAACCACCCTGTATACCTACTTACAACATAACCGCTTGTACAAATGATTTCTGGCATTATCTAGTTTTTATGAATCACTTGAATCATTAACAAATGCCTCATAAAATCTTGGGCAAGATCACCCTATATCTATCTTTATTATTGTATAGTAGGCTCATTTAGCCTAGGGATCATTTGCATTTTACATCATAACAGAAACACAATACATTCAATTCAAATAAAAAACGAAGACAATGCAATCAATCAGAACTGGAGCCTTCTGGGCAGAGGCAGGATTCATTGCTAAAGAAGAGTCCCATTCTCTTAGCTGATACGGAGATAAAACACGCAATCCGCAAATCGAGGGGAATATTTTTTTAATAAACTAAAATACAATGGGTCTTGATATCGCAAGACAAATGAAAGCAGTGTGGGCGGTTTACACTGGCGAGTTACTGATAGCTGGGCGTTGGGATCCGATTATTGATTATTTTGTGCGTGGTGGCCAAGATTAAAGTGCTAGTGAATACGAACTGAAGGAAAGAAGAACTTATAGAACATTGCAAATTTAAAATAATGTAATTTATTTTTGTCATGTAACTTATACATTTATTGAATTTAAATATGAAATTTTTTTTATAAAATTAAAAAAATTAAGTAAATAAAAGTATGTCGGTGACTAAATATAATTAAGCATAGAGAATTTGGATGAAATGATATATATAACACCTTTTTTAATCTTTTTGCATGTACTTACATATTTATATGTGGACTGTCAGAAATCACGATTTATTTTATTACTATTATATTGTGCATTCTTCGGAATACAATATTAGGATTAAATTCTGTCTTTGGGATGACCACCAAATTTCCTATGATATATAATTGCCTTTTAATGATTCTACTGTGTTTGATTCAAAGGTCGCGTACGTAATAGAGCTAAATAATTGTTTCAATCAATAAGATTTACATACGATATTGAAAATAGTGTACAGTTATTATTATTGGATGCACTAGTAATTAAAAACATTAAAAAGTTTTAATTTCATACAAATAGGAAAGATACCAATACAAAAAAATTTAAAACTACGGTTTACCAGTTGTTTAAGCAGAATTTTCAAAGATATTGGTATGCAGTTCTAAGACTATAATTAAAGCTAAGGAGAGCGAACGAGACGATCATTTCAGACGATCATTGTCAGATTTTAAAGAGCATATACCTCATCTCAAACATGAAAAAAACAAATAAGTTTAGTGTTGCTCAATGTACAACCATAAGAGATAATAGCAATTTTAGAATAATTAGATATGTACCAAATAATAGACATAATCTGAAAGTTTATGAATTACAAATTGTAAAAATACTATGGATAATGAGAGAGGGCCTATCCCAAATAGTTAGCTTTACTGGTTACGGAGTTACGAAGAAGTCATGCTTACGTCACCATGACTAGTTCGTCTCGCTTCGTCAAACCGAGACACCTATTTATGTGTAAATAGGCAGCGTTCTTAATATACGTTTAATTTTAATAATCTTCAGATGACAACAACTTAGTTGGCGAAACGTGCGAAAACTGTAGTACCTACTGAATGTTTTACTAAATATTATTAGTATTGATATCACAAATTAAAACCAGTTATCAATTGTGTCTTAGGATAAGAGGAGGCCTATGGGTAATATGATTACTATTAGAATTTAGGGATTTCTCTTTAAAGCCGTGTTTTTTAAGAATCACGAATACCGTAATAATGCGAATTCGCAGCAGTTGAACGAATGAATTTTATATATTTACGTTCTGTGCTATTATGACATCCATCTTGTGAACGTGAACACTGAATCCCACGTTGTTGAAACATGCCGTTTTCACCTTCCAAGATTCTTTATAATATTGCGCTATGCGTATCGCGCACCACGGATTCGTGATTCTTCTTGGGAAACCCGGCTTTAAGGCCACTAACGTTGCCGCGTTTTGGAGATACAGTAATATGCTCACAAGTGCATCTTGGAGTTTTTTGATCTGGATGTCGTTTATTTGGACAAATATCACTACAGTGCCGAGCTGCTGCGCCAGCACTGTTACAATCATTCAGTGCTTTCATTATGTCCATATATTCTCTATTTGTAAATCTCACAACCATAATTAAGAAATAGATAATAGACATTTAAATGATCACTCAATGATCATAGTAATAATATGATGAGCATTTCTGTACATAAAATGCAAATTATGTTAATAATGAATTTATTACATATTATAAGGCGAATATGAATATTCAGAGACTTAAAGTCCTCTTTAGCATTTAATTAATTGGATGTTCCGTAAATAAATTAATAGTCTCAGTTTAATTAATAATTGTTATTAAACTTACAATTACTAGTTTTGTACTTCTGACTATGCATTTTTAAATAATCTTTTACGATCGTTGTAGGGAATTAGCATAGAAACAAATTCACTGGCAATTACAATGGAAATAGCAATGTACTGAATTATGTTGATATACAAGCCTGCCATTTTGTATGGAACCTGTTAATGCGGTTTTAAATAAAAAATTGAAATTTTGGGGGAGCTAAAATTCTCAAAAAGATGAAATCTTGTTATATTTTAAAAAATTGTCTGCTTACGTTGCGAAATTGTACCGCTATCGTCAACTTTTTCAATGCCAACAATTGCTAGTGGTCAATCGTTATAGAGCTAGTTTCTCTAAAATCCAAAAATTAAACATAATTTTTTGTTTGAATGGTTACAAATGTGATTTATTGAGTAGCTCCAGATTATATCAATTTTGTTATAGATTATTTCAACTAAAAATCTCAAAAGAGTAAATCATATTACTCTCTTTTTCCAAAGTTTAATGAATAGTTGTTCATCCTTCAAATTATTCAAAGAATAATTAACCCATTGAAGGCGAATTGCGAAAATATTATCGATATTTCTCCATTGAATAACCGCTTTATGTACATAATTTACAGCGTGCCTTTTAAATGTCACTTTTTTTTCATATAGTGACCTACAAGGTCACCAGATCTAACCCCAATCGATATTTTCCTATGGAATTACTTATAGAGTAATGTCGAAAGAGATAGACGTCAGATGTTATTACATTCAGGAGAAAATTTTTTTTTTTTTCGTTGACAGTGCCAGGCGCTTAAAGAGGCACATTTCGAGAATTTTATTTATATATGATTTAGACTATACTGTAAGTTTTCAATCTAATTCAAGGATCTTTATTAATTTTGATCATAATTATTTCAAAATGTATCTTACGCAATCACCAAAATTCTTACACTACTGTACATCTGTACTGTCCATCTGCAGATGGCATTATTTCAACAAAAAAATTCATTGCATCAAAGTGGTTGGGAAATAGCCAATAATAATATAGGAATGAATAGAGCCTAGAAAGAGACTTCAAAAAAATGTACTAATATATATAGCTTTCCATTTAAAAAAAAGGCACTTGGTCCTGTAATTTCGTCTTAGCTCGCCCTGTATGCTCGAAAATAATTTCCTGTTATAGACTTTTTTATCTAGTTTACTTGCAATTTTTTAGAAAATTTCAAGCTGCCGTAAAACTCGAGATATCGACGTCCGACGCACTATTGCCTCACCCTGTATAAATAGTGAAGTTTTAAAACAATTATAAATAAAATTTTCTCTTCGTACTAAGGTAAAAAATATCTGATGTGGCCAGCACATAACTTTCTTATACCAGTATATATCTAACTGATCTAAAAAAATCATTCTATTCAAGTCTTCACTTACCTCATTTAAATTTTAATATCGTACCTTGAAAAGTTTTATTAAAATTTTTAAATAATTAATTATCAGCGTCGTTCGATACTGTCAATAATAATTCATGTCATACATTTTAATAATTTCTTCTTATTGACATTGACATTTTTGTAACTAAATTAGACATTTCAAATGTCAAACTGCTAAATTTATCATAACCCCATTTTATGAGGACAAATGTGTAAAATTTTCAGTTTACATCAGCTTTATTTAAGTACATGGGAAATATATTTTATTGGCTTGATATAGTAGATATGATTTATAATTTTTTACCAAGAATATATTTTTTTGTTGACAAGTACAAAAAAATTTGGGTCCCGTGGACCTCCTTTCAATTGGCCAATTTTGCTCATCACCGATTTTATCGTTGCCTCTGGCCTGTAGAACAGGAGTACCAAATTTGAAAGCTTTATTTCAAAAACTAGGGCTGCTATCGCGATAGTATAGACATGCAGACAGATTTTTTCTATAAAATTATGTTTTTTTCATTATAATTCGTCAAGATTTGTCCGGAAATGCAATAAATTTTTTTAATTTTTTTCCGAAATTATGCCTTTTTTCTTCTTTCATTCATTATGTCTGTTCTAGTGGTACCACATTTACCAAATTTAATGTGTCACCTAAGATGTTGGTATAAGAAAGTAAAAAAATCTATGTGAATAAATTTATAGGTGTATTTATAATTGAATCGCCAATCACGTTTTCAAACAACGTAAAACTGGCAATACTAAGGAACAGTGTTCACTTTCACTGGCTGCTTGTGTTTGGCGCCAAACCTAGTCGGATGACGTCATAAGACTAAAATTCAAAACTGTATTATCTTTCATAACCTCTTTCCAGGACTCAAAAAATCCGAAAAAAATTCTGTGAGCTCTTATTTATAAATACTATCGATAAGCAAATACAAAAAATATATGTGGAAAATGCTCATTAAATCTTTTTACAAGTTCGCAACTTGTGGTTTTCTGGAACGTTTCTCTAGTTTCTCTAATTTTATATATTGCTTTAATTGATCAAGATTCTCTGGACTTTGTGTATATACTAGATTCTTGAGCCTTCCCCACAGAAAATAGTCTAATGGACTTAGGTCTGGTGATCTGGAAGACCACTGAATTGGACCTTTCGGTCCTATCCAACGATTTGGATATTACCGATTTAAATAGTTTCTTATAACTAAGGAACAATGCGCAGGGGCGCCATCTAACTAAAATTCCTTAATGGAATTAACTCCAACAAACCTGCAAGTTCTCTAAAAACTGTAAGAAGACCATTAGGTTTCTCCAAAAAATAAAGTCCTACCAAGTGCCGCTCAACTACATCGCACCACACATTTGTTCCGAAATAACCTTGATTATAAACTTTATTTAATCATGGGGATTTTGGTCGGCCCAGTAATGGTATTTTTGTGATTTGGTATACCATTACTTAAAAAAGGCGTACTCGTTATTTCTCAAATTTCTTTCTAGTTGTAAAAATGTGTTATTGGTGTTACCCTGTCCAAATAACGTGTAGTGTAAAGCCGTCTTGCTAATCGTGCAATATTTTTTGCTTCCCCAAATATTAACAAATTTTACGTTGTAAGTATACATTTTAAACTATTAGCACCTATAAACGTCAAGCTATAAACACAACTTTACAAACAAAAATTGTAAAATGTCATATTATTTTATAGAGCCTTCTGGATTAAAAAATTATGCTACTACGTTTAAATAGGACTTTTCGTTATAGACTTTTTAATATTAATTTTGTTACAACTTCTTAACGGTAAATAGAATAAAACTGTATTTGAGTTTTTTTTTTAAATTTAATTTCCGTTTGACCATCGTATAAAAATGTGTTTCTGGAAAAAAAATTAAATGACGTCGCGATGCCGACCCTCGCTTGAATTGAAAAACAAAACCACGCGAAAATAAAGTGTGACTACCACCTTTAAAATGGCTTTGTTTGATTTTTTTTTATTAAACGTGGGAGGAAAAGGCCCTTGGAATGAACCTTGGAACACTCTGTACCTAATTTTCTATCAAGGGACTGTACTAACATGTAAGTTGCCATTTAAAAAAAACGTCAGCGATAACCTTGACAAATATGGCCCTAAAAAAAAATCAAGGTGTCTCAAAAGTGACATTTTAAAAACATTATTATTAGTAAGCTAACTGAAACCGCTGACATCTTACCAAACATATTTTATTCTTATAAAATTTTGCTCCTTAACTTTAAAAAGAAGCCAAATATCGAAATTCTATAAGAGTTAAATATGCTTGGTAAGATAGCAACGGTTTTAGTTAGCTTATTAATAATAATCAGCGGCGTAGTGACAAAAAGTCTGTGTGGGTAAAAGGGTACGAAAAAAAACAATCAACCAGTACATCTAACTCGAGAATTTCAGACTGAAGTATTCCTATTGGCATACTAAATATTTGTAGTAAATTTGAAGTTGACATTATACTTTGTCGGGAGTTAAATTTATGCTTTGTCGGGAGTTAAATTTATACTTTGTCGGGAGTTAAATAAGAAAAACTGTAAAGAAATTGAAAGTTTAATAATCTGTATGTATCTCATTAACGGCACAGTTTAGGGCGATTTTTATATAAAATACCCCTATTATTTTGAGTTCTGTCGATTCTCAAAGTTATGCTGGTTAAAAATGAATCACCTGGTATATTAATTGTTACGTTGTTTACGTTCAATTTAGTTTTTTCGGTAGCAAGCTTAGTCCTCGTCTAAATGGGTTTTAGAACATTATGGAATGTTATATATACCTCGGGTTGTGTGTTCTCGATATTGAATTTATTCATTGCTTTTCTGTTTACTTATTTAAAATCATATGTTTTGAAAATACATTCTATATGAAAAATATTGGGAAATAACATATTTTATTTTTTTCCTAATGGCAAATATTATTTGTTTGGAGGACTTCTCTATAGCGCAGTAGTTTATATTTCGAGTAATGTACACTTGATTTAAAAAAAAACTGGTACAACTCTTGTAATCGAAAATCTTAATAGTTTAGTTGTGTGCATATGTCTGTAAATAGGGCTGGCCAGGCATGTCGAGAGGGGGGTGGAGAAGA
Organism: Rhamnusium bicolor; assembly: GCA_029963845.1. NCBI lineage: Eukaryota > Metazoa > Arthropoda > Insecta > Coleoptera > Cerambycidae > Rhamnusium > Rhamnusium bicolor. The sequence goes on from JANEYF010000845.1 coordinate 517,922, forward strand.
GGTGATTTACCCCGGACCTGGGTTTTTTGGAGGAGATCGGTTTTCTTTGTGTTTTTAAACTTATTAAACCTTTTTCTTTTATTTTATTCAAATGGAATTTTAAAAAATAATTAGAAAATAACTTTTTCAAAACATTTTCAAGCCTGCCATATTATTGTTTAAAAAAAATAATATTTGTTACGGATAATTCTACTAATGGTTGTAATTAAAATATTAACTGAATAATGATAATTCTATTTTTAAAATAAGAACACAAAAAATACCACTTGAGATTAAAAAAAATGTAAACAATGCAAACTGAACATAAAAATACAATAAAAAAATTAAATAAAGGAACTTCAATTACGTAATACAGAATTAACTAATATTTTGTCATTGCTCCATTAGCGTCTAAAACTGCCTGAAGTCTTGCAGGCATGGACAAAATCAGATTTCTTGCAAGGTCAACTTCTTGCGGCAAGTTCTCCCAAGCGTCTTCAATTATCCCTTCCAATTCTTGGGCATTATTTGGATGGTTATTTAATTTTCTTATATGTTTCACCATTAGTCCCCATACATTTTTAATTGGATTTAAATCCGGACTTTTAGATTGGCACGGTAACAACTCTATGGTTTTATTAAGAAACCATTGCCTGACACGATGGGCCGTATGTATGGAGCAGTTGTCTTGTTGGAAAATAAAATTATTTTCCGGAAACACCTCTATTACTGACGGCAACATAATATTGTCTAATATTTCAATATATTTAATGGAATTGAGATGACCACCACTCTTAGAATACACACCTAATCCATTTAGGCTCATCCAAGCCCAGACATTGACTGAAAACCTTTCTGATATTTGTGGATCGAAAGTATATTTTTCGTCGTATCTAGTGGAAGGAGGCCTATATACGCGAACATGTCCATCGTTACAGGATTTAAAAACCTTTTCGTCAGAAAAGACAACTTGTCCCCAGAAGTTTTCATCATTGATTATATAGTTGAGTGCAAAAATAATCCTACCCTGCTTCTTTTCTTCTGAAAGTTTGTATTTTTTAGCCGCTGAACAACTCTTCAAGTCGCTTTGTAGTTTTATTCTTCTGCAAGCAGTAGATACCGAAGCAGGGAAATTTGTCTCTGAAATTGCATTTACTGCAGTCTGAAAAGGGTTTTCTATTAGGTAATTTATAAGATTTTCATCTTCTTGATTATTGCTCTTTCTGGGCCTACCGGAACCAACTTTACGGGATACCGTTTGGTTGATTTCCCATTGTTTTTTAACACTCATTATCGTGGTTTTACTCACATTGTATTCAGCAGCAAGTCTTCTTATGGACCAACCCTCTTCAATTTTAGAAACAATTCGAAATTTTTGAATATCTGTTAGATGTCGAACCATTTTCAATAATGCCGCCACTGATTAACGTCAAAGTGACATTTGTAAGATTATTAATATCAATCAAAGAACGAATGATTTACATAGCTAAAAGAAAGTGTACCAGTTTTTATTGAAATCAACTGTACTAGATAATCCTCACTGAATTTTAAAAGAATTATACATTGGAGTTATACAAAGGAAAACTCATACCATATTATCCAGCATAGTATGTTATCTTCCTGAAACTTATTTTCTTCTTAAATGACATTATTAGTGATCGCAATGTACTAGTAATTTACTATTATTAAAAATATGTATTTTTTTTCCTTGAATGTAATTATTAAGAAATATAAACTGTTAATAATTGTTGGTTTTTATCAAGTGGCTCATTATGTTATTACAGCTACTGTAAGATGGTAAAATGATAACATTACTTACTTCATCAAGGGTTGCGACCAATGTATATTCTTTCCTGGAATTTTATTCATATATTACATTATAATTATATGCCATTTCCTCCTTTTTACCCACATAAAACCATTTTGAAGAGAAGTCGTTAATAGTGTATTTTTAAATTATTTATTTAATTGTATTTGTTTAAGCAACTAGCATTGTCACATTATTAAAATAAAAACTAAAATTAATTATTTGTCTACGTTATAATTTACGCTTTTTTTGCACTCAATATCTATAGTGGACTAATTTTAACGTTTTTTGGTACGAAACTTGTCCAATAATCTAAATTTAGGATCAACGTGATCTCGGTTCAAATCTTTTATAAGTAACCGACCATTAGAATTTAAGTACACTATGTTGCATATCAAAATATTAGTGAAATAAGTATTCAGTTAAACTCGTGCTCTGATGAAAGTGAACAAACAGCAGTAATACACACTAGGTATTTATATATTAATGTATCAGATTTTGCAGTAGTGTACCAGATTTACATCAAATGCATAACGTACTAGATTACATCTGAGTGTACTGATCTGGTACAATTCTACTAACAGTGGCTATTCAAAATGTTCTACAAAAAACTTTGGCAGCTTCTATTTTCTCATGAATGTAACGATGTTGAATATCTATGTGTTTCGTGTGAGGACGGTAATTTGCAGCTGATGCTTAATTAATTACACTTTTATAATCGCAATGACTTCATAAAGTCAACCTTTTTGATAAAATTCCTTAACCACATTGCTTCTTGATAAATAGTAGACAAAGACATATATTCTGCTTTGAGGTAATCGACAATTTTACTGTTGGTTGTTTCTTGGTGCACCAGGATATCAGTGCTGACTATCTTCCATCGTATTACAATTTTTCAGATTGGTATTTATTATAGTTCGTATTAGCGTTCTCTTCCTCGTTAATATAGAATTGTGAAAGTTTAACTTTAATTATTCCCAAGCTTCGTGCGCTGTATATGAATGTAATTCGCATGTTTCACCATTAAAATAATTTTGGACATCTTCGGGTGTTGTATTATCATTACCTTCTACACAAGACTACAGACCTTCGTATTCCAAGTGTCTTCATGCCAAACGCCCATGTTATGTAGTTTTCACGTCCCACTAATTTTTCAAATTTGAGCAAACTGCTGGTCGACCTTATGTTGTGTACTATACACTCATGCGACAAAACCTCACTTTGCGCACTTCTTTCATAATTAACTATTATGCATTAATTTAGATTAAAAAGAAATAGTAGGCAATAAGATGGTTTTTTATACAGACACTTATGGCGCATTTAGTCGTTTCACTTTGGTTGATCATCCATCATCCAAAGTGAGAGAAAAATTAATTATTTAAACAATTAACCATCAAAAATGATGAACAAAGAAAAAACCAAGCGCTGATCATTCTGGGTGAATCATCGTAGATAAATGATACGAAGCGAACTGTCTAAACATGTACAGTATGACAGCAGGGGTATGCAACTCAATGAACCCATCTCACAACAAACCATATGACTTGTGTATGCGCAATTATTTCAACTCCGGCACGGACAACCTTACTTGGAGCCATTTTGAGCAGCTGAGGGGTTCGCTATGGAAGATGTGTCTAAACAAAAAAAAATTTGCAATGACGCATTCACCTTAGATGATTCATCCAAAGTGAACCGTCTTCATCGGTCTCACAAATTTAGAACAACCGAAGATCTAATTATAAATTTACGTTTCAGTAAAATTCAGTATTTATCCGGATCATTTATCCTAAACTAGCATAATAGGTAACAATTAAAATGCATGATGTAAACAGGCCACTATTTTAAAATATATATCACATAGTTTACAAGGTACATATGCTGAAAACTTAAAAATATCCATGACAAAGATGCAGACCTCTTTATTCTTTTTTAATTTTAATAAATGTGCACTTAAAACAGATCGATTATGAAGAGCTGTTATTGTATTTGACAGTGAGAGTTCGTATCAGATCAGCAGCCGCATGTTGACATAATAGACACTTTAAATCTCAACGAAAGGGGTGCATTGAAATACAAGTCAAGGGGAAAAATATCACTTGCCGTTGTCTCCACATTGTTAATGGTGATTGATTGACTTATTGAAGCTGATGTAAGCTTCCGAGATAAATACATAACCGTTGATACTTATTATCTCAATGCAGAAAGATTTGTACAAATTTGATCGATTACTATAATTGCCAGTAGCGAAAAATTGTACGAGTCATTTATGAATGACATTTTTATAAATTTTCTCACGGAAATATTGTTTGAACTTTACAAAACCAAAATAATATTACTTGCATTGTTCACTAACATATTATTGGTTAAACAATTTTACTAATCTGTTTCTTTACTTTATTGTTAATAAAAGTACCCAATACTATATTGTTAACTAACAGGGAGCAGGATGAAACGTATAATTTTCGAGATAACAAATGGCATGTAACATATTGCATTTACAATAATTGAAACAAAATATATTTACAAAATAAATAACTGTTGAAAGGAAAGTTACAGTAATCATTGTACACATTGTACTTTGGAGATTCAGGTTTAGCAAGAAAATATTGTAGTTTTATATTACCTTAAAAGTACAAACAATAATAGAGATCAATGGGGATTAATATGAGAGGAAAATATTTGTATAGAGAAGTAAATTTATCAAGTAAACTAAATGGTTCGTCAACAGAAGAAAAAGAAAAACGAGAAAATCTTGCTAGATGTCGTTTATTTTGTTGAAAATATAATGTCTGGCTCAATAAGATAAATATGTAAATCAATATATAGATGTGACTGAAGCATCAACTATGCTAAATCAAACCCATGTAATCGAGATGAGAGTGCCTCAAGGTTTAGATTTGTAACCTCCTTTTATTTTCGTTACATATAAAAAATATACCAACTAACAAAATAAGGTGTCAAAACCATGTATGCAGATAAAACGGTAGTTGTTACAGTGTTTGCATCTCGTACTAAGAAATTTCATGAAAATAAACAATGTAATAGATGAAAAGAGTAACATAATGTTAAAACAGTTTGATTTCACATACTTTAAAAACATTGCACATTAATTTTAATAGTAGCGGATCTTCGAATTAAGAAAACTTATCACAAGTATTCTTCTTTTAAGTTAACAGAGTATACTACTTTAATTATTTTAAACCTAGTTTATTGGCAGAATATCATGTTTTCCGTTTAATTTTACTTAACATTCACATTTTTAATTGCTAATACGTGCAAAATGTACAATTCGCATGTATTAATGAATAAAAATAAGTACAAATCTCTGTAAAATTAGCAGAATTCGATAAGGAAAGATTTGCACTGTTACTAATGGAAAACGAGAGTATTTTAGAATGGTGTTATTAATAAGGACTTACATTCTTAATTTAAGATAAGACAAAAATGCCAGCCTAGGGATTGTAGGTGCAATGAGGAAAACGCCTATAGCTGCTGGGTCTGTCATCGCTTTCCTAATGGATAAAGAAGAAGAGTATATCGCCCTGTCTCAGAATGCGAGACTCTGCGAGAAGTTGGCAAAGTAGAGGCAGAACTGAAGGTCGCGCAGTAATCGCTGAACTGGCGGATAGGGAAATATCCATCTTTACGGTGATAGAAGCAAAAGGCCTGTTGAGGTTAGAGAGGACACATACTCCCATTCTTCCGTAAATAATTGAAGGAAAGAAAATAAATTTCTTTCCGGACTGTTTGGTGTGCTACATAGGAGGATCTGGGTGGATGACAGACTATGCTTGTAGACAGGAATATACCAGGACGGCAGAGGAAGTGTGATGAGGCAAGAATGAAACGCTCAAGAATCATATGTCTTTCACACAGAGGTAATTGCTATTCTAGCTGTGGCACGTAAGGAAAAAATAAGAAATAGCAAATAATACAAACATTCCAACAGCAGGAGGCACTGAAAGCAATTTGCTCTCCTAGAATAGGGTCATCCCTAGTTCGTGACTGTGGAGACGCTTTGTAAGAGCTTGTAAGTCACAAAGGAACTTGGGTGAGTTCTGGAAACGAGAAGGCAGATAAACTGGCTAGACTAAGGATGCAGGTCACTACGGACCTTAATAAGTGGACTGCAAGACAATATACTTATACCGGACGTTAAGCATCAGACAGTTTCGGTGTTTTGTAACAGAGCCAGAATTAATTACGGTCAGCCTAGTTACTCGGTCGGAGAAAAAAAACTCTGAGTCATTTAATTTGAGTTGTGACAGGTCACTGCAAACTTAGAAGACATCCATCACTTATAGGTGTTGAAAAAGATCCGACCTCTCAAAGATGCGAAGATGACGAGGAAACTTCCTACCATCTTAAAGCAGTATGAGGGGTGACTAAGACGAGATATGTACAGCGCCGAGGCACCTATAAGACATGATTATCTGGACCTTCATCACAATATCAATGAGGTTTGAAGAGGGAACAAGTGTAGTAACTGATCGAAGGGGCAATAGAAGGCTAGTAAAAAGAGCCATATTGTGGCATATTTATCCCCGCCACAACTGCTGCTACTACTTCCTACTCTACAGTAGTTTCAAAATTTCGGTTCTCCAATTAAACCTTTTTGGATTATTAAAATGCACCGCCAGATAGATAAGCAAGCAAAAGCTGCACTATTCGAAATAGTCTTTGCTAATTTATAAGAATAGGTATCTTGGAAACCGTTAATTGGAATTTATTGGCCTGGGGAATTTTATGTGGATCATCATGTATGCACATTATATATCCACCCACGATCTTAAACAGTATTTATAGAGTTGAAGTGAAGCAAACGTTTAATTGTGATATATTACCCGGTAAATAAGCTCTGGGGGAAATTGCACCTTTTAGTAATAATTGTAATTTCGTAAATGATCTTCACATCATGTTGCATATATAGAGTTAGGTCGTTAGGAGTTATGATTTATTATAAGCATAGCACGTTATGGCTGTGATTTGAGATTTTCTGTAAACAAAAATGGCAATAATTTTAACAATGTTTTTCTTAATAAGGCATAATGAAATAAAAATATTAAAAATATTTACAAATAAAGGATTATCCTGTATAATTCAAAAGAAAACCAAAGCAGCTACTGGTGGTCGGTCCACCAGAAGCTTCGGAATTATTGTTCCTTATCAGTGCAGCGTAGCTTAACAAATGACATAGACTTGGAACAAAAATTGAAGAGTAGATGGAAAGTCAGTACACAGTAATCCATTTGTGCATTGTCCGATGTGCCACATTTAGAGCCTCAATCGGACTCATGTTCATATAAGAAATATGCTCAAAAATGTAAGATTTTGAGTCTACAGTCAGATGTTGTATTGGACAAAAAATATACAGGGTCATTAATACAATATCTGATATATTTGTGTTTTCCCTGTTTCCCCTATTGCTCAAAGTTATATAGTCTCCCACAAATATCCTCGTTATTGATGATTAATCGATTTTCGAATTTTTCTACAACTGTCAAAGTAGAATAGGATATTTAGTTAAAAATCACTTTTCTTCAAACCCTGTGTATACAGGGAGTGCCATTATTTTAACAGGTGATATATTAGACTAAAAGAAACAAATAATTCTTAATAAACTTTTTGCGACCTCGTACCGTACTCAGTAATTAAATAAAAATATATGGGACATCTGGCAACACCGCGTCATAAAGTGTAAAGTACCTAACCTACGGTAAAGCAGCATTGAACCCATTACCTATCCCAAATCAATATTCTTTACCGTAACATACCACCTTGCCTTGCCTTAAAAATTTACGTTCTGTTACTGATAAATAATATAATTTTTAAACAGCATTGTTAATATTAATGCAGAATATTTACAACTACAAGGTACATAAGTTATAAAAAAATATTCAAAATATCCATCGTTACTATGTGCAAGCTCGGCACCCTCAAACCCAGCTGTCAGGGATACGTTCTCGAACTGTAAAACATTCCATTTTGCAAATTAGTCGCGCCGCGCCAATATCCATTTGGCTTGATGTCGGTCTTGGATGCCAGGGCCAGGCAGAACTATTGCCTTTTTACCCTAATCATCGCTGTAGACCTGGACCGGACCTGTGCAGAGCGGGTTAGCTTACTTTACGAACGACCCCACTCACAAATGTGAGCGATGCCGAAGATTTCGGCCAACCTCCCTGGGTCCTGGCTGATGAACCCTGCTGGCTAGGGCCTCTTCTGGCGCTCTTCTATCTTCATCTTCTTTCTTCACCAGCTTGTCGCCCCCGGGGGCATCGGTCTATCTGGGACTGTGTGGATTTTTATTTTGGCTGGGGATTGACTGCCAGTACACAAAGTGTCAATTGACACATTCTCATCTGGATCATCGGACAAGGTGAGGATGAACTATGTAGCTCTAGGAGGTGAAGGCCTAAGTGCTTTCTTAGCACTTTCGTCCTACACGGAGCCAGGGGGACAACGGGCACTGGTCGTATCACTGACCGGTGCCCGCAAGATTTGTGGGAAGGTGGTTAGTTGCGTCATGTCTCTTCTGTGGATTGGTCCATCTATAAGGAAAGGATTAGTTATACTCACCCGTTGTCCAGTATCTGTACCTTCGGCCTCTTGTGCCTCGGAGCGTCGGCCGGATCATAATTGGTGGCCTCCCTGATCAGCGGGTTCCTATGCTCCTCGGCTAAGGTGTACAGTTTTTTCGCTCTATCCCGGATGATTTTGGTGACTGGTGTGTACTCCAGGTCCCTGAAGATGTCAGCGATTCTAACGTATCATGGTGCGCCCACAGCTGTCCTGATGGCCACGTTTTCCACGGCTTGGATCTTCTTCAGGTAGGTCTTCGCTTGGTATCCCCATTGCAAATTAGTCGCATGCACTAAAAACCGATTCCGCGATGTAGAGCTCTCAATAGTTCTATCTTCTAGCGACTGAACATGTATTTCTCAAGCGAAAACTTGGTTTATGATGCAACATTTTCATGTCCCATTTTAAGAATTAATGAAGTACACAATATTCTTTTAATTCTTCGGCACACAAAAAATTCGTTTTAGACTTTTTCTTTGCCTTTTCGAACTGTATATTCCTTTAAAATTTTGAAGCACATTTTCTGTTATTTTTCGAATAATTAATTTTTAAAAATTAAAATTAAACTGTTTTTTCTGACAAAACGGTTTTGTGTTACTTTTCGTCCAGCCTTGTTAAAATAATGGTACTCATTCTTCTAACACCCTATGTATTTAGTCCAAAAATAAATTTGATACTGGAATAAAATCATTTTGAAAAATTAAGGAAAATAAAACCGTAAGTTATATGAAATTTTAAAATTGAAGAAAATTGGGGAGAGGGCTTTATTTCTGACGATTGGTTATTAAAAAATATGTTCATAATCATGAAAACTTAATTGCAAAATTGATGTATATTGAAAAATATACTAACGCAGTAAATATTATGTTAAACTAAGTATCGTAAAAATAACAGACATTTTAATAATTATAATTAAATTATATTTTATAACTTGGGGCATGAAAATAGATGATAATGTAAATTATGAAAGTTGATACATCTTAGGTTGTTGTATAGGTAGCTCGTCCCCATTATTAAAATTGCGTAAGGAAGTAGTTTATTATAGTAATTAGAGTTTAGAATGAACATATTTGCATGTACTACAGAAATTTAAAAGCTGTAAAATAGTATAGAATATTTTAAATTGTGCTCAGCTTATCTGTAAATAATGTAATTTGGAGGTTTTTAAATATAAGTTTATGTTTACTTCTTGACAGTAAGTCAGTACAAATGCATATTAATATTACCTGATGCATTAATTTTCATGACATACTGGTTAAACAGATTGACGTGTTCAATATGGTCATCTCTTAGAGAAATTATCTGAATATGGAATCAGAGGTGTGGCCTGAAATGATTCAGTAATAGGAAGCAGTTGAGGAGCGATAATACAAAACGCAATAAATCTATTTTTAACTTACTTTAAATTAGGTACAGTGTACCATTTTACATATGAGGTAAATCAAACGTCCGCGGCGGCATCAGAATCATGTAATGTAAGCGGTTTAATCAAAATGTAATAAATCCATCCTGATGCATAATTAGAATGGATGGAGGATCCAATATTATCCTTGTACAAAGATCTTTTATGCTTTACCTTTGACACACAAATCAATTATCTAGAAAAAGATGAAAAGCGAGAATATGACTGTTTAGAACCTTTATTCATTCAAACCGTAATAAATCCTATTATAAATGAAACAAACTATAGTATATCTACTTGAATTAATCAAAACGTAGGAAATCTATGTTTTTATAGAATTACTCCTCATAAAAAACCAAAAATTTTTCAGTCAATATGTATTAATTATGTACTCATTATTACCAATTGGCGTTTTTATATTCATTTCTGGTAGAGAATCTTTTCCATTTACTCCAAATTGTTCTAAGTTTATTGTGTTTTGTATAATCGCTTCTCAATTAGCCAAAGCAAATTTTTAATTTGGTTCATTACCTGTGAAGTTAAGTGTGTCCAAGGGTCTATCGTGGGACCTGTATTTTTTGTCATTTATGCAAATAAGGTAATAAGTATTATAAGTGGGATTAATACCGTATTTCATACCGATAAAGCGCAAGTGCTTGATGAAGCTAAGACTATTGTTTCTCTTGGAATTACATTTGACGATACACTTAATTTCAATACTCACTGTGAAAAAATTTTATATGTCAGATTCTAAATGTTAGCAAATTAGATGCCTTAAAAACATATTTGAGAATCCACAATTATTATGTTTTTATTATGCAATTATTCCTATGCCATCTTCATTTATCTTCGAATTGTTATTGTACATCTACAAAAATAGATTTGTAGCGATTGATCTGTACATTTTATTTAAAAATCGATTTCCCTTTTTCTAATTCCAAAAACAGGTAACATAGTACATCTACTGTTCATAGTTTTAGACATATAGCACGAATAATAATCAAATTTTTTATATGAAACCGTTTGCAGAACAATTGAACTCAACTAGACTTTGTTATTAATGAATTACCTTAATGAATACTTCGAAGAATGTACGGGTAGAAATGGACCAATAAGATGGCCACCAAGAACTGCAGACATGACACCGCATAACTTTTTTTGTAGAGTTACATAAAGAATGATGTCTATAAAAATAGTAATGATTCTGCGAATGGTTTCATATATAAAAATAAGATTATTGTTAGGGCTAAGTGTCCAAAACAGTAGATATCTATAATATTGCATATTTTAAAAATCAGAAACAGAAGTTTCGATTCTTAAACAAAAAGAAAAGAAATTTATATAAAGTGTCAGTTTCATCTACGCAGTTTTAGAAAAAAATAATAACATAATTGTTGGGCATTACATAAGCATCCTTACAAACCTGACAACACTAACAGATACCTATCGCTTCTTATATTTTATACTGTCACTCTTATCTGAATGTGCTAGTATACAAATTTTAGTTTCAGTAGAGAATAAATGATTTAAGATTCCGAAAACGAAAGGAGTATCCAAAATATACTAGTGATCGATATTGGATATAATAGAATAACTATTGTATCCAATACGAAATGAAAAGTAATGATGGTTTTTATAAAAATAATGTAGCTTAAGCTTCTGAAAATGTTAAATTTAAAGCAAAGCTAAATTTTCTGACAAAATTTGGTGTGTATGGTATGCCAAGTTGTAGACGCTAAGGCATATCCGAAAAAGTGCTCTTTACAATTATTATAGTTGTGCCGAATCTAAAGTCATGCTATTATACTAGAACAACAAGGAATTGTATAACGAACAATAATATCACTTATAGACTAAAAATTGACAGCTCTCCAAAAAGAATTTTTGGGCACTACTTAGCAGAAAAATGTGTGATGGTTGAGAACCAGAAAATTAAGAACAGTTAAGAGAGAGAGGTTCCAAAATATTCGCAAAGCTGATATTTTAACTGTTCAAAAACTAATGAGTAATGGAACATATTAAAAGAAAATTACATGCCATTGAAGACCATGAATCATTGTCAGTAGTATTATTTTACCTAGTGTCTCCTATATAAAAGTGTTAATAAAATTGAATTAAAATGTTTAATATTGAATATTATTATTTTACACACCTAAATTACATATAAAATTAAATATATTTTGTTCCTGCACATAATCTACACAGATACTTAGAATAAAGTTTTAAGTGAATAAGTGTAACATAATCCAAGAAATAATTGATCTTTTTGGATAAAAATGTTCATAACCACAATCAGATAAAGAAGTAGCCAAGGTTGTTTTCAAATGATTTACGATTTTTGACCATATATTTTTATCAAACAAAATTAACAAGATATATGTGTATCACGCATAGGATCCGGCGAATGCGTAACCCCAGGGTAGATTCCCTTATTATAGTAAATCTGTTACATTTGATTAAACTTTGTTAGGGTAAGCGAAGCAATAGAGGGGTTTCCAAACTCCCACGTTTAATGATCACAAACCCCAGTGGCGTATGTTTGAACCATCTAGATGAATGTTTTAAAGATAATAACAATACATTATTATTCAAAGCAATAATTTTATTATAAATACCAGGTAGTATCTATTAGGATCAGCAATAAAGAAATCCTCATTTGAATTTAAGTGTTGACAAATTTGAGTCAGACAGGTATGGAATTCCCAAATAAAAAATTAAACAAAGAATGCGATTGAAAACAATGAATACAGGGCAATGCTAAACACAACTTTCATGAATATATTTATTGCATATATATATATATATATATATATATATATATATATATATATATATATAAACAGAAAATAACAAACTGTCCATACAAAAGAAAATATATGTATTATCAATACACCTACTGTTATATATATTATTTCTTGGAAATTTTACTTAAGGAATTTTCTTTTAATTTTAATGGGTTTTGATTTTCGAACTAGGTGAGTATTATTTTAATATAGAATTTTACTTTCAATGAATATGTTTACATGTTTGTTAACACCAGGATCTGAATTTAAGAAATAACCGCACGTCACTGATTTAATTGCAGTTGCTACATTATGCATTCATTACTTACTTAGTTGTAACATCCAACTTGATCCAATAATGCGTTATAATTTTATTAGCTGCGCCTTAGGGATGTTCACCAATTAAATGGAAATTAGAGTAAAGATAACTAAAACTTTTAATAGAAGAAACAAAATTCGATAAATATGAGATATGATTAAATTAATATATGAATACAAATTTAGGTAACTGAAATAAATGACAAGAACAGTACATTTTAATTATGTATTCTGTGTTCAGTTACCCCCAAGATCAATACAGATAATATATAGACTAAGGAAGTTTGGATATTATTCCAGAGACGGATTTTTAAACCCAATACTATATTTTGAAAAACACGTGATATGATAGTAATAAATTAAACTGTAATTTTTGACAGTGTATTTACACATTAATTAAATTAATTAATTAGTTTTTGCATGTAAAATCGGCACCGATGTGCAGTCGTCAACTAGCGAGAATTATACGACGAGCGGCCGAGAAATATATTATATACGTATGAAGGGCGAATATTGTTTGCGTTCATAGGCGACTATCTGCTTATTGACCTTCTATTTAGTTTACACCCTTGTTCCGTGTACGGCGTGTATAGACATTTTTTATTTATTTATATGTTTAGTGAAGTGCGTATAGTGGATCTAAAAAATGGCAAGGAAGTTCGTGTCTGTAGAAAGAGTAGATATATTCGCTGTGACGAATTACGTGTCGTTGAAAAAACACCAAGCGTTGATTGATTTTTACCAACTGATGATGACACCAGGGACACGGAGCACTGATAATAGTAAGATAATGGTCGCAGAAGAAATGGAGTTGTTGAATAATGTCGGGCGCCACTTAAAACCAGAAAATTGGGAAAGTATTATAAATTAATTTAATTGGGACTGTGGTCTTAGGAGACTGATAAAAGTCGTGAAGGATGTTTGGTATGAATGGCAGAATGAATGGAAGAGCGCTAGAGTGGCTAGAGATGTGTAGCAGGGAGATTTGAAAAATTAGAAACTGCAATGAAATCGGAGGAGACCGACTTCTTGTGTGAGCGGCGTCACTGGCAGTAGTACTACTGGTAATGGGTCTAAAGAAAGAAAGTATTGACAGTGATTTTTATGGTAGTAGATATGCGCATGCGCAGTATTCGCTGTGACTTTACTTTCTTTCTCTTACAACTCGCTAAAACTTATTTTGTATGTATGTATACTGTTCTTGATGTTGACAAAAAAAAAATTTAAAAAAAAACAAAATTTATGAAATTTAAAAAAAAATTCATATAAAAAAATCTAGACGTGATAGAAAAAAATCGGCCAACGGGAATAGATTCAGAGCATTAAAATCTTCATACTTATAGCATAATTTTTTAAAGGAGGATTTCGTTGCAGACCAGTGATATCATTGATCAATAAAGATGCATCATCGTAAATTCTTTAGAATATGTCTGTTTATTTTTTATTTTTAAGTAGCCAACTGCATATAGTTGATACGTACGAAAGTATTTCCAGACCAACAGACACTTACTTTATTTACTACTTAACATATGATATTGTAAAACGTAAATATGAACCCCAATTAAATTTTTTGATTGATGCAATTATTCCTTCAATTACTTTTTGATGGAAATTGAAAGTGTTTATACACTTTATTATATTAAATTTACGTCTAGTAATAACTAATCTCCAATAATTTAAAATGTGACATTCACTATTAATCAAATCAAATAATGAAATAATAAATTAATTAATTAGATAATTGCAACCTTATAGTTCACTAGCATAATTAATGAGTTATGCATTTAATTGTGATTAAAATAAATTAAATCGCTGTTTGCTTGTTCATGCATCCTTTGCACATGAATGCAACAAATCGTCTGTGTTGTATAGACATTCAGCCAGACAAAATTCATATATCATAAAAGTTGCATGTCAGTATCTTTTTCTTCTTCAGCGCTGTATAATTGTAGGTTTAGTAAATGGCTGTGGAATTCTTAGGGATTCATTAATAAAATTACAGAGAAACTGTAGAGTTGCTGCTTGCTTCGAGGAATAAACATAAATTAGGTAATATCTAAATTACAGACATTAACGTTTGTCAAATAAAATCGATTATTTTATTGTTACTGGAGGAAACAAATTTTAATTAAAAATAAAATTTATTGAGAAAGTAATTTTTTTCGGTTCTGTGCACGAATTAAAAAAAATGAAAGAAGGATATTTATGTTCTAGAGAGAGATGACAACAGATCCAAGAGCATAAGAACACATAAACTGTGTTTATGCAAATATCTTCCTCTGTCTGTATTATGTGTGGGAGGGGGGCGTAAGGGTTGCTTTACTTTGGTTCTACCATTTCATTTTCCGATGAGATACACGTCAGAATGAGTTATTACTTTAAAAAAATGCTTCTGCTAATTCACAATAAATTGAAATCGTTGGAGGTTCTTGACGTTGGAGATTATTTGCATGGGCCGTTGCATTTAAAAGTATATTGACCAAACAAGACAGTCCATTCAAACTAGGCTTAAAAAAGCATGTGGCCTATCAAATATTGAGGAAACACGTAAGTCTAATATTGTCAGCATACTTTTAAAAGACAACCATTAGTAAGGTATTATCGAATTAAGATCAATCAAGAACATAATAAATAATATACAGTTAGATGCCTTTGTAAATTTAGAAACTAAAAATATAAAACTATATGGATAGTGTCAAAAATCCTGCCCCTCTTTATTGGTTAGTTGATATAGAGGCTGCAGAACATATAATTTCATGAGAAACTACTCTCTTGAGGTCAAAGAGAATTTCTTCCATTCAGAATATTGCCTCAGGCTCCCAGAAAAAAAAACAGTGGTTCAAAAATAGGTTCACTAGTACCTAGAATAGCATTCAATTCTCCTGAGCAACCAATAATACTACTAATACAACCTAGTCCATAGGGTGACCCAGGAAGCAAAATGACTCCATTATTTTTCTGTTTTTGTGAGAAGTTAAAATTTCGTTATATTTATTGATTGAGGCTCTATTTTTAACCAATTAACCACATCATCTGCACATTTCTTGTGTAAATCAATATATTACTTTCTTTTTCGTTATTTGTCAAATTTTCTGAGAATTAGCTGTGGAAAATTTCGTAAATTAAGAGTGTATGCTTCCGAATAGTTTCGCGGTTTACTTCACAATTTTTTTTTCAAAGTTCACTTTGTCAAGATGTCTCGTGACAAAAAACAATTGCACATAGCCAATCTATTTTTCACCAATTTTAATTTTTTTTTGCTACTACAATCACTCAATCTCAAATCATGCTTTCTTCTTCAGTCTGAATATTCCCAAAACTTAACCGCCAGAAATATAATATTTGGAAATAGCTGACCTATTTATTAACATAGCGAGAAATATATTATTTATTTAGTAAATAATGATACCAGTATTACTTTTTCAATGTTACCCTTTTTACTGTATGAAAGTTCAAGGCATTGATGGCAATTATTGACATCCCATTAAATATAAAAACGACTAAGTCTCTTATATCAAACATGCAAAATAATTAATTCTTAATTGTCATAATTATTTTGATTCCGTTTTTGTAATGGTACATAATATGCATGCGAAATTAGCGAAGTGTAAAAAAATCTATCAATTATTTGTAATTTTATTTAATGTCTGTTATAATTTATACTGAAAGAAATAATTGAGGGTATAATTGAATATATACAGTTTGAAAACATTTGTAGTAGGTAATTGGTTTATTGTTATTTGTAGTTACACAAAAAAAAACTGGAAATACCAATTATGTTGTACCCCAGTATGAAGTATAATGATCCAGAGTAAAACCTATAAGTTGATAATGGGCATTTCCCACATCTTTTTTTTTTAATTGATTATTCGTATTTATAAATATGAGCTCACAGAATTTTTTCAGACTTTTTTGAGCCACGGAAAGGGATTAAAAAAATAAAAAAATTTTGAATTTTAGTCTTATGACGTCATCCGACTAGGTTTGGCGCCAAACACAAACAACCAGCGAAAGCGAAGACGGTACCGCAGTATTGCCAGTTTTACGTATTGTTTGAAATCGTGATTGGTGATTACTTATTCAATTATAAATACAACTACAAATTCATTCACATAGTATTCTTTTACCTTAGTATGAAGACAACATTTTATTTGTACCTGTTTTAAAACTCCGACATTTAAATATTAAAAAAAAAATCAGCAAAAATCAAATAAGTTAGGTTATGTTATAGATTTATTCTACGTTATTGTTACTAATAATTGATGATTGAGAATAAATATTAATTCATTATTATAATCATTTCTATTTATTTTTAACTTTCACCTGATTATGATGATTTTACTTGAATAGTATTAGAACGTGCATTTTATTAAAAAAATCATAAAAAAATTTACGATTTTGAAAAGAATTTAAATTATGAATAATGAATAACAATAGTAAATCAATAACAGAATCATTTTCTTTGCAATTCATTAAGTGGAATATAAATCTTAATAAAAACTAAACCAAAGAATGCGCAACTATTGAAAATACATACATACATACATACATATATATATATATATATATATATATATATATATATATATATATATATATATATATATATATATATATATATATATATATATATATATATATATATATATATATATATACATGTATATATATATATACATATATATATACATATATATATATATATATATATATATATATATATATATATATATATATGTATACATACGTTTTTCCGGGTATACTCCCGCGTAGGTGATAGGCCCCGAGAGGGACCGTGGTTGTCTGAACGACGTTTCGGCAGAATCTCATCTACCATCTTCAGGTTCTAACCGATAACTGCTTACTGCGGCTTCTGGTTACTCGAACTGAAGATGGCAGATGAGATTCTGCCGAAACGTCGTTCAGACAACCACGGTCCCCTCTCGGGGCCTATCACCTACGCGGGAGTATACCGGAAAACGTATGTATATATATATATATATATATATATATATATATATATATATATATATATATATATATATATATATATATATATATATATATATATATATATATATATATATATATATATATATATATATATATATATATATATATATATATATATATATATATATATATATATATATGTATATGTATATATATATGTATATGTATATATATATATATATATATATATATATATATACCGGGTGAGTCACGAATTGCGCTCGCCCCGATATCTCCTAAAATATTTGGAATAGAAAATTGAAATTTCGAGGGATTATTATACGACTAAAATGCCATCTTTTCAATAAAAAAATCAAGTTTGGTGCACATCCGGTTTGACCGGAAATGCCCACAACTTTCGATTTTTAAATGAAACACCCTATATATTTTTACATTTTTGGAATCTAAAGGAAATTTTGAATACAATACATCCATTTTGGTCACTTTTTGATAAACATTAAAAATTTTATTAAAAAAATCTATTTCTGAATCTAGAGTGCTGTGGTGCCCAAAATATATTTTAGTTTGTGTGCTACGTTACTATAAAAATAAAAAAGAGCAATATGATTGCATTACTTAATTGTCTAGAGGCGTTTAAAATTTTTAAATGTGATTTTTACCCACTAACTCGGTTTTTTTAAATGGGAAGTTAACCGTCCACCAACATTTTTAAATACCCCATTTTCATACGAATCTAATGATACCAAAATTTTGAAAATCCGCTCAGAAATATTTGAGATTTCAGCCAAAATACAATCCAACCAAGCTTTTAGAAACATGCGGCTAATAGATTAGTGGGCTTTGGAAACTAAAATGACACATTTCTGTTTAAAATCTGGTAACCCTAATAACATTGGAAAAATCATAGTAACGTAGCACACAAACTAAAATATATTTTGGGCACCACAGCACTCTGGATTCAGAAATAGATTTTTTAATAAAATTTTTAATGTTTATCAAAAAGTGACCAAAATGGATGTATTGTATTCAAAATTTCCTCTAGATTCCAAAAATGTAAAAATATATAGGGTGTTTCATTTAAAAATCGAAAGTTGTGGGCATTTCCGGTCAAACCGGATGTGCACCAAACTTGATTTTTTATTGAAGAGATGGCATTTTAGTCGTATAATAAGCCCTCGAAGTTTCAATTTTCTATTCCAAATATTTTAGGAGATATCGGGGCGAGCGCAATTCGTGACTCACCCGGTATATATATATATATACATATATATATATATATATATATATATATATATATATATATATATATATATATATATATATATATATATATATATATATATATATATATATATATATATATATATATATATATATATATATATATATATATATATATATATATATATATATATATATATATATATATATATATGTATATATATATATATATATATGTATCACGTCCAATACAACAGGTGACACAAGTTCAAGTACAAGTCTATTTGTATTTGATGAAGTACAAGGAAGTCCAAAATGCACTAACGGTTTTTGTATGAAATAACTTTTTTTATTTGTGGCCAGATTTTGAATTTGTTTGAGGATTCTAATCAAGATAGTAATGAAGTTTGTTTGACATTAAGTGTCATTAGTTGTTATGAAGAATTACATTGGTCAGCAGTGTGTCTCGTGTTGCACATTGTTTACGTACAAATTCGGTTGTAGTGTTCATTCCATCGTCAATTTCATCGTCGTAGCGCACCATCCCGCAATACTATTTTTGCATAGTGTCAGAAGTGGCTTACTGAAGGTAATATTATGAATAAAAAATCTACTGAAAGACCCGTAAGTGTTGTGACTGCTGAAATTATTGACCGTTTAAGAGTTTCATTTACGAGGAGTCCACAATGCTCAGTTGAAAAACTTGCGGGAGCCTTAATTTTAAAGAAAAACCAGGCATTTTAAATTTCACCCCTATAAATTGGCACATGATCAAAAACTAAGCCCAATAGATGAACAAAATCGTTATTAGGTCTTATTGCCGGTAAACTTAGTTTTAACGATTGTCTGTTTATAAGCGACGAAGATCATTTTTACTTAATGGCTTCGTTAATAAACAAAATTTTAGACACTGGGCAACAGAAACCCACGTCAACTTCACGAACGACCACGACTTACACAGAAAGTAACGATTTGGTGTACGATATCAGCCACAGGAATTGTTGGCCAATATTTTTTTAAGACAAAGAGCATACCGTAACGGTAAAATCACAAAGAGCCACACAGCGAGAATCAGTATTAATATGCTGCGTGATGTGTTTCCCGGCCGATTAATTTCTCGAAACGGGGATATGATCTGGCCAGCCCAGTCGCCTGAATTTGCAGCGCCCGACATTTTTATGTTGGGATTTATAAAAACCCGTGTAGATAATACTAACCCCGTAATCTTCAAGAGTTCAAACGAAACCTTGCAAATGAAATTGAAGCAATTCCATTGGCGATACTGGGCAGAGTGATAGATGATTTTTTGTGATGCGACGCACGGCTAGAAGAATGTGTAGCAGATGAAGACAATTCAATTTTCAAGTACAAGAATTCGAACTCCCATCTTTCAAAATTGATTTAAAAGTGCATATTTCATATTTCTCCGATGTGTTGCACGTTAATGATTTCTACTCCAAGACAAAGTGCGTGTCGGTACAAAGTTTAAGCACCGTTGTGCTAGTGTTTACAAAGATAGTGATTGGCATCGCATAGGTTATTAGAAAGAAAGACGACGTAATATACATTAAATTATTATTGATTAATAAAATTGTAAAAAATATGTATAAATAAAAAAAAACCGCTACAAATTACTTAGGGATCAGAACTTCCTCACCGTAGTAAAACTCGACGTGTGGTGGAGTTTATAATAAAAGTAATTTTTGACGTTTCAAAAAATTCACATTTTTTGACGTTACAAAAAAAGTCACATTTTGACGTTTCAAAAAAGTCACTTTGACGTTTCAAAAAGTCACTTTGATGTTTCAAAAAAGTCACATTTTTTGACGTTTCAAGAAAGTCACATTTTGACGGTTCAAAAAAGTCACTTTGACGTTTCGAAAAAGTCACATTTTTTTACGTTTCAAAAATTGGGACCGATTTTGCTCTTCAACGAACTAAATCTATTTCTTGACCTCTAGAATGTGTATACCAAATTTGAAAGTCTTATCTCAAAAGCTGTAGACAATCAATATTACTGACAGTCGAAGTCTACAATAGTTGTAAAGACGGTTAAAAAAAACCGTCGAGTTGTCCATCGAAATGAAAATGTGGAGGTTAGATTCGCTTCTATTAAGCTGTTATACGATGCAAAATATTAGACTATTATTATTTTTCTTATACATGTCATTACACGAATTAATAAACTTTTATTGAAACAGAACTTTATTTTTAATAAATATACAATGAAATTTTTTTGAAAGGTGTTGAAAGTGTCCACCATCTTGCTTCAGACAGTTCTGAGCCTTCATTTTATTGCAGTCGAAACCAGTTTGAATCATAATGGGAAAGTTTTGTGTTTTTGAGTAAATATCATTACAAAATTCTAAACACGGTATCTGACATTAACAGTGATAGTGACGGTTTAGATATTACATCGATATAATGGCGAGTCCCGATCAGTGTGTAGTGGAAAATACAGAGAGGATCTCCGCAGTCGTGTTCCGTCATTTTTTACTCCATCCTACTACAAGCTTAAGATCATGTATCTGTCAAACACAAATATCAAAATAATAAAACGTAACCTGTAAACTATTTGGCAAGTCAAAATAAAACCTTTATAGTGGATTCGGAAAACCTTTTACTATGTTGGTATATTTTTTGCTACAACACAAATTTATTTTGGGTTAGATCACAACAACTGACCCCTAGAAATGTTGAAATGTGCATATTTCGTCAATGATATAATCCTCTAGTTATCTGGATTTTCAAAACTGAAGCCAGGAACATGGATGATTCGTGACGACCTGTACATACTGTAAGTAGAGTGAGGCAATCCAGCCAAGTTCCAAATGACAGTATTTACGAATATACAGGATGATCATGAATTTTCAGCAAAACTGTAACTTTTGAACCCGTAATGGTAATGGTAATGGTAATGATGGGGGAGGCTGACGCCTGGCAAGTAGGCCACAGACGGGCCCTTTTTACCAACCCCCAGCTGTCCCCTCAGCCATGTGCTTCTCTTACTCCCTCATCGAATCTTTCCGACCTTCTGATGAAGGTCAGGATGTCACTCATTGCGAGGGAACTCATCTCCTCCCTTAGAAGCACCTCAGAACCGAAGATACTGTGTCTCAGGCGCCCAAACGCTTCACATTGTCCCAGGAAGTGGTAAGATGTCTCTTCATCACTCCTGCATCTTGGATTTGAACCCGTTATGGAAAATAATTAATTTTTGGTACACATCACATACTATTAAATTCCAACAGCCTCGAGTAGTCACAATTTCAACATTCCAGGGCCGTAATATGAAAATTCTCATTTTTTGTGTTCATTCAGAAAAATTCACCTTATATATACTTTTTTTAGAATTTAACGTAGCAGTTTAAAAGTACATGAACCAGCGACAAAAATCATGTACCTGATTTTTTTGTCACACTTTCATCAGTTTTTAAATGAACCATCAAGTTTTGACACTACGTTCTTAAAATTAGATTTTTCAATGTTATAGTAGCAATAAGAATAGTTAAAGCAAATACTTTTTACTGTACATCGATGGCAATAGTACCACTACTCCCTACTAAATAAATACATAAATACTGCCCGAGAACGTTTTTAAATAATCAATCGGTACTTGCTTGGATTGCCCCAGTCTACCATTACAGTATGTACATTTCGTCATGAATTACCCTATATAATCGTAATAATTTAATTATCCCATTTTATTTTTAATTTTCTGCAATTTTCTAATCCATTCTTTGCATCTTTCAAATAAATTATTGTACATTCCCTGTATTAACGTACATATTATTTTTCTGGGTTTTGCATATGGGGCAAATGCATGTTAACAAATCATCTAAAGTTATGGCATAATATATAAATAAAAACGTAGATAAGCAAGGAAAACAATAGATAAAATCGGACTGTTTGCTATAATGACCTGATAATTATATTATAAATGATCATTTTTCATGTCCAGCAAAATCAAGCACTTGTTAGTTTCTCATTTTCATAATGGTATCTCAATTATTCTTACATTTGAATACATTGTTGTTGTCGCAGTAAACAGTGTAAAAGAAGCAATAACAATCAGCATAATGACCCGTCATTTAATTATTGTAGCAAACCTTTATTTTCAAAATAAAATACACATTCCATAAAAATCAGTAGTTTATTACTTTTTATCTGTTTATGACACGTTTTAAACAAATTTACTATATTTTGTTAAGTTTCTATAGGAAGTTTGTAGATTTTATCACCCGTTTTTTACAAAGATTCTGTATAAATACACACATTTTTGTTTCCTTCTGTACAAAGACCCCTTTCTTCATTTATTTTGGGTCTGTAGTAGTTTTTTGGATTCAAACTGTTTTATTCCTGTGTGTTTTTAAGGACATTTCTGGTCTATCTGTAGGATTTACCAAAAGTAACCAGTAAATATGCATCACCCTGTATAAAAACAGGACTCTTCCTGAATTCGTAGCATTTTTTAAATATGAGTGTCTACGGTACTTTCGGAGAAGCGAATTGTTTTCTAATGCTATATGGTTGCTGCTTGACTGCTGTCTCTACATCAGATAGGTCATGGAAAACAATTGACACCTCAAATAGTTGACAGTTTTAGAATATTAATTGCAAAACACGCTGTTGATAAAACTGTATGAAAAAAAACACGTAAGAATAAAATACTCTATGATGAAAAGATTTATTGAAAAATAAGAAAATACAAAAATTAATAAAAGAAATGCGATACAAAAACTAATAACAGGTATTACTATCTCGGCCTCGTACAACGGTTTGACATCCTCGTAGCATACTCACTGTCAACGATATTGTCTACGATGTTCTGTGGAATGTGAATTCATCCTCCAGTAACAATATTTCCCAACTCTTCAATATTGTTCGCTGGTTCGATTAAACTTCTTATTCTCCTTTTTAAATTGTCCCAAATGTGTTCAATGAGATTGGCATCGGGGGATTTAGCAGGTCAAGTCATTTAAGTTAGGTTTTAGTACAGAAAAATTTGTTAACCTGTTTTGCTTTGTGAGGCCTTGCGTTATCATCTCGTAAATGAATTCCAACCATAAATGTTATTTAATAACCTTGTCCATGCCCTACTAATAATAGACTGACTTACAATGAAAGTCTATTCAATAGCTCTTTGCCATAAACCACTTTCTAACATGCCTATATAAGACAATTTAAATCTGCACTACTCAAATGACGTTTACAATTAATATTCAACAACTGTCAACAATTAAAGGTGTCAATTGTTTTCCATGGCTTACCTGGTTTATAATACAGTCAAACAGAAGACATATACCATAGAAAATAATTTGTATCTCTGAAAGTATAATAGATACTCAAAATGTAAAATGTCAAGGTTTTAGGAAGAATCCTGCTATTGTACAGGGTGATACACATTTACCGGTAACTTTTGAGAAACCCCATAGATGAAACCAAAGATTCACAAAAAACACGCAAGAACAAAACATCGTGTATCTATAAAACTATAAGTCCAAAATAAATGAAGAAATTGAGAATTTGCCTTTAATACTAATCTTTGTATCTTATTACACATTTTGCTCTTCTTCCGATTTCTTTTTGTTTTTAAACTTGACTTAGGGACGTCCTAGAAGATAATCGGTTTCTGTCACAAATAAGTTTAACAGAATTTCTATAAAATCATAGACGCTTTTATCTTTTATACAATAACATTAATAATTATTTGAAAATAACTGCTACTTCTATAGAAGATGTCTTTAAAATCTGTTATAAAAAACCATCATGTAAATCGTTTACTTTCAATTGCACTTACGAGTACATACGTTTATAATTTAATTTACAATTAAGACACGTTTCCAATTTATTCTGTGGGCAATATACTTAATAACAGTAATTATTTTAACAAATATTCTTTCATTTTGGTGAAACTTAATTTTACTACTCTCCTATGTATACCCTCGGCCACAGATTAAATTACTTTGTTACAACTTTTGAAAATAAAACTAGGAAATTGTACTTCGGCGTTGCTAACTACATCTTCTTATTAGTAACAGTTTTCTTTATTACACCATTTTATTGATTTTCAAAAGTTTATTGGAAAACAGGAACTACTCCAATATTTTGCGGAATTATACTGAAGTGGCTATAAGAAATGAGAAAAGGGCATATTTTAATTTTAAATTTGGAACCAATGATTCTAAAATTATATGGAAAGAACTAAAATCTTTAAATATAAATAAACAGAAGTATTCTGACTTACCATTACACCTAAAGGACCCTAACACTATAAATGACCATTTCATAAACAGTGTACCCAAATCTGACTATGACAATAGTCACTTAATAGATTACTATAACAATAATACTTTCAATAATATACCAACTAACTTTGACTTTAACTTAGTAAATGATGATGCAATATTAGAAATTATACATAAAATTAAGACACATGCAATGGGGTTAGATGATATTAATTTGGTCATGTTAAAGTACTGCTGTCCGCATATCATACATTATATCATGCATATAATAAATAGCTGTTTACTAGCAAATACTTTTCCTGATCTGTGGAAACAAGCTTATATAATCCCCATTCCCAAAGTCTCAGATCCATCGTCACCTAAAGATTTACGTCCTATCAGTATACTACCAACTTTATCAAAAATTTTAGAAAGAGTCATGTATTTTCAATTAATGGTACATCTACAAAATTTCAATATACTACCTGCTCACCAATCTGGCTTTAGGCGAGCTCACAGTTGCACAACTGCCTTGTTGAAAGTCTCAGATGATATCTTGGAGACATCTGATGGTGACAAAATTACAGCCTTAGTACTGTTAGATTTTACTAAAGCTTTTGATACCCTCCAACATCGTTTACTTATCGCTATTCTTCACTTTATTGGTTTGGGTAAAAATGCAGTTAATCTGATTGAAAACTACTTGAATAATAGAAACCAAATGGTGAAAATAGACAATAAATGTTCAACTGTGCGCTCGCTTAAAGTAGGCGTCCCCCAAGGATCAATATTAGGGCCTCTGCTATTTAGTATTTACACCAGCAGTTTTTGCAACCACCTAATACATTGTATATCACACATGTATGCAGACGACACACAGCTGTACCTATCATTTGATAAGGATAAGTCTGTAGAAGCAACCGAGAAAATAAATTTAGATCTTAAAATTATTAAGAAGGTTTCAAAAGAACAGTTTTTGTTTTTAAATCCTGTTAAATCGAAATTAATTTTGTTTGGAAATAAATTAACTATTGCTGGAATCGTTGAACATTTTATTGTAAAAGTAAATGACACCAATATACCGATTGTAAATACTTCTAGTAATTTGGGTTTAAATTTTGATAACACATTTAGATACACTACACAAGTCACGAAGTACATACAAAAATCTTATTTGGCATTAAAACTACTTTATCCGCACCACAGATATCTATCCGAGAAAATAAAAACATTATTATGTGAATCGCTTGTATTGTCAAATTTTTCCTATTGTGCGCCCGTTTATTATCCTTGTCTTGATGTATTGACTAAAAATAGAATACAGAGAACACAAAATTCGTGCCTTAGATATATATTTGGAATACGTCGCAGAGACCATATATCACATAAACTAAAGGATTTAAATTGGTTGAATATGAATAATCGGCTAAAGTTACACACTTTGTGTTTGTATCATCAGTTAATTTGCACTAAGATACCACCATACCTATATAACAAAATTCGCTTTCGGTCAGATATTCATAATATTAATATTAGAAATAGAAATTACATAACACCTCCCTCTCATAAAACTAGTCTTTATGAACGGTCTTTTAGTTACAACATTTCTAAACTTTATAATGCTATACCTATAAATAATAAACAACTGACTGTAAAAAACTTTAAAAATGAAATGTCAATGTACCTATATATTAATCAGTAACTAGCAATGATTTAATTTCAGTTGAAAATAACAATGAAATAAATCTAATTTATTTATTACTAAGCAGTTTCTCTATTATCTCAGTTTAGTTTAGTTTAGTTTAGTTGATTTTTTACTGTTAGGCATTATTCCAGTAATAACATTTTGGTTAGGCTAGGTCAGTGTATTAAACCGGGGGGGCAGATATTGTTTCTGCCTGCTTGAGCATAACCTAGTGGTTTTGCTTTGGTTTTTTTTTCATTTATTTTGATACATTTGATTTATTTTGATACATTTGATATGTTGATGTATTGATCTGTTGATATATTTATCGTGTTGATTTGATGTACTTATTGTAAATTTGGAAGGAAAATAAATATATTATTATTATTATTATTTTTATGCCTAACAAAAACTTTAGTCAAATTTTGGTCTCTAATTTTTCGTTACTTTCCGTACATGTTAAAACATACATAAAGGGTAGTCCACAAAAAACAGTCGACACGGGTTTATGTCATTTTCACTCAACTTTAGACAAAACGGTTGAACAAGTCGATCTGATTTTCAAGAACGCCACTTACATCACCATTTTTATTGGCACCACCTCAACCCCTAACCGGGGTGATATTTACCACCAAAATTTCAAATGACAAGAGGAGTCATTGATAAAACAGTTTAAAATATTCTCTTTGCAACGATAGTTAACCTTTTAAAATCGAGTTATTAGTTTCCCATAAATTGCGTTCCAAGATTGTAGTAAGTACACAATAAAGTAAAAGTAAAATGTGTCAGTTGATATATGTCCGAAATGTGCTCCATTAATTTCCATACAATAATGAAACCTTTGTTCAAAATGCCGTCGAACATTCTGCAGCTTTTCTGGAGTAATATAATAGAATTTGGCTGTTCCTAAAGTTGTCATTACCTTACTAGTTTCGATTATTTCAAATATTTGCCGTAACAGTTTAATGTCGTAGATCTTTAATGAAAATAATGCATTGCATAGGACCTAGTGCGGAGCTCTGAGTTACCTCGAATTTTATATTGGTGAAGGTAGAATTCATATGCTGGTAATTCACAAATTTATAGTTTTCTTCCACGTAAAATGTTAGTAGCTTCTTTTTGATAAAAAAAGTTTTATAAAAACCACGTATTAAAATATGAGAATATTTATGTTTTCATTACGATTCGTCCGCTATAAGTCTTATTTTGCGTAGTAGTTTATGTAATACATAAACTACTATTATTGAAAATTTAAATTAATACAAATCAATCGTTTTTTGTTTAATATATTAATTTTCTCATTGCTTGTTAAAAGTACAATATCTCATTTTCTTTCCTGTGTTAAGACTTTCGCTCTCAGGCATTTTCATGTTCCGCTAATTTTGAAAAGGAAACAGTAGCTTCTGAAAAATCTAATGAACTCATATTAAGTACTCCGACCAAATAAGTGTATTGTAATCAGTTTTGTCACAACTCAAAAATGAATTGTACAGGGTTATTCATTATAAATTACCCACCCCTTATCATCGTTATTATTGCCTACAGAAAAAAAAGTTTAAATAAAAGTTGCGTGGTTATGACTGAGTTTTGTTAAAATGCTATCAAAAGTACAGTAACGAGCAGATTTCAGGGGGATACAAAAAAAAATAATATATTTTTTTAAAATGGGATACCCTGCATATTATTAAAATTTTGGGATGATCCTTTGTTCCTGATTTCTAAAATATACCATATGTTACCACTACCATATACCATTTTTGAGTTATTAAAAGTCAAATATCTTAGTTAAACTAGTTACTGTAAATATGGAAAAGTTAACATTATTAAAGTAAGCTATGAAAATGACAATTATTATGTTTGATAAAGTGACATTTCTTTAATGAAATAATCAAAATTGTTTACAGTGAGGAAGAAAATGTCCAAATATTTACTTGTTATATACAAAATAACAAAAATAAACGTGCAGCAAAAAGAGCATATAGGGTGTTGTATCCAAATCGTCCAACACCATCAGAAAATATTTACCGAAAGGTGAATAATACCTCCAGTTTTAGTAGAAAAAAGCATGTAGTTTAAGCAAACCAGGAAGAACAGCTAGATATACTGCTTCATTTTGAATGTAAGCCCATCCATATTTATTCGCGAATAGACTTTTTTGAAACATTGTATTATTTTTTTAGGAAATTCTGAATGTAGTATAAATAATGCAGTCAATCAATTAGGTAAAAGTTATTCCAAAATCCAACGTACGTTAAAAAAATAACAGCTAGAGACCATATAAAATATTACCCGTACAAGTTTTAACAGAGGCTCATAAAAGAAAAAGGCTGGACTCTTGCCGCCAGATGATGCAAAAGTTGGATGAACATCCCGATTTATTTTACTAAAATATTATGGACTGATGAATCATTCTTTTCTACGGAAGGAGTTTTGAATAGGAAAAATCGAAGGTCGTGGGAAAACAAGTACAACAGAAAAAGATTGGTAAAACAAGTAAAAAAAAAATCAGGAAGAAAACTGTTAGCGTTTGGTGTGAAATTTTTTAGAAACAAAATTGTTGGGCCTATATTTTATGATTATACTTTAACTGGAGTTACCTATCTGGAAATAATTATCCTAGAAACAGAAAATATTCTTTTACAGAATTTTCTGGAAACGGAACTTGATGATATGATTTGGATGCAGGATGGGGCAACTCCGCATAGTGTCCTACCCGTTCGAGATCATTTGAATGATGTATTCCCAATATGGATAGGGAATAATGGACCTATTAAATGGCCACCTAACAGTCCGGACTTGACCCCTATGGATTAATTTTTTTGGGGATTTCTAAAAGACATTGTCAATAATAATAACAGTATTCAAGTCATTAAAGACAGGATTCGACTTGAAATAAACAATCTGAATGTAAATAATGAAGCCATTTCAGGTGCAATTATAAATATAAGAAGACGTTATCAATTATGCATTGAGAATAATGGTGGACACATCGAACATCTTTTATGAGATCATTTATTTATATTTAAATTTCCTAAATAAATATTTGTTATCTATTTTGTATAAACATTTGGTTTTTTTCTTCCTCACTGTAAACTATAACGATTATTTCATTAAAGAAATGTCACTTATCAAACATAGTTGTCATTTTCATAGCTCACTTTAATAATGTTATTTTTTCCATATTTACAGTAACTACCTAGTTTAACTAAGATATTCGACGTTTAATAACTCAAAAACGGTATATGGTAGGGGTAACATATGGTATATTTTAGAAATCAGGAACAGAGGATCATTCCAAAAATTTAATAATATACAGAGTATCCCATTTAAAAAAATATATTATTTTTTTGTATCCCCTGAAATCTGTACGCCACTGTACTTTTGATAGCATTTTAACAAAATTCAGTCATAATTATACAACTTTTATTTATAGCTTTTTTTGCATAGGCAATAATAACGATGATAAGGTGTGGGAAATTTATAATGAATAAGTCTGTACTATATTTTCACTTCAAATTGTACTTTTTAATCACAATTGTACTGTATTTCGTCTATATTCTAGAGATGTCCACATTCTCAGTTTTTAATAATATATTTAGAAAAATAATCTTAGTAATTTTTAAAGGACCAATATCTTCAGAATAGTGCACTTTGACACACTTACTACGACCGGCAACAAATTCTAAAAAAGGCGTAATTTAAATGTTGAATTAAATATTTTGTGGAGGCAAATTCAAAATAAATAATGAAGTATTTTTAAAAAATTGTCAAGTATAATAAACATATTAATTTAATGTTTTTAGTTAAGAGACATTTAACGTTGATATTAAAGTTCATCTATTCATCTAAAATACATATTGCTCGACATAGGTAGTGCTGATTATAAAAAACATATGTAATACAGAACGTGCAGGTTTAATTATAAAAAATCACAGCATCACAACACAAAAGTAGTACACTAGTCGTAGCGTAAAGGTAGTCGACAAAATAAAAAATATATAAGTTGGACAGAAATAAATGACAGACGACATTTAAACTAAGTTGGCTTAGACCTAAAATTAAATGAACTAACCAGCTCGACTTGTGTTTCTGTATGTATATGTACAGTGAGTGGTTTGCAGCTAATTGAGCCGTTTCTCGCATCCTAAGCCACACTTTCTCTTGTCCACCCAGTTATTTTCATTCATGTCTCTTCTTTCCAGCGCCTCCATAACTCCCTCCATCCATTTTCTCACGGGTTGTCCTTTTTTTCTTCTTTCTGGAGGAGACCATCGCCACACTTGTTGGGGCCACCTATTCGGATCCATATGCCTTAGATTTTGTTACCACAGCAGTATTTTTTTTTCTCTACGTTCATTCTTGTTTCTTATATGTTGCAACCTACAGCTTCTTCTCGACGCGTCCATTTCTACCGCAAGCAGCCTTTCCTTATTTCTGTGTGTTATTTCCCACGTTTCGGATCCGTACGTCACTATGCTTTGAACAATGCTTTTATAAGTTCTTTTTTTGTCGGTTCCTTTATTTGTTCTGACCACCATATCGAGTTTAACTGTTGAATAGCATGTTTACCTTGTATCATTCTATGGTTTAAATATCTTCGGCTATTCCCGTCCATTGACATAACGGTTCCTAAATACGGGTACACACTACAGACTTTTATGTCCTTTCCATTCACATCCATGGCATTCCCTTCTTCTCCTATTACCAAATATTTGGTTTTGTCACAATTAATTTTTAACACCCATTTTTCATAGGTTTCTGTCAATTTCTGCATCATGTAATTAATGTCAATCATCTGACGCAGTCACTACTTAGTCTTCTGCAAAAAGAAGGGAATGAAAGTATTCGCCACTTACACATACGCCCATACTCCTGCATTTGGTCTGCCATTCTTATAAAACCTTATCTATATAGATTTCGAATAGAGTAGGTGAGAGGCAACACCCTTTACGTCATCCTTTCGTGATTTCAAAAGTGTTGGACATATTATTCCCAATTTTAAGTCCACTCTTTTGCCCTTCATAAAGATCTCTTATGGTGTCAATGTATTTGTAATGAAGAGAACTATTATAAAGTACTTCGAACAGTTTCTATAAGGGCATCTAAAATATATATTTTAGTATAATTTGGGAGGAATCATGTTCAGCTCATTGCTGTACGGAGAAACAATACTAATTTTTGCTATTTTCTGCTACTTCATTGCTATTTTTTACAAGTTTTGATAAATATATGAATGATCGAGATTAACAGATTCTGAATTTGGATTCAGTGCATCAAAATACATAAGAAACATACTTGATCTAGTTCAATAAAATTTTCTTCATTTACATAATTGCAATTTTTCGTAATTTTTAGCCATTTTCAGCGTTTTTCGCAATTTATTCAAAATTTTGAGGGTGTACGGGACAAACGGACGTCGGATTTGGATTCAGCGCATCAAAATACATATAGGTAGATAGGCCTGGTCAAATATATAGACCACTTTTTTTTGTGTCGGTGCAATCAATGACTTAATTAGTTGTGAAGAAATAAGATTATTATTATTCAAAGGCTTATCGGACATAGCTATCCTATCAAAACATAATAAAATTTCACGTAATTGCAACATCACTTGGGAAAATATAGTTGCATGTGATTTGATATTTAATTCCATATAGGTGTGGCAGTAAAAAAATGAATTACTTCTTCTTATGGAAGATATCCAATCTTAGATGAAGTACATATTTTGATTTCACGCCATTAATGAATTCAAAACCAGTTATAAGACGTGATCGACATACATAAATTAATTGCAAGACTGTTTCCAACTTGTACACACACTTCATGTATGTAATTTTAGATCAAACTAATAATTATTTAATTTACAGTAATTACGGATTGCGGATGTATTGATACCTAGTTACATTGTGAAAAATTTCATTGAAATAACCGCAATTCAAAAAAGTTATTTGATAAGATGTAATTATTCTTCGAAATCATTAAGAAAGTGATTAAAAATAAATAAATTATCTCACGTTCGCAACAATTTTAATATCAGCATTTAATTACGAAGATGCAGCTGATTACCGTAGTTTTTATTGCAATTTCGTTTCAAATAGCAACAAAATGGTAAAATCAGATGAAATTTAAGATTTAACTTTAGACCGATAACTGAAATTATGTAGCAACACATGTTCAAACATGAGGGATGTTATAAAAACTAATAACCCAAGGGTGAACATGCTTATAACTGATTCCTTAGATGCAAACAAATTTACTGATTTTTTTGTAAACATAGCAAACATTTTAAAAGATTTACAAACAATTGATAAAGATCCCCTTGAGAGGTCTCTCTTATAATGAGGCAAGGTAGATAATCTCAAATTAAAAAAAAATAAAAGCAAAATTCCATATGATTTAAATGTTGATGTTATAAAAACTTTATAATAATTATCCATTTAACCAATTTAATTACTTAATGTATATAAATATCTGAGGTTTTTAAAACTGCAAACATAGTATATTATCATCGAATGGTTCTAGTGAATATCTCATAAATTATCGAACCCATATCTTTGATTCCAATTTTTGTTAAAATGTTTGCGGCCGCACTGTAGATCCAAATAACTATCTTACACTAATAATATGTTTTATATAGGTCAATATGGGTTTATATCAAGAAAGTTGACAAAGGTTGCGATTAATAACTTAACTCAAATAATTTTATTTGACATAAGCTTTTGATTGTGTCGCATAGCATACTTATTAATAAATAAAAATTGTATAATTTCGACGTCAACAGTATGAACCCTTTACAATACTATCTAACAAACAAGAGTCAGTATGTCATTTACGACAGGAATATATCAAGTCAACAATGTGTCAAGCATGGAGTGCCGCAAGGCTCGGTATTAGTTCCAACGCTTTTCTTAATATATATAAATGTTCCAGTAAATTCTTAGATAATCTCACACTGATTTTATTTGCGGATGATACCACTATACTAAAACAGCACAGTTCCCTCCAGACTGTTAAGGAAATGCTGGCAACAGTCAGTCATATACAAAGAATTATTGTTTCCTATCAAACAAAATAAGTTGTAATAAAAACAAAACTCAGTCTATACTCATTAGCTTACGTATTGTAAATCTTAAGACAGACATAGTTAATAGCATTTCAGTAAAATTTCTTGGTATAGTACTAGGTCCCAGATTGACTAAGATGGAATACATTAATCATATAACCATATTTTTAATTCGGAATTTCAAATCGCTGTGTCAGACAAAACCTTAGTAATGGCTTACTCTGGATTTTTTTCATTCTAGTCTGGCACATGCTGTCTTGAACTGGGGACGCTCACCCCACACGAACATTTTTAAGTTTCAACGTAGATGCATAACTAGAAATAAATATCGAGATTGCTGTAGAGAACAGTTCGTAAATTTGAATATACTCACCCTCTCATGTGCAGAATCTTTATTGTACATGAAACAAAATATTTATTTATTTGAAAAATAAAGTGATATATTTATCAACACTAAACAAGAAACAACGGTCAAATTATGTCAAATTTTCATAGACTATCTAGAACCAGAAACTATTACTGTGTAAAATGTTTTAATGTTCTATGTGATGTATTGATGATTTCATCATTATTTAACACAATCCAAAATTAAATCTAATCTAAAGTCCAAAGCATTCTACAACTTTGAGGAGTACTTTTTAAACGATTTTACTGATATATTTGAACCAACATACCAAAATGGCTTTCAAAATACTAGATTCATTTTATAAATGTATGTTCTTATTTTTAATTGACGTTTTTAATGTGTTTTCTATTTCAATATTTGTCTATTTTTGTTTTTTATATTTGTTTATTTTAAGTATCCTAGCTTTGTACGTAGTTGTAATAATTATGATATAATCTATGTTAAGAACTTTCAGTGCGTCGCAAGAGTACATAGGGTTGTGCCTTTGACAGGTCGAAATCTTTTTTGGTCAATTGACCGGTCAATTGACTGGTCAATTGACTAAACGTCGGTCAAATTCTTCTATTTTTTTAAGGAAGTAGATACCTAAAAAAACAACAATTTTGCCAAAAAAAAAAGTTATTAATAGAAAAATCGGAAATTCTAAAAGTAAAAACAGTAACTTATTTGAAAATCATTACACAGCTTTATTATTATTATATTGCTAAATATTGACTAAATTAGATAACGGCACATTATCTTCATTGTCATACACACACTACACACTCAACCTGTTTGTAGTCTTCGGCTTCGGAGTCACTGCCTTCAGAATCGCTACTAAAATTTAGTTTTTCTGTATTTTCCTTATATTTCTCATAACTATTCATAAGTTTTAAGTTATATTTTATGTACACTAACTTTCCTGAACGAGTGGTTTTCAATCTGTTACGTAGTTTACTGTGGACAATACCCCAAGCAGACCAATTTCTTTCGCAAGATGCAGCAGAAGCGGGCATACTTAATAATTTGTCAGCAACATCATGCAATGGACACTGAGGAAACCAGTTTTTCCACCAAGTAGCCGGTGTTACATTAGATGAAGTTTTGCATTGTGAGGTGACCCCTTTCGACGCGGCCCAAATAATTGGTTTATTGAATATGTTTTGTTGAGTTCTAAAGTTGGTAATTTCACCTATTACTTTGACCTCATTTTCTTCCGAACTTGGCTCCACTATAAGAGCAATGGCTCGTTTAAGTTCTTCATGTTTCAAATTATCCCCTCTATAACGCTGTCAATTGACCAGGCACAACCCTAAGAGTACATTTATCTATCTATCTATGTATTGAAGTACTGTTCATTATTTTTATATATTTTATTTTGTTTTAGGTAAGTACCTACCGAAGCGAGTGTTATATATATCTAAATAACAATCATAAGATTTCGTTGGTAAGTTAAACATGATAAAATATTTTTTAAAATGCGCCAGCTAAAATAGAAGAAAATTATTTACTACCATTATTGATTCGATCAATAACACTGTTTAGGAAAGTTAAAGATACTGCGAGAAAATTAATTTTCATTTGGAAACTATACTGTATTTTAACACATCAATTTCCATTAATTTTTTATTAAATTGATACAAATAATCCCATTTTTCAATTTTATTAGCAAGAAAATAACCAAAATAAAAAAACCAATACAGATTTCATTTGAATCTGTAAATCTGTTCTTCAGTTTCAGTAAGATGTATCTCCCCCATTTGTATCAATAACAACTTAACATCGTCTGGACATAGTGTCAATGAGATTATTTTTATTTTATTTTATTTCACATACATCCAACAGAATTTATATTCAATTTACAGGATCAGAAATAGAGTACTAACATGATGTACGTATAATATAATTTATAAATCATATGAAATTAATATAAATTAAGGTGATTAATATATACCAGAACAATCAACTAACAAAATTTTGACTTAATTTGACTTAGGTTACTATTAAAAATATTTTTTCAATAACTTGTGGCACATAACGTATAATGGAGAAAACTTTAAAATATTTGCGGATCTAGTTAGGCTAGTTGGTGCTTTAAAATTAATTTTTTCCAATTGTGGACAATCCATCATACTCTTTAAAAGTTTAAATAAAACATTTTACAGATCTCTACGATGCTTCATAGAACTGTATGAGAAACTATTTAGCAAGAATTGCTGATCGCAACCTACAGGGGGATACAATATATAATCAATTGTAAATGGCAGAAATTCTTAAAAACTTTCTTTGGATATCTTCAGTCTTATTATGGATATTGTAGCATGGATCCCAAATCACACTTTCGTGCCTAAGCCTTTTTCGTACCAGCGTGTTGTATAGTCTTTAGTGTTGTAGAATTATGATAATCGCGCATGATAAAACTAAGCATTTTAAAGAATGACGATAGGGTATTATTTGTATATTCCCTAAAAGAAAGTTGAGAATGAAAGTGACACAGATCTTTAAAATTGTCGTAGTACCGTTAATATCATAATCGAACTGTAACTAGTCTAACTTCCTAATAAATGAAACCGTATTGCATTGACTGATATTCATATACAATCCATATTTGCTGCACCAATTATTGAGTGTGTATATGTCTGTAATTTATTATAATCGGATATACTGTGAATTTAATGGTAAATTTTCAAGTTATCAGCATGTAATAGATGAACATTGGAGTTCAAGTGTGGTATAATTTATGAATATAATAAAAAGCAAGGGGCCCAATACCAAACCTTGTGGAATGGCTGATTCAGATATAAATTCTGTAGATCTATAACTGATATTGTACAAATCGATTTCTATTACGTAGATAGGATCAAAAAATTGAATTAATTCTAGATTAAAGCCCAATGAATATCATTTTTTCAGTAAAATACCACGGTCTATTGTGTCTAATGATTTAGGGAAATCCATATAAATGGCATCGACCTGTCCACCGTTATCTATAATTTGCTAACTACTGTGCTATGCAAATAGGGTCGTACCTGTGTTGGTTAATACAAATGCTTCAATGGACTTGCGGATAAAGCGTGTTATGTGGGAAAAAATTATTTCTAATTGTTATAGTGCCGTAGTTTTGCATATTTATCAGATTTACTGTATTTTTTTGTGAATTTGGCAAATATTTGAGACTTTCCACTTAATCAAGAAATGTATTTGTTTGCAAATATAGGTTAAAAATGTAAAGGAGTGGTATAGCTAATATGCTTGAACGCTGGTAGGCTATCAGAACTTGCAGTAAATTTCGGTCTAATTTACTTAAATACATATAACACAGCCTGTTCAGTTACCATTGTAATTGTAATGTTAATGTTATCTCTCAAATAGTCTACAAGAATAAAATAACCTAAGTTATCATCAAATGATTTGGCAGTATTATCCGGATTCTCAAGGATATTCTTGTTGTTGTCATGGTGATGGGTAATGAACTTTTATTCTTGACATAAGTGCAGAAGCATTTTGGATCAGTTGTTAATTTATTTTTAAAGGATTGTAAATAATTATTGAAGTAACCTTGATAGATACTGGCTCAAATCCCTGGAAAGACCACTCTCAAGTTTTTATTGTTTGAGGATGAGGTTGATGGTTACGTATTGTTCTTTTGAATATATATTATCCCACATGTACTCAATGCCGGAGTTCCGAGATTTTGTAGTGCAAGTGTAACGATTCTTGCACGATGATAGTCCAAAAAAAAATTCTCACCGGTTCTCTCAACAATAAACAAGTCAGATGGTCCATTAAAGCATATGCCTCCCCACACCATGATTGAACCACCACCTTAAGGACAGATTTCATAAACTTTACGGCTATTTCTGCCTACCCCTTGCCTAATCCATACCCTAACTATAACTATATAAGATGTTTAGATGATCTAATCGTTTGAAAATCTACTTTCTGAAGTTTCATCGGTAAATAAGATAGAACGCCATTCATCTCTCTAATGTAGATATTCACGCGCCCATTCTAATCTTGCTAGTTTATGATCTATGGTCAAAGGAATAATTCTTCTCATTCGTTTCCTAGAAACTATACTTCGATCCCTAGAACGTTTTAGCATCATTTCCATGGATACACGTACTCTACTGGAATTGTCTAGTGCATCTGCTATGTTTCTTGAGGTACAGAATCTTTTTCTATTGGCAGTTAGACAAATGTAGCGATCTTGCGCTGTAATGGTTTTTCTTAGATGACAATTTATATAACACTTTCAGATACTGATTCTGGTGTTTTGGTATCGTGAAAAAAGTTGAGAAATGACAGTTTGAGGCACATATTGAATTTCGTAGCGACCTCTACTTTATTTCGACCAGCACCAATGATTTCAACGGCCATAATTCTTCTTTGGGGAGTTAACTTTCTCCATGCAATATTTAAGAGGCTTCTGTAGGCATTAGGTAACCTAACATACAATTTAATGAATTCTGCTCATAAATTATGTAAATGATTATTAATAGCTAAACGACAGTTTCCGAAATTTTAGAACTTTGTTGCCATTTCATATGACCATTTCCAATGTGAAGTTACATTTCATAACGCTGTGATTTGTCAACTAACGTCACAGTCGAAGTCAGTGAATTTTCCAAATCACGGCCTTATGAAATGTAATTGAACCCTAAAAATAGTTATAAGAAATGGCAACAAAGTTCTAAAATTTGGGAAACTTTGTCGTTTACTTATTAATTTACATTTACAAAATTTATGAGTAAAAATTCACTGAATATATGTTGAATTATCTAATACCTAGTGAAGCCCCTGAAAAACTGTATTTCGAGTTCACAATCAAAAATATGCTAATGATCTCCAACGATAACCTGACGACTAAATTCAAGAACACCAATAATCCTCCAGCAATTGCAAGAACCTATATTTTTTATAGTTTTTTATTGAATTGTTTTATGTCCAACTGGTGAAGCAAGAAATATTTCGGAGCACCTCTTAAAATTTGTAATATACTTGACATACTTGAAGCAATTTCTTTCACTTTTCAACACTATGCTAGTTTCTTTATTTTCAGTAGTTATAATAATCCCGTAACTAAAAATTACTAAAACATCTACTTTTCAAGTTCGCTGAAATCTTCTGTTGTTCAAAGTATTCCTTAAAGCTTAGGAGAAAAAAGTCTCATAGCTTTTGTACTCGTTTGTGTTTATTTTTTTTGTTTATTGAGAATATTGATAAATATTGACTAGGTACTGACGTCCTGATTATGTTAGTACAGAGAAATAGTGTCAAATAAGCACTACAATGATTCTTGCCATAATTTAGGGCCCTAATTTTTCTCACCTAATTATTATGTTACAGCAGTTTTATTTTTATTTATTTTATTTTCGTATGATGATTAAAAATTTAAGAACAATTTAAATTTCCATTATACAATACACCGAGTAGAAGATTAATTTAGATGAAAAAAAAAAAAAATTCACACGACTAAGATGGGCATATTAGGTGGCGTAAGCCCTCCATACACCTCTCGAAGAGATAGTACACCGAAGAAGAGATATACCGCTGGGACCTCCATCTGTAATTAAATATCGCAACCCTATAATTATGGCCAGTAAATTTCTGTATGCGGGGGCCTAGTGGAAAGATAAGGTTCGATCGTCTAGTCCCATCTCTCCTGGTTGAAACCGAAATAAAAAAATAATGATAAAAAAGCAGAAAATTAACTTGAGGTATAAACATTAGACTAGTCCACAGCGGTGTCATGAATTTGACGATTTACCCATTATTCAAGGGAGGAGCTTAGTTTTACTGATGCAGTTTTAATTAAGGAACAATTAAGAAAAAAGAACAGCTGTGAAATGCAAAATTACTTCATTACGAATGAATACGATAATACTTTAGTGTTAATTTGGACAGAATGTTTGGTTTGTATGTGTGGATTTTTTAATAAAACTACAGAGTGAGGAAAAACAATTTATCAGAAATTAGTTCTTACTATTATACTACTAATGCTACAAGTAACGTCTCCTATGATTACAAAATGAATACCACGATTTCATTAACTCTATGTTATATACAGGGTGTAACTGTTTTAAATACAGAATATTTTTGAAAAATAAGTGTCTTTGTCGCATAACTTTTTACACATTTTAATATATTTATTTCATATTTGTCGGTAATTTATGTTAAATGGAATCTGAAAAAATGATGAAGAACATGTGTTACATTGGCGTAGATAGAAGGAACACGAACCCCTTTTTTCTTTAAAACTACTACGCCTATGTATGTTTAAAAAAATTAAACCATTTTAATGTTATTCCCAATTTCTTCAACAAAAAACCGTTTTCTTGCAAGTTTTTGATATTTTCGACAGTGTTCCGGTAAATTTAGTCTGTTTCGTTGCATAACACTGTTTTATATTTCTTAATAGGTTGCTTCGAATAGATTTGTAATCATAGTTGTTAGAACTATCAAATCAATAAAAATACTATTTATAACGTGATTTGCGTCGGTGAATTGACAGTTCTAACAACTACGATTACAAATATATTCAAAACCACCTATTAAAAAATGTAAAACAGAGCTGCCACGAAACACTTGGACTGAATTTACTAGAAGACTATCGAAAATATCAAAAACTTGCAAGAAACGGTTTTTTTAAAAGAAATTTTAAATAATTTAAAAATGGTGTAATTTTTTTAAAACATTCATACGCTTCGAAGTTTTAAAGAAAAGAGGTGTTCATGTTCGCTCTATCTACGCCAGTGGTCATATTTCTAGCCAAAATTTGTCGTTATTTTTTTTAGATTCCACATAACATAAATGATCACCAAATGTGGAATAAATGTATTAAAAAATGTAAAAGTTATGCGACCAAAAAACATTTACAAATACAAATTTCAACGCCTGTATCTCAGAAACTAAGCGCTTATGAAAAAAGTTTGTAACACAGAAATACTTGTTTTTCAAAAATCTATCGATTACTCAATTTTCTGTATTTAAAATAGTAAAAACCTGTACAGAGTTATCCAACGAAAAGGCCCACCCTTATATTTTGTTTATTTTTCTAGTTAGAAAAAACTTTTTCATATAAAAGTTGTAGTGAATTAAATGAGCTCTTTTTAGAATCCCTGAAAAGTATACACAGGTGGTCCCATGAAAGCGGAACAAATCAAGGTTACATTTTTTAAATGGAACACCCTATACTTTTTACGTTTTTTGTAATCTGTGTTTTTTTTGTGAAATCAAATATATTGATATGTTGTGTATTATCTTTTACTGTATTTTATTTATTGCAAATTTTATACTACCCGCATTTGCATGGTTATCAGGTTTGTCATGGTTGAAAAACAATTAATTAGATACGCCTTACAAAATAATTTATTAAAAGAAAGCAGACTGCGTGGTTTTGTGTGTCATATTATTTGTGAAAACGTTTACTTTTTGAGAGCGATACGATATGTTCACTATATATAAAAAAATAACAAAAACTCTTCAACGGGTAAAATTTTTTTGGTACAGTATGTATAATAGTAGTTATAATAATAATTATTACACAGTTTGCTTTTTCAATTTATTAAATTAATCTGTAAGGCATGAGTGTCAAATTAAATATTTTTCGTCAATGGCTAACCTCATAACCTGGCATATGATGGTAGTATAAAATTTGCAATACATAAAAAGAGTAAAAGATACAACATATCTATGTATCTGAAATCACAAGGGAACACATATTTAAAAAAGGTAAAAGAATACAGGCGTTCCATTTAAAAAAAATAAGTAAGTTTGATTTGTCCCGCATTTATGGGACCACCTGTATATACTTTTTTAGGGATTCTAAAAGAGCTCATTTAATTCACTACGACTTTTATATGAAAAAAGTTTTTTCTAACTCGAAAAATAAACAAAAGCCTTTTCGTTGGATAACCCTGTACATATAATAATAATTATTAATTATACAAAGTACTTCAAATGTTCTGCTATCAGAATGCTCCCTAGTCACTAAACAACTTCACAATTTGCACAAATTACACGTGAGCAACGGAATATAAAGATCAAAAAAAAATTATATCCTGACATCTCTTTGAACTTCTGCTGTAACTACTTCCTTAAAGGTAATATAAACATACTTTATACTTAGATTTCATATTTATTAATTCTATCTTCACAAAATTCCAAAGTTTAAAATACATCTTTTTTATAGTTATGTCAATATTTCAATATACAGAATATGCAGTGATTTTCAACTACGGTTAAAAATTTTAACACCTGCCAAAAAAAAAAGGAAAATTAGAAAACAGCTTGACAATGTCATCAAGGCGGTTTGACTTAGATAAAACATTTTTATTTCAATATTTTAATTTCTATATGGCACTGTAGACTGTATTTTCGTAATTAAACTTAGCCTGTACCATTCTTTAAATTATATCCAAACAGCTTTGACATAACGGTAAATGTAGAATTCAGTTTTACCAAAAACGATATATTTCTAAAGCCAGGAAATGTATGTAATGAATTAACTTCCTATTTTTTAATGATTGAACCTTATCAATTGAAAATATTGTCGAACTATCAAGAAAATATTGAAATTGATTTATATATATCAAAATATGTATTAGCTTAATTATCGAATTTTAACGAAACTTTCGAATTGGAAGCTTTTCGTTTCTTTAGCTGTTTCCAGTGCAAGTCAAATATACTGTAAAGAAATATCATAAAATAAGAAAAAAATCACCACTTGCTCTGACCACTGATCACGATCGTCCAAGAATCTATTGGTCCGTTCAATGGAATATACAATTCACAAATCAAAATGTAACTTGTTAAGTGAAACGTGCCATTTGTTTTTCGACTGCAATGAGGACCACAGCACGCAATGAAGGTTATGGCTTAATATTTTTTAGTTACGTAATTTTAGACTATATTTTGTCATTTAGCAAATACATAAAATGATGTTATCTGTTCATTCAAGACAGAGTATAGTCCATGTCAAAGTAAAGTTTAGATTTAACAAAAAGTACGTTTCTTTTCTTGTATGTTATTTTAAAACATATTGCTTTGATGAAAGTCGATAATTCCAAAATAAAATAATGATGGAGAAAGGTGATCTGTAAATTTATATAAATAATACAATTCTAAATAAAGACTGAGATCCTGGACCAATTGTGTGCTTTATATGTATATCCATCCATGCATGGTTTAGAACTTTCTTGAACATTCTCGACCCTTCTCGAACAGTTTCAGTTCCGTCTTTATAAATCTAGATTAACTTGACTATTTAATTCGTTTTCATACTGGTAGTCTACACAATCTATTGGCGTAACACTATTTTAGAGAAATACATTTTTTATTCATCTCACAGCTTAGTATGTCCTGAAAACTGTTTTTTTTTATTAACTCTTATTGAATTGAGAGCCGTTTAGTTGTCTTTGTCTAAAGTACATAACTTTTAGCAGGTTTTAAATTAAGCAATCTTCCTTACGCAATTGTGATAATACTGATAACTTTTCTATCCTTTACAGTGATAACTTTTCTATCCTTTACCATTCTGTTTAATCAAATTAACAATATTTGTGGGAATTTTATTTCTGCAAACTTCTCCACCACATTTTAGAACATTTAGATCACTTAACTTT
Source organism: Rhamnusium bicolor (assembly GCA_029963845.1). Taxonomy (NCBI): domain Eukaryota; kingdom Metazoa; phylum Arthropoda; class Insecta; order Coleoptera; family Cerambycidae; genus Rhamnusium; species Rhamnusium bicolor. The sequence continues at coordinate 561,973 of JANEYF010000845.1, forward strand.
TAATACTTATTATAATCTCGTCCAAGACATCAAAGGAAAATAATGCAACATTTATTTTAATGTTTTGTTCAGGAGACGAAGTTCTTGTTTTATCAAACGATTGCTTGAAATGATCTTACACAATGTTGATTAATCTCTGAGGAACATCATTTAACGTTTCGTAGTAAATTTTGGTTCTTTGTATTAAATAGTAACAATTCCTAAATAAATAATCAGAAAATAGAAATATTTTTTACAAAGAGTAATGATCTAACGACAAACAGCTATTTATAATAAATACAAGGCAATGTTGAAAAAATTCAATTAATTTTTCACCGGACACTAAACGGAATATCGTAAAAAGATATTCTTAAAGAGTTAGGTTTATACATTATTTATTATTATTAGAGAAGTGAATAATAAATTTTAGTTGATATCTCCTCAATAAGCCGTTTGATAAAATATTCAAATAATTTAGCCACACATGCGATTCTTAATTATTTATGGAAAACCAATTTATTCATCGATAACTTTACTAATATTTTAAATGTAAATTAATTCTAGTCGTACTTTACACTGAATGCCGCGGCAAATCAATATTTTTATAAGAGAAAAATATTTAATAAATTATTCATAGATTTTCGTAACCGATTATGTAAACGTAATCTAGCTGGCCTAGAGATAAAATCAATATTTACAAATTCCAAACTACAATTATTGTTATTATTACAGCCGATCTATCGGCTTTTTTAAATACAGAATGACATATAGATCCCAGTCACCTTCATTAGAGATGTCAAATGAGAGCCTTAACTAGTTATTTACATTTATTTATTTATTTACGTTATTTATGTTAGACATCGATGATCAACTTAACGGGGAACCTAGTTGTGTACTCGTCGTATGTATATATTTAAATATATTTTGCACTTTGCAACTTATTTGTAAACATATAGACAAATTTCGCGACTTCAAATAATAAATAAGAAATAAACATCACAGAAATTAGACAACCCCCGAAATCAAAGCCGAAGCTGCATGAGCTAGTGTTATACTTATAAAGAAACGTAGACACACATCCATTTCCACCGACATTGCCAGTGCCGATGGCGGGATTCGAACCCGCAACTATAATGGAGAGATTATCTAATCACACTTGACATTGAACGCTCTAGGTAACTACTCCACCGAGCTGTGATGCACTTCTGTTATATCAGGACCATTGCACTAGCTGATCATCCCATAGTGTCACAGAATAGCTTCAAGAATGTCTGAAAAGCCCTACTCTTTCAAAGCACTACACACGGCCATCGCTTGCTTTTCACCTGTAGATATTTCCAATTTTTGTAGGCCAATGAGCTGTTCCATATTTTGACTAATTACAACTATTGATGAATGTTTAACGGACGAGTTTCTAAGATTTAACGGAGCTAGAAGCTTTCCATCCTAATGAGCACCAACCTAATTAGGTGATTTATCTTAAAATCTAGATTTAATGATTTCAATGCGCTCACCTTTTAAACTCCCTTGACATTGGTGGACCGAAGACCGATTTATTACTAAATCATAAGTATTATGCTCTAAGGTCTCCGCAACCGCATGCAGAACGTAAACAGAATCTCTTACATTTAACTGATATCTTTTTAAACTTCCAACGAGCTTAGTGGTAATAAAATTGGTTGCGACTTATCTTTTTTTACTGTAGGTGATGATGAAGATTCTAATAATTGTTCTACGTTGCTCAAATTTTAAGAACATTGGATTGCGCATCAAATTCATCAGATGTTAATAAAATTGACACTGATATTGATGGAAGTGCTATCTGTTTTCCATATTGAATTTTTCTTTCTATTTCTTTATCTTTGTTCTTACGTTTCATTAGTACTGATGGGTTAAATGGTGATTTTTCAATCACACTGTAAACTGCTACTGTGATTTCAAAACCATAGTGACTGTAACGTATGACTGTAATCACAACTTTGTAGATGTGTACTCACTCGGATAGAATCATAATGTAATAGTAGATGTGAAGTTTTTATTCTGTGATTCAAATTTCGAATCGAAATGTCTGTGAGCTGCACTTCGATTGGCTTACAGGCTGCCGCTGTGATACTGAACAGTATTGTGTACTATATTGATACTGCACCTTGAAGGAATACCTTAACGCAACTGATACACTCTTACTTACACGATCGAAAGCTGCGAGTAAGAGTGAATAAAACTCTATCAACACAGAGGGATATTAGAGCAGGCGTTCCGCAGGGGTCGGTTCTTGCGTCAAAATTATATAATATATACGTGTCCGACTTTCCGCAGTTCTCGAACACCAAGCTTGTGATGTACGACGATGATACCGCCATGTATTACCACAGTCGCCATGCTCAGGCCGCTGGGCAGCTGATAAAGGCGCACATGGTACGGGCGTCGGAGTACTACGCCAAGTGGAAGGTGAAGGTAAACGTCGCCAAGTCGGGGCTATTGTTTTCACTAGAAAAAGAATAAATAATAAAATAATTACACCTATTTCGATGGGGGGGCAGCCAAATTGAGACGAAACAAGACGTAAAATATTTAGGCGTAACTTTGGATAAAGGACTTTATTTTGGAAAACACGTTAACGAGACGATACGTAAAGTCTATTTCCTGTACAGGAGTCTATACCCCCTGATGGCGAAGAATAGCAGACTAAACAGGGATAATAAGAAACTAATTTACACTATGATAGTGAGAATGGCCTTAGTATATGCTGCGCTGACCTGGTGTTCTGCCAGCGCGTCGACGTTACACAAATTGCAGGTACTGGAAAACAAATTCCTTCGCCTCATAAGTAACTCAACAAGATATATTCCCATAAGGGAATTACGACAACTTTGCAGCGACATTGTACCCATAGTGGATTATATCAGAGATACTTCACAAAAATTTTATGAATTTAAACTCTCTGATTGTCCACTAACCGCCAACATTACACAAATAAGGGAGTCTAATGCGCCATTTTGAATGAAACACAAATTACCGTACCAAACGTTTCCAATTTTCAGACAACATCTTTAGATCACGCTCCTCTCACAAAATGGGAGGGCACTCCTATATTATAAAATTTCAAAATTTTTTCTTATCTTTTTCTTCTTTTCTTTTTGTTCGTTTTTGTGGTCAAAATTCCCCCACAAAATTTATTCCAAGTTATAAACTAACCATCAGTAAATTGCGGCACATTATTATATATACGAAATATCATGAAATACCCAAAAAAACGGAGTTAGACATACCCGCTTCCCAGTTCAGTATTGTTTAAAGGCGAGCTTTTTACTGTGACTGTTTGGCTCGTCGAAGCATCGTCAAAATTCAAAATTAGTAAACACAAATTTATACAATTTTATATATTATTTTTGCATTATTTTAAAGTTTCATATCAACGGTGCATGCTCTTGCATGCGTCTTAGATTTCTTGTTTTCGGCGTTATTGTACAATTTAAAAATGTTTTTTTTAGGTGTTGTAGTTGTTATTAATGTTTCAGTTTTATGCTCGGACCGGCCCCGCTCCGCCCGACCTAACAATTGCCTCGTCGCCACCTTACGCGGGGATGCTACATTGGTAACGGACCTGGTGTCTGGCGAGGGCTATATACATTGTTCCCATTAATAATTGTTAATATAATTGTTTTGAATTGACTTAAATTGAATTGAAAGAATGAAAATCGCAGTCACTGTTTTGGTAGCAGTTTTTTTACAATGAGTGATTGTAATTGCTCAATCACAGTGAAAATATCACCGACTGTGAAATATCGCCCATCACTAATTACTAGTTTTCGATCAATAGATCCAAGACTATCTATCGTTCCACGCTATCTCTGGTTTATTAAGAATCGTTATGTGTTACCTAATAAAAATGGATAATAATTATATTGTTTTTAATTGTTACAAAATGTTTTAAGCAAATTAACTATCCTGTTAAGTCGTAACTGACAAAATCATCATTTTGATATATTACTTAGTTTGAATAATTTGATAACGATAAGCTATCAATATATTTACCTCACCAGTTTATTCTGACAATTTGCCAGCACGGGTTAACAGTGTCCCAAAAAATTTAAAAAATCTTTTCGTTTACTTTTAACCATATTGGAAACTTTTTAAGGGGTGGAAGCAAAAAGTCCAAGTTCAATAAATCAGGAACATCCTATAATAGTGTTGATAATTCACAAGTATATTGATGTTATAATAACTGATATATTTAGTGTGGCATTTCCTAAATTTATTTGCTGGCAGGGAACTGACATTAATATGTATTGCTGCATGTGATGGACAATTTTTTTAAGTAATTTTTCAATATGCAAATGTTTATAGAATATTATTGTAAGATTTGCGAGATTAAAAAATTCCACTAATTCACTTCAACGTATTATACCTTTGCCTGCCTTGTAATAAATCATTTCTTTATGTAATTTCAGCATTTTCTTTTAATTATTAGTAATAGCTACGGTATAACACAATATTACTATACGGTAGAAGCAACCTTAAGCTAGCTATAATTTAGCGGAATGACGGATGGAAAACCTAAACCGAAGACCTAGGCGGCTGTTCCATATATATCTCTTTGACGTTGACACACAAATCACATAGCATAGTTCATCATGGATCAAATCTACTATAATATATCATAAATTTAACCCTAACCCGAGTTCACACGGATTCCTTTAATTTGTATTGTTTATCAGTATTTGCAAAAGATGGATATGTTTTTCAAATGCCTTTAGCGATGTTATAATTATATACTTATCTGATCGATGTATCATCTGAAGCTATATTGGCAAAGGTACTTATTAAAAGCAGTTGGTTCCTAAGCGTGTTTTACACTCATTTGTAACAATTATTTTTAACTTAGTGATTTGTTGTGATGTTTCATGCCTTGATGATTTCATATGTATTCGGCATCTTGTTAAACATATTTGATTTTGCGAGAAATGATATTATCCATTTTTACGTGCTTATACAAGGATGTGGAAAGCTATAAAGAAATTAGAAACATTATTATTTTCGAGTAGAAGGTTTTAACCGATAAAAACATTTTAAGCATACCTATTAATCATCTAAAAGGAGAATTAATCAAATATCATATTTTACATTTTCAATATACAGGGTGTAACAAAATATCATGTCATAGGTTTAATGACAGATTCTAGAGAGTAAATATTGACCCAATTTATTTCTAGTCAACCATTCTTCCTTAGAGAGTTGCCCTCAAAGTTAAAAATAAAAAAGGTAATTTAATATATCTCTCAACTGTTTGTAAATTTGATACAATACAATATTATTAGTAGCTCAGTATTTTAACAAATTATGGTCAGTTTCCCTTAAATTGAAAGCTTAGAACTGAATGTAATGTGACCCATTCACTTCACATTTTTGTTTCATTCATTTTTTTCTACGTGTTTTAGTTTTCAAGAAGAATTTTGTCTTTTCGGATTATGTAGTAAAAATTATTTAAGCAAGTATTAGACTATGATAATTATAATTTAGAGGAGAATATTAGTATGTCGTGTATTGTGATGTCATCCCCTTTATCAATAATAGTACACGTGTTTTGTTCTCCTATGAGTTCATCGGTACTACAGTCTTGAGAAAGGGATGACATCGTAACGGGCATTTTAAACAATATTCGTTGAAGTTCTTATGGCTTAAAACCACAGGTGATACAACGCGCCATCTCTTGACCGAAAGAATAGTTGGGAATGTCTATGTTTTACCGGTTGCCGCACATTTGGCGCTCCCAACTGGAAAACGAAACATGTCTACTGCTCTGTTATTGGTAAAAGGGGATGATATCACAATACGCAACATACCGATATTTTTGTCCTAAAATTTTTGGTAATATTACTTAACTATACATGTTCGATGACTTCCTTGTAGTCAAAGCTTGCCATTTATGAGATGCTAACTACACTACTATCGTATTCTGGGCGAACAACGTTGAGATGTGGACAGATGTATTTAACTGCTAGTCAGTTGGGAGTGCCAAATGTACGGCAACTCGTAAAACATACACAATCTGAACTAGTCTATCCGTCGTGAGATGGCGCGTTGTATAACCTGTGGTTTCAATCCACATGAACTTCAATGAATATTGGCTAAAATGTTCGTTGCGCTATCATCACTTTCTCCAGCCTGTAGTACCGGGTGATGAGTTTACAGGAGAATGAAGCGTGTCAACTGCTTTTTGGTAAAGGGGATGACATTGAATACGCGACGTACCAATATCCTCTTCGTAAAATATTTGGTGGCATTACTTAATTGTACATGTTCATGAATTCCTCGTAGTTAAAGAATAATAGCTTGTCATTTGTGATATACTAAGTACACTACGACAATAATAATAGTAATAAATTCATTTACATCATATGGTAAAGAGAAATATAATAAACACAATAGTTATTTATGACACAAGGACGAAAAATGTAGTTTTTCGTACAATTACGGAAAATTGTCGGACAAGGCGAAGCCGAGGCCGGCAATCGTATGATTACGAAAAACATTTTCATCTGCGTTTTTATTCGATTGTGAGAAGAACATAATAAATTTTTATTTACCATATTTACTTTAATTGAAAAATCTGATCGTAATCGACTTCATCACTTTGACACAATCTAATAACAATATGATAACAGTTTGTTTCATTTGTTTACGATATCCATTATTTTGTTCACAATTGTTTACAGCCCAAAAAGTACTTTTCGTCCTAAGACTAAAAGTACTTTTCTGCATGGGAAAAGTAGTCGCCCAGCAACCACAACAAAAAGCAATATCTATTATAAAAAAGGTGATTTTTTCGTCCAGATATTCAAACCAAAAAAACGACACTTTTTAATTCAATCGAATAAAAAATTAATTATGTAGCAAATAATACAAAGATAGTGCAATATATATATATATATATATATATATATATATATATATATATATATATATATATATATATATATAATATATATATATATATATATATATATATATATATATATATATATATATATATATATATATATATATATATATATATATAAAACTAGAAATTTTGGAGTTACAGTCAATAGTAATAATGGTGTTAGGCCATAAAATTCACAAAAAGAGTACTCTTTGTTATTTGTCAAGCTTTCGGTAATGTTTATTTCCTTTATCAAGACATCTACAATTATGAAACAAGATATTAGATACATAATGTAAGCAACGTCACAGTAATGTATATATATATATATATATATATATATATATATATATATATATATATATATATATATATATATATATATATATATATATATATATATATATATATATATACATATATATACATATACATACATATATATATATATATATACATATATATATATATATATATATATATATATATATATATATATATATATATATATATATATATATATATATATATATATATATACATTTTACTGTAATTCACCAAAATATGCAGTCTATTAGGAACAAAATAGATGAAACAGAACTTTTTTTATCAACTGAGAATATTGATATCTTATGTGTAAGTGAAAGTTTTTTAAAAGACAATGAAATTTTGCATATAAACTTTCCTGGGTACCACATTGCGAGTTACTTCTGCAGAAAATCTTCCATACATGGCGGCGTCTTAATCCTTGCAAAAAATAATTTGACAACATACAACATGCATGAAATTACTGACTTAAGTGTTGATAAAAACTTTGAATGTGCCGCAACAAATTTCACTGTAAATAAAATTAGTTATTGCGTATTATGTTTGTACAAAATACCAGTTAGTTCCTCAGATTCGGATATGGACTTATTTTTTTCCAAATTAGAAAAATGCTTAAATATTATTTGTAATAAAACGAAATTTAATAGAATAATAATATGTGGTGATATAAATATTGACTATTCTTGCAAAAATAATCATACCTTGGCTCTGGAGGACCTTACTGGCTCATTTTCCATTAAAAGTTTATTTAATGAACCAACTAGATTGCAGACTGGTACTGCATTAGATTATATTATGACTAATTTTAATAACAATATTTTAGCTAGTAAAATACTTTGTACTGGTTTGTCTGATCATACCGCTCAGAAAATCACTTTTCAAATTTACAACTTGGATGAAAACAAACCGTTTAAATTTAGGTCTTTTTCGAAAAAAAATACTGACATGTTTAAAAACTTTTTAAAATTAGAGACTTGGCACAGTGTATTTAATGAGTACGATCCTGATAAACAGTTTATTGCCTTCAGCAAAATATTTGAAAATTATTACAATATAAGTTTTAAATTTGTCACAAAAAATATAATTAACAGTTCTAATAATAAAAACTGGTGTACTAGAGGAATAAAAATTTCATCCAATCGTCTGAAGGAGCTTTATGTTTTGAAAGTAAATGGCTTGGTAAATAATAATGATTACAAGAAGTATAATACAATATATCGGCGTGTTATTAGAAATGCCAAGAAACTATATTTTGATAATATTATATTAAACTCACAAAATCAGTCAAAAACAGTTTGGAATATTATTAATAATTCAGTAAAAAATAATAACCACAATAAATACCCTACAATGAAAATAAATAACATAATAACCACAAATAAAACAGATATTGCTAATGCTTTCAATTCTCATTTTGTCACACTTCCAAAATCTTTGCTTTCTACTAAAACAGAAAATGGAAAGAATATACCAATGCCACCCAGACATATTAGTTCAATTTTTCTAAAGCCAGTAACAATTTCAGAAATTATTGACATAATAAATAAGTTAAAAAATTCAAATTCTACTGGGCATGATGGTTTTTCCATTAAAATTGTAAAGCAATGTGCTCAATTGATTGCAACACCATTATGTCACATCATAAACTACTGTTTTACTACCGGATGCTTCCCCAATTTATTAAAAATTTCCAAAGTAATCTGCCTATTTAAAAAGGGTGATCCTATAGAAATTTGTAACTACCGTCCCATATCTCTACTTTCTGTTTTTTCCAAAATTTTTGAAAAACTTTTGGCCAGCAGAATAATTCATTTTCTAGAGGAAAATAATATTTTCTCTCATAACCAACATGGTTTCAGAGAAAATCGTTCCACTACTACTGCTCTGTTAGATTTATTGCATTATGTTTACAAAAACTTAGATTTAGGAAACAAAGTTATAGCCCTGTTTATAGATCTTTCCAAGGCTTTCGATTGTGTAGACCATGATATTCTACTGAGGAAAGTAGAATGTTATGGTCTGCGTGGTCAATGCAACAAGGTTCTAAAGTCCTATCTTACAAACAGGAAACAATTTGTAGATTTTTTTGGCGAAAGATCCTGTGAACTGGACGTTGATGTAGGAGTGCCCCAGGGTAGTGTCATAGGTCCACTACTATTTCTGTTATATCTTAACAATATAGATGAATGTATCTCCACATTTTTCTGTGCATTTGCAGATGATATAACTGTTGTATCAAGTGGTAGAACTGTAGAGGAAGTGACTAGAAGTTTAAACTCAAATCTACAACATATTTATACTTTCTTTAATGAAAATAGATTAATCATGAATCAAGAAAAAACTTTTTGTTTACAGTTTCATCCAATAAAATCCAATTATAGTTATAGTCCTTTAATAAAATTAGAAAACATATCAATTCAAAAGGTTTCAGAGTTTAAACTTTTAGGCATTCATATAGATTTATCACTTGATTGGAAAACTCATATTGATACACTTTGCAAAAAATGTGCCAGTAACTGCTTTGCTATAAATAGGCTATCTAACATTTGTAGTGTCACTGTTGTAAAAACATTTTATTTCTCCAATTTTGAGTCTCGGTTAAGATATGGAGTGATTTTCTGGGCTAGTGCATCTGCTGCAAATCGTATTTTTGTGTTGCAGAAAAGGGCAATACGTTTCATTTATGGTCTGAAATATAGAGAATCATGTAAACAGACTTTTATACAGCAAAGAATTTTAACTTTGCCGTGTTTATATATTTTGGAATTATTATGTTTCGTAAAAAAAAAATCACAATTCAAAATTTACATATCAAAACTCTAATCATCTGTATCCTACACGTTATGGCCTTGATCTGCAATACGATTTACATCGACTGCAATTGTACAAATCCGACCCATACTACATGGGTGCTGTACTATACAATAAACTGGATGCTAAAATAAAGTCTATAAATAATGTAAAAAAAGTTTATCATCGCTGTTAAAGAAGTCCTTCTAACAAATGGTTTTTATTCTGTTCAAGAATATCTACAATCTTAAGATTAAAAATATGGTTCTTCTGTTATATTTTAATCATTATTGTTTTTTATTTTTCTTTCTTTTCTTTTCATTTGTATATTTCATGTTTTTAATTGACGTATCCTATATCATTTTTTTGTATGATCTACTGGATGAATAAAGTTTGTTATTTGTTATTTGTTATTTGTTATATATATATATATATATATATATATATATATATATATATATATATATATATATATATATATATATATATGTATATATATATATATACATATATATAAAAAATAAGATTAATAAACTAGTAGGGGGTCATAGTAGTAGTTGAATAACTATTTGTCAGTGAATGCAAGATACTAATGAGATAATCCCAAAAAAATTGAGATGCCGTATTTTGGAAAACTTCCTGTATATTTGTAAACTGACGTACGGTGACATTTTAATAAGTACCTTATCGTACACTTTTTATGATACTTTCCTAGACGTTACCAACAAATTTCTATCGCCATTTTTGTCATTGAGTTAGTGCCAATTTTGGTTTATCTTATGAGCACCATAATGGATTTTTTTATGAATCAATTGTGCTGTTAACAGGTTGAATGCCACAGAGACATTGGTGTATCCTAATCAGAGCCCTAGGGGAAATATTTTAAAAATGAAATCGCTGTCTTCACTACAACAGTTCTGATATGTAAAGATATGATTCTGTCATTTTGCCAGTTATTGACAGCTGTCCACTATACTGGACATTGGGATATATTAGAATGTTCTATGCCAATATCCCGAAAGTACATATACGTCCAGTACACTGGACATAAAAAGAAAATGCAAAAACTAACTATTGTCTGAACTTAAACCTGCATATATTGAGAAAAAACCTTACTAACAACACTATGAGAATAAAACAAAAGTATCCCATTTTAGTTTTTTGAATGGTGATCCTTAAAAACATGGATGAACGCAGACTCTGCAAACTGGGCACAAATATCTGGTTTTTCTTTTTTTGCATTGTCTGTACCTCAACATTGCACTTTTGTCCTTTGCAGTGAGCGGGTTTGGCTCCAAATAATGAAGTACTGCCGGCGACACATTAGATACTTCTACATTCTGTGTATTCGGTTCTCCAATAAGAGACAATAACTTTTTCTCTAAAATGTAATAGACGTGTGCTTTGACCATTTTCTTTTTTGTATGTACAATATGCATTTCAAATACAAAGATCGATGAGGTGGAAGAATATTTTTCTGTACCAGTGCACCGTTTTTCTTGGTGTTGAATTAATATTCAACATTTGGTCTGATCTATCAATGCCAGACATATTTTTGTTGTAATCATCCACGCATGCTGGCTTATTTTTCTTTGATCCCCTTTTTACCTGAATTTCTATCATTTTATGTTTGTGTTTTGTACTTATCATTCTAACATTGCGTTTATCTTTCCAATTTGTTACTAGCACTGGCCCTTTCTTCTTCCAAACTACGTCTCCTTTTTTCAATTTTTTTCACCACATCTTTTGGATTTCCCCTTCTATTCTCACGAAACGTCCCCACACACCCAGTTTTTTCTTTGAACAGAGCTTCTGCTAAAGGCACGCTGGTATAAAAGTTGTCTAAATACACTGTGTGCCCCTTTCCTAGATAATCTGTAAACAACGTTTTAACAACAGACTCTGCATGAGAGGTATTGTTGTCTTGCAGGGTACCCCTTCCTGTGTAAACTAGAATGTTCAAAATAAATCCATCATATGTCGTAAGCTCATATAGTTTTATGCCATATTTATGGCTCTTATTAGCTATATATTGCCTAAATGATAGACGACCTTGGCAGCCAATCATAGCTTCGTCTATGGACAAATTTTTATCTGGGTAGAATATCATTTTTATGTTTTGTAAAATTTTGTCTAGTATTGGACGTATTTTAAAAATTTTATCAGTTGGATCAACCGAAGCAGAAATTTTCAAATTTTTTGGCGCGAACTTTTAATATAACCCGCACTAAACACTCCAATCTCTTACGGAAGCCCGGAATTATTAAAAACTAATATATTTGCCTATAGAAGCGTGTCAAGTTAACTGGACGCGGGTCATGAGAGAAAACTCGGGTGTCAAGTATACTGGACGTTGGCACTCAACCTGTTAATTCACTTTTCAACGTTGTAATACAATGTTAGAAAAAGTTATTTAATAGTGTGAAATTGAATGAAATGTATTTTTCTGAAGATATTCATTTTAAATTTATTAAAACACTCATTTTGAAAAATTCAAAATTGTTAGCTTTCAACTTAAAAAAAATACAAAAGAATTTAAAAATTAGATGAATTGTTCAATATGTCGTCTTTACTTTTGCTTTTTCTCCGAAACAATATTCATTCACGTGTTACTTACAATAGACAAACAACTAAAACCTCCACTACTTTAATTGATAAAATAGAGAGCACCACTCAACCAGGCCACATCGACTAATATAAAAACATTTTTCCATTTCACGGAATACAAATTACCATAAAACGTTTCTTGCACCGCATTTCAATATAATTCGGAGATATAAAATGTACATTAAATAATGCGAGGACAAAAATCTTTGCGACAATTTTATGGTGAAACTTTCCTCATTTTTTTCTACAAAGTTTAAACTTTTCTTGGTCATCCGAAAAACGATATGTACTACTCAACGATTATAGCGTAGCACTTGTTTTATTTATAACAGAGATTTCGATAAAATGAACTGCTTATAATAATACAACTGGATAACTGGAAACACCGTCTTATTTACGAAACGGCGACCAACAATCAATGATTCTAGCGAGACCACTATTTCCAATGTTCTTCCCTGTGACAAACTGTACAGTATGCCAAATTTCAGATTAATATCAGTTTGTGGTATTAAATTTGAAAAATAAATTCATTCAAATTTTTGAATATCTGATGTCACTGTGAAATTTGATGACACTGTAGAGTAAGTATTAAGCTTTAAAAATGTTCGTTACTAGACCTCTTAATATAATAGTAAAAAAAAAGATATATTTTTAAATGAGTTAATATGGAACATGACCTAATAGCGAGCCTAAAAAATGTTACAAGATTCTATAGAAATAGACCGGAAATTGGGTTTTAATTTCTATTGCGCCCCTACAGTGCCTCTCCCATGGCTAACTATGAGACGCTTTGATAGTATTCTTGGTAGGGTTACGTGCTTGAATAGATTACACAAAAGGAAGATTTGAATGATTGTGCAGTGTTTGAATAAGGACTATAAGGAGTCCAGGAGGAGTGTCCTGGTAATTCAATCCTTGGAACGGAACTGGGAGGATCAGAGCCAGCACGTGTGAGAAACAAACACCTGGGTGTAGACTCCTTGCAGATTGCGCTATCGGCTCGGTAGCAAGGAGTAAACCATGTTATTTGGGTATGGCGGAGGCGTTCTTAGTACTTCTAGAACTGTAATTTTGTGATATCTTCAGATAACTCGAGTCGTGAAGTCTACGTAAACGTCTGCACGTTAAGTGTGCTTGCGGTTACACACGAGTTTTTGCTTGTTTGTCCGTTTATTTGTCTGTTTCTACGCCTGTAGTAAATGAATGGCCAACTTTCAGTCGTCTGCATTACCTTTATAGCGTAATTGTTTTAAGTAGCTTGTTTAGTTAGTATTAAAGTGGTATAAGGATATTTCTATGGAAATAGTATGCTGTTTTAAGTAAATATTTGTATATTGATTATGACAAGATCATGGGCGTCTGATGATTTTTTTCAGGAAGAGGGTCAGATCATCCTACGGTTGGTATTCCGGTTTCGAATGTGTAAAATTAAGATATTTAAATTTCAAATTAATTTGTTATTAATAATTTAAATGTTGATCTGTGATTTGTGTTTGTATAATGGATCCTTTGTGTGTTTACTCAGTTAGGTTAGACAATAATGGCGTACGATTTTCTGCAAGTATAAATGAACCAACATAAATTGATCTTACAAAGAAAATTTCTGCTTATTGAGGGTGTTTCAAAAAACATGTGCTATCGCTTAAGCGGAGATTCCTCACCCAAAACATAAGACAAATAGTTCCCAGCAACACGGGTCCACTCTTGCTTCGTTTCCGAGTTACAAGGTGATAAAGTTTTCTTATTTTTCAGTTTTTTTCAAATTATCTCCGAAACGGCTTTAGAGATTTAAATGAAAATTACATAGTGAAATATACTTAGAATACTACACAGTTTAGCAGGTATTAAAATGGTGTGGATGGCTTCATCAGAGGTGTGCATACGGGCTTGCAATTTAATAATTTTGTTAAAAAAGTGTGTACGCCACTGACATTTTACTTTTAGATTGCACAGCTATATAGACAAATAAATGCCCAAAAAACTTCCTCTTCATATTTTTTTCTATTTCGACCTTGTTTAGGAGATAATTCCAATTTTTAATCTCTGTTAAATATCGAGCTTCATTCACATAAATTCTTAAAACATATTCTTAGAAAAAATATCAAAAGATAACTTTCTTAGGCATTTACCTGTCTACATAATTGCGTATTCAGAAAGTAACAAAAGTCAATGGCGTACATATTTTTTTAACAAAATTATTAAATTACAAGCCCGTAGGCACGCCTTTGAAGAAGCTATCCATATCCTTTTAATACTAAAGTATGTGGTATGTTAAGTACTTTTCAGGATCTAAATATCATTCAAATTGTTGAATCCGTTTTGTAAAAATTTTAAAAAATTTTAAAAAATAAGAAAACTTTAACACGTGTATCTCAGAAACGAAGTAAGAGTAGACTCATGTTGTTAGGAATTATTTGTTTTGCATTTGAGTGAGGAATCTTATCTTAAGTAATGGCAGATGTTTTTTGAAACACCCTGTTTAAATAGTGATATGACGAAAGGCAATAATGCAATCTACTTCAATAATAAATATAAATTTATATTTTGTTATGAGCAGAACTTTTGAGAGGAGTACTGAAACAAATTCAGGCTTATGCGCTATTCCAGCCCTCAACTTATCTTGTAAAAGTGGATGAATTTTCCTCTTGGTAAATACAATGTGATGCTACTAGTGCTCTACCTAGAGCTAGCTCTAGGTAGAGAACTAAAATGTTGGTCTAACATGCGCAGACAAACATATGAATGAGATGAATATAGATGCTAGGAGATATTTATTTTTTAAAAATAAAGAAATTTTTTGCATTTAAATGTTTCAAAAATATTTTATTAAAACTCTATACGTGTTTCGGCTTTTTAGGCCTGTCTCAAGAGTACAGATGATACTAGATTTTAAATTTTGTTCTTTACTTATTAATTATTACATATAACATCTGGCAGTACAATACAATTGTAAAGTATTAAATTTTATGGTATGAAACGATGGGAATTTCTTCAACTTACACTATTTTGTTTAAAATGTCATGAATTGATTGCCGTATAGAAAATTGTTATATGTCTTATATTATTATACTGAAAAAACTGAGAATGGTCGATTTTTGTAATGCTAAATACCTTCAAAACCGTTAACCTTAGGAAATCCGTGAAAATTTTTGTCAATAGATATTTTTACTCAGAATTCAATAACCTATTTTTAATTCAATTGCTAATATGATGTTCGAGACACAACATAAACATTCAGAAAAAAATAAGCTTTTTTATGAGCCCATAGCCAACCATGGTTTCCGTTAAAAAAAAAGTTTATGTTGTATCTCTGAAATCGTGTAAGCATTGGAATTGGCATTAGGTTTATTGAATTCCTTGTAAAAATTGACAAAAATTGGTCACGGATTTCCTAACGTTAACGGTTTCTAAGTTATTTAACATTACAAAAATCGACCATTTTCAGTTTTTATCAGTATAATTCCACAACCTGAAGACGTACAACAATTTTTAATACAGTAATCAATGGCTCTTACAGTTCTGGCCAATTTTGCGTATTTAACCAACTCTATAACTCTGCAAATAAAAAAGTTAAAAATGGCAAGGCGATAGATAATGGCCACCTACTATTAGCTTTCCTTCTTATAATCTGAATTTAATTAATTTATTTTTAATCAGTAATAATTATTTTCTATTTTATTTTAGAGATCATAAAATATAACATAATAACTGAGTAGAATAAAAATTCCTACCTTATGTGGTCACATACTCCTATCTCGTTCTGGACCTACCTAATATATAAAGTAAAATTAACAAAAATAATTACAACAATTTAAACACAACTACCTTTAATGTCCTTTCTCTAATACAGTTGGTCTCCATTTCAATAAAATCACAATTCCCAACATTAAAAGCACTAAAACTTCACTAAGCAACACACACACCATCATTATCAAATGTTCAATAACTGACAAAGAAAGATTGAGAAATATTTAAAACTTCCCAATCAAAAATATTATTGCACATACGCCCGATACCAATATAACCGATTAACTGAGCGGAAACACCTGATAAGGTTTTTTTGTCAGGTTTATTATTTCACGTAATGCGGTTTTTTTGTAAAAAAAACTTATTCTTTTATATTAACTCAAACGCAAAGAGAATTCGACCTGAACAAAGCCTTGATTTTATTTTACATATACAGTGTGCTACTTAAGACTGCAGCACCCCAAAATTTAGTTATTTGACGATTAAAAAAACAATTTTAGCACATCGTAAGTCGATAAGAGATCTATGATTTCACACATTATCATTTTTTTACAATCTTTCCAAGGCTTACTATGACAAGAAAGTGAGCGCAAAAAAATTATAAGGGAAGATTGTTTGGAATGATCTCAAAACCTTGCATTTTAAAAATCATGGAAGTTATTTTTTTAGAAAAAAATTCAGTCTATAAATTTTGTTTCAACTAAGCTAAAACTCGCATGGCTTTTCAAAAGTTAGCTGTGTGAGCAACTTATTTAGTCATTTATTTGCAATCCTGTTGTATCCTTCATTTTTTTATATGTGTTGTGTGGTTATGACCAAATTTTGTTAAAATGCTATCAAAAGTACAGTAGCGTGCAGATTTCAGGGGATACAGAAAAATAAAATATTTTTTTAAATGGGATACCCTGTATATTATTAAATTTTTGGAGTGATCCTTTATTCCTGATTTTCAAAAATATACCATATGTTACCCTATCATATACGGTTTTTGAGTTATTAAACGTCGAATATCTTAGTTAAACTAGTTGCTGTAAATATGGAAAAGTTAACATTATTAAAGTGAGCTATGAAAATGACATTTATTATGTTTGATAAGTGACATTTCTTTGATGAAATAATCAAAATGGTTTACAGTGAGGAAGAAAAAACCAAATATTTATACAAAATAGATAACAAGGATTTATTTGGGAAATTTAAATATAAATAAATGATAACTCATAAAAGATGTTCGATGTGTCCACCATTATAGTCAATGCATAATTGATAACGTCTTCTTATATTTATAATTGCACCGGAAGTGGCTTCATTATTTACATTCAGATTGTTTATTTCAAGTCGAATCCTGTCTAATGACTAGAGTACTATTATTATTATTATTATTATTTTTATTGACAATGTCATTTAGAAATTCCCAAAAAAATTAATCCATACGAGTCAAATCCGGACTGTTAGGTGGCCATTTAATGGGTTCATTATTCCCCATCCATATTGGGAATACATTATTTAAATGATCTGCTTGTTTTCCCACGACCTTTGATTTTTTCTACTAAAAACTCCTGCCGCAGAAAAGGTTGATTCATCAGTCCAGAATATTTTAGTAAAAAAATCGGGATCTTCATCCAAATTTTGAATCATCTAGCGGCAAAAGTCCAGCCTTTTCCTTTTATCAGTCTCTGTTAAAACTTATACGGGTAAAATTTGATATGGTCTGTAGCTGTTATTTTGTAACGCACGTTGTAATTTGGAATAACTTTTACTTAATTGATCGACCACATTATTTATACTACAATCAGAATTTTCTAAAAAATAATACCTACAATGTTTCAAAAAAAGTCTATTCGCGATTAAATATGGATGGCCTTACCTCGAAATGAAGCAGTATATCTAGCTGTTCTTCCTGCTTTGCTTGAACTACACGCTTTTTTCTACCAAAACTGGAGGTATTATTCACCTTTCGGTAAATATTTTTGAACGTATTTTCTGATGGTGTTGGACGATTTCAATACAACACCCTATATGCTCTTTTGCTGCACGTTTATTTTTGTTATTTTGTATATAACAAGTAAATATTTGGACTGTTTCTTCCTTACTGTAAACCACTTTGATTATTTCATTAATGAAAAGTCACTTATTAAACATAACAATTGTCATTTTCATAGCTCACTTAATGTTTACTTTTCCATATTTACAGTAATTAGTTTAACTAAGATATTCGACGTTTAATAACTCAAAGACGGTATATGATAGGGGTAATATATGGTATATTTTTGAAATCAGGAACAAAGGATCATTCCAAAAATTTATAATATACAGGGTATCCCATTTAAAAAAATATATTACTTTTTGTGTCCCCTGAAATCTGCACGATACTATACTTTTGATAGCATTTTAACAAAATTCAGTCATAACCACACAACTTTTATTTAAAACTTTTTTTTCTATAGGCAATAATAACGATGATAATGGGAGGGTAATTTATAATGAATAACTCTGTACAACAGTAATATTGATACTGAGAGAAAATTGTAGAGAAACCAAAAATTATCTGTTTCAATTAAACCATAATCAAGAAAAATGGATTTTTCAATTCTTCGGATATTTCTTGTGGCATTCCTCAATTCCTGCATGTCTTACTAATTCCATAACGTAGCTCCTCTTCTTGAGTTCGTTCTGTACACCCTTTCTCTCCATATTCCCTACAAATAAAAATCAAGGCGTGTTAGATCTAGAGATATGGGAGGAGGCCACTCAATTAAAGGGCAGTTATGATCTATCCATTTAATGGAAACATATTTATGTAACAATTTCCGGACAATCCGTATTATGTATAGGAGCTTCATCTACTTGAAAGAGCATACTTATAATGTTTCTCTTATAATGTTTTCTTAACCGCTTCTCAAATCACCAAAATAATCCCCTGAAAATTCTAATATTTGTATTAGGTAAAGAGAGACAAAGCCCTACAGTTTATTGTGGTGTTGGAACCACATCTAGAACATAGACAGTTACATCTCCTATCTTTGTCCGAAACAAATTACAAATAAAAATTCCAACTTGCTTCAGGATGGAATCGAACCATCGACCCTCAGTACACGTAAAAAGCTATAAGCGCTTTACCCCTTTAGCTACTATACTGTGGTGTATTTTATTATAAAACTCTTCAAGTACTTCGGTCAAAGTTTTTCTCGAAAACTACAGAAGTCGTACTGGTGTCATACCGTAACTGAACGAAAAAAATCAAATCAAAATATATCCTAAATTCCACACTATAGCGTACTTTTCGAGAATACTGTCTCTTATATACAATTATTATATTACGGTGGGTTTTCTATATCTATAACTTTGCGCAAATATAATTCCATTAGTTTTGAATGTTGCGTCACCTTAAATAGAATTTTCAATAAAAATGTCGGATGATTCAAAAATTCTCCTTGCAACCAACAAACAAAACAAATTTGGTAGTAGGATTCTCAGCAAAATTGAGGCAAGAATGAAGCAGCCCATCCGAATTTTGGAATATTATCTTTACATTACCGACTGGGTGGCATAGTTGGCTGGATCGCGTAACAGTAAGCGTGACTAGGAATCTAATTATCATAGCTGCGGGTTCGAATCCTGCCACTGGCACTAGCAGTGTCAATGGGAATGGTTGTATATCTACGTTTTTCTAAGTGTAACCCCAAGTCAAATACAGTTACATCACTCAATTCACAGGTAACATCTGATTCTATTTCGACTTTTTCGGTTTTGTTTTGATGTTTGCTCTGTAACTCCACATAATTTTTAGTTTTGTCTTGTGTCATCGCTAGTTGTTTTATAAAAAAAATTAGCTCACCGGCTCCGCGGTGGCCAACGCCCGGATTCCGGAAATTAATTTTGCAAAAAGAACAGATGATAATATATTGTTGACAGTATAATTTGTTTTAACTTTTTAACTTTACAGTCTAACATTAATTTTTTCAAAGTGATGTATTTTGTTGTTTGGCTGTATATTGCTTTTAAATGTGGACAAATCTTTGTATATTTGTATTTTAACGTAAGTTTTATATTTAAAATTTTAACCTTATATTCGTCAATTTTTTCTTCAATTTATTTTCTTCTAATGTTTTCTAACAATTTTTAGTCTTGTTGCCTGAAGATGTGGTAATACTTTAGTATAAATACCACGAAACCGGTAGCATTAATAAAGAGTTTGTGAGATAAAGGACCTGTTATTATCTTGAATTTTCATTCTTTCATCACACTATTTCGCTTTTCTGTCTCCTCATTTATATTTATAAAATTTTCATTTATTTTGTATACTCTTTTTGTAAATTTATTTCCATGCTCTCACTAATTATATTTACCTATTTTATATTATCTTCAGTCAATTGTAAATTAATATTAAGAATGCAATTTTTCTTCCATTTGCAATTTTGCATTTTCCCACCTTACATTGTTTATGCGGACGTTAATTCATATTGTTTTGTACTGTAATGTATTTAAACCCACGTTATTACTTTCTTCTCTGTTCCTTTATATTTTCCTGGGCCTCGAATCCTACGCAGGTTGCAATAGTTGCCCGCGTGTGCGATACTTGGTCGATGCTCGAATATTGAGCCATCCAAGTGGAAGCCACAAAGGTGCAACTGGCTTCCTGTCAGTGGTTTTCCTTTAGTGTCTCTTTTTGAGTTTTGCCAACATTTTAACTCAGCTACACCGTGCTGATGAAGACCAATTAGTCAGAAACACGTGTCCACGGTTGCATTCTTCTCCCATTTGCAATTTTTCATTTTCCCACCTTTCATTTTTTATGCAGGCGTGTACCCATTAATTCATATCGTTTTATACTGTAATGTTTTAAACCCGCTTTATTACCTCCTTCTCTGTTCATTTATATATATATATATATATATATATATATATATATATATATATATATATATATATATATATATATATATATATATATAAAATCAAAAAGCATATTTTCGAAACCTCATGGGAATATCTAATATTATTTTATTATATTTTCCTTCTTATCTTGCGGATTTTATGGCTCTCATGCTGACAATAAAAAATCTGACTCGCCTTACAAGCAAAAAAAGAGACTTACATTTTCAGAGATAATCTGAGACTTATTATTCTTGACCATGCAACAGCGTTGGTTTTAGGGCCCTCCACCGTGGTGGTCGCAGACATAGACAGCCGTGGCTTATTCCGCGGGGCGTGTGTCAGGTAGAGCTCCAATAGGGGGCCCCTAGACCGCGGGGGCGTATCAGTCCACGCAGCTGAAACCCCACGCCGTTTCGCCAGAACTCTACGCAGTCTATTGCATGTTTGTGGTTCCGGTCCATCTCATCCTCGTAGTTATAAGTCTATAATTACGGCAATACAACGGCAATTACCTTACCGAATAACTAGTACTTTGTGACAGAAATTAGCGGTTGCTTTATTGAATTATATTAGTGATATAAACAGTGGATTGGAGAAATGCTGTTCTCTTAATTTCGCTCTGAAT
Organism: Rhamnusium bicolor; assembly: GCA_029963845.1. Classification (NCBI taxonomy): domain Eukaryota; kingdom Metazoa; phylum Arthropoda; class Insecta; order Coleoptera; family Cerambycidae; genus Rhamnusium; species Rhamnusium bicolor. The sequence goes on from JANEYF010000845.1 coordinate 583,845, forward strand.
TACTGTTATTTAGCAGCGTATTTGTGCGTAACTAATTGGTGACTAAATAAAAATATCAATTCACGCAATGAACTGTACTTATTCTTACCAGATTCAGGCGCAATCGCCGCCTGTGGCTTCAGGAGCAGAATTTTTTGGAGGTAATTATTACTTTTTTTTTTTGCAAAAACTGTTATATTTTAAATTTAATCATAATTGTTGTTTCAGTTCTAAATTCGTCTAATTTAATACCTAAATAATAATTAATAAACATAATATTTTTTTCTTATCGATGTTTAATAAATAGTTAATGATAAGCGTACTGCTCTGAACTGAATGTCTAATTCAAGGCTAAAAAGTAATAACATAATTGAGTTAATAACAAGACTTTTTGTCAGCCCCAATGGATAAAATTTTTGATTATGCATTTTTGCATATCGTATATTTTTGAATTTGAAATAAACTACGCAACATTAAAAACGTCGTAGTGGAAAATTTCGTTCGAATTTAAAACAAAAAAAATTTCCATTGCCGTGAACGATATCAAATCTGTTTTCAGTGCTTTTTGTCTTGATTTTTCAGTAATCTAACTTATTGACGTGAATCTCAAAAAACTACAATTAAGTTTCTACAGGGTGATATATAAAACAGTGCAAAATCAAGCCAATAGTTTTTTTCTCGATGCCAAAATCATGAAATTTCATGTTTTACCTCGGAAGGTCTTGTGAATTTTCCGGATAGAAAGTCTAATAGCTAAAGTATACATTTTTATTTAGAATGGTGCATTCAAGTACGAAAAAAAAATCGCACTTTTGATATTAACGAGATGTCCCTTGGCATTAGATTGTTTTAACAGATCTATCAATAATTTGTTCAAATGCCGAGATTATCGGCTGATGTGATGGCAGTTGTGGCAAAAATGAGGAAGCCAGGTGACACAATTTCCTAAATGGTATTTTTTTTGGAACTTTCTCCACATCAATCGACCGTATAATTCTCTAACAACAGGATACATCAACTACCGTCGCGGGTGGGGGGGAGGAGGAAAAAAGCTACGGCCCGCGAAGGTCGCTTCATAGAAAAGCAATACATCACAAGCTATTTCGACTGCAATTGAAGTTAATAGCGCTCTCATAGCCGCGACGGTGATCCAGCTGTCAAACCAGACAATTCGAAAAAAGTTACACGAAGCTGGACTTCGGGCTAGGTGATGAGCCGCATGCCCCTCATTGAAACCATAACATCGGGTTACTCGCCTGCAATGGGTATAAGAACATCAAAACTTATGAATAGGAACATCAAAACTGAGGAATAGCTGAATAGGACATATTTCTTTTCAAATGAAAGTAAGTACTATTTGTTTAGGTCATGGACGTGTTTTGATACGGCGAGGGAGGAATGAGAGATATGTGGAAGGGTACATGGAACCGAGGCTTTTGGAAGTGAAGGGGTGACTGTTTTGGGAGGGATAACAGTGATTGGAAATGACTTGAATTGGTGATACTAAGAGGAGAGCGCATGAATGGTGAAAGGTACATAGATTTGCGAAACATTTCTGTGACGATTTAATTTTAATCGAGATTTATTTGATGTTAACGCCCGATCACATCGCAACTCGTATCGTCAACAATTTTTGGGGGATATTAAGATTGATAGAATGGATTGGCCACCCTTGTCTCCAGATATGAATTCAATCGAACATTTATGGAGTAGAATGAAAAGAAAAAGAACAAGTCTAACATTTGAATTAATTTGTGTATACAATTCGGGAAGAATCAGAAGCTATTCCTCAGCAATTCCTCCGAGCTAGAAGAGGACCTATCAAGTACTGATGATCGATCAGTTATAAAGATACCTGCTCTTGTCGGACTCAAGCATCGCTTAGTTAGGCCTTGAATCTCATTGTTATTTCATTATTATTGTTAGCATATGAGTATTACTATTATTTTATCGTGATATTACCAGATTGACTATTTTTTGTGAATAACTGTAAAATTATGAACTTGTCATTATTTTATAAGATTTTAAAGTTCAATAACAGCTTTGATCTACATATTCCATGTCTAAGGTTATAGTGTCAATAAAAGATATGTATAAAAATCCAGACATTTTTATTTATTCACAAACAGTAATAACAAAGTAATACTTAAATACAAAGTACCAAAGTTGTAATCCTCTCCCTTTATTTAATGAAGATTAAATTAAGTTGCTATACACACTTCTTGATGATTTATAAATTTTTATCATACAAAGAGCAGTGATTAAGCTTTAATTGCGATTGCCCACTAGTAAAATATATTTACCAAATTAATGGAAATCCTGTCGCGTATACCATCCGCAGATCGGTTTCTGATTATTGCCTTCATCAGTGCAAAGTAGGTAGGTATACGCAACGTCGACAAGGAGAGTCTCAGAATTATTAGTTTCTATCTAACGATAGGGTATTAACTAACTTTTTTATCCCCCCGAACAAAAAAAATCCACCACAACTGCGAAACTGACTTGTTTCCATTCTTTTGATCAACATAGTATGTAAATGAAGAGAAGAATTCAACGTACCTATACCATTTATGTGTTTAGTCAGTGTTCAGTTAAACATCAACACACAAATTCCGTTGTTTAACTAACCTGAAATAATGTATATCCGATCCATTTGGTCTAAATCAGAGGAGCAGACCATCAATCATTCCGATAACAGTGTGATATCATAATTTATCGCATCCGCCGCGAGCTAAGGGCTGTACTCTTGCAATTTCCATACAAAATTTACTATTTGCAAGTGTTTACGTAGGCCACGCGTAAGTAATTCGATCTCAGGTGCTCGTTTTTCAATTAAGCTCTGGCAGATTTAATAATATTCATCGGTTTAATTTAAACATTCTATTAAAAGATACAGAGTTGTTTATTATAAAATTATTGGTTAATGAATGGAGATGAGAAAAAGATAAATATAGATTTCTTTAAATAAATTATTCATTAAAAACGCTAATACATTTATTTTTGCGATAAGATCAGAATAATGAGAATTATACTTCCGCTTTCAAACCTATGGAATTTGTTTAAAGATTTGTATAAAAATATTACTTTAAAACACACATATTTTTCGTGATTTAGTAGAAGACCTACAACCAGGACGGGACTGATACTATAAGGGCTCACCAAGATACATTAAAATAGAGCCACATATTTTACACGGTTATAAAAAAAGACAGAGATACAACAAATACAACAAATTAAAATTTAAATAAACTATGTGCATTGCTAAGAGAACTACGGTTAAATATTTAATAATCTCTTGTAATGTCTAGCATCCAACATGCCGTGTCAGATGTTTTTACAGTTTATTTAATTCATTAATGTGAGACCACGACAACATAATGCTAACTAGATAATAACAAATAAAGATATCATTTTTATTTCAAATTCCGATGGGTAATAACATAATTAGACTTACACACGATTGTTTGGTAAATGTGAGGTCATTTTGTGGCAAAAACCTAATAGACGATTGCTCGAATGCTCACAGATGTCTGAAAAATGAAGTTAGGGGACGTTTTAACCCCCGCATATGTCATGTTGTGTGCTAAACAACGTGCGTTTGGTCAGTAAATAACTAAATTAAATTGTAAATGGAAACGCTCTAGGGAAAGATTAATTAAAGGTGGGGTTGGAAACTCGTATGCAAATTTTTATGGTTTAATTTCGTTTAACTACGTAGAAAATTATAGACAATCTGACCTGAAATACAGTTAGGACATATTTGAAGATATATTCGTGATAAAAAATATACAGCAGGAATATTAATGAAACTGATATTTTTTAAAATCTCTTTGTAAATTAGAAAAAATCAATAATAGAAATTAAAGAACAAGAGATTCTTAAATTATTTTGACCATCAGTAGAAAAATGTTTTATGGGCTTATTATTGGCTAGGAATGGTCAATTTGTAGATATGTAGATGTAAGTGTAAGACAAGTTAGTAAAACTGTTCCATTAGTAATGAAAAATTTAGTGGCTGCGCCAGGTTTAAATTTTAAGAGTTCTGTAGTACTTCTTATGGTAAAGAGGTTGATTAACCAATAAAATTATCTCCATTTTCTTATAAATGCGCTGAATTCCAAACCGTCAGTGACAAATCTAGGATAACGATTTACATAGGCTTTGTGCGCTCAGCTTTTCCATTAACCATATATTTAATTAAGTGATCTAACTAGTATAACTTAATTAATTAGAATTTTCTTTTTCCAGAATATTGCAAAATAATAAACGGGAATCATTGTGAACATTTGCTTGTGATTATTTTCTTTTGACGTAAACTTCTTTTTATGTAAACGGTTGAAGTATTAAAAGTGTACAGGGTTACTAATTATAAATTACCCACCCCTTATCATCGTTATTGTAGCCTATGGAAAAAAAGTTTTAAATAAAAGTTGTGTGGTTATGACTGAATTCTGTAAAAATGCTATCAAAAGTACAGTAGCGTGCAGCTTTCAGGGCATACAAAAAAAATAATATTTTTTTAAAATTGGGATACCCTGTATATTATTAAATTTCTAGAATGATCCTTTGTTCCAGATTTCAAAAAATATGTTACCCCTACCATATACGGTTTTTGAGTTATTTAACGTCGAATATCTTAGTTAAACTAGTTACTGTAAATATGGAAAAGTTAACATTATTAAAGTGAGGTATGAAAATGACAACTATTATGTTTGATAAGTGACATTTTTTTAATGAAATAATCAAAATGGTTTACAGTGAGGAAGAAAAAGTCCAAATATTTACTTGTTATATACAAAATAACAAAAATAAATGTGCAGCAAAAAGAGCGTATAGGGTGTTGTATCCAAATCGTTCAACACTATCAGAAAATACGTTCAAAAATATTTACCGAAAGGTGAATAATATCTCCAGTTTTAGTAGAAAAAAAGCGTGTAGTTTAAGCAAACCAGGAAGCACAACTAGATATACTGCTTCATTTCGAAGGTAAGCCCATCCATATTTATTCGCGAATAGACTTTTTTGAAACATTGTATTATTTTTTAGAAAATTCTGAATGTAGTCTAAATAATGCAGTCGATCAGTTAGGTAAAAGTTATTCCAAAATCTAACGTACGTTAAAAAATAACAGCTACAGACCATATAAAATTTTACCCATACAATTGATTTTTTTATTGAAATATTATGACCTGATGAATCATATTTTTCTACTTATAAGAAAAAATCGAAAGTCGTGGGAAAACAAGCACAACAGAAAAAGATTGGTAAAGCAAATAAAACAATCAGGAAGAGAAATTGTTAGGGTTTGGTGTGGAATTTTCAGAAACAAAATTGTTGGGCCTATATTTTATGATTATACTTTAACTGGAGTTACCTATCTGTAAATAATTATCCCAGAAGCAGAAAATATTCCTTTGCACAATTTTCCAGAAGCCGAACTTGATGATATAATTTGGATGCAGGATGGGGCAACTCCGCATAATGTCCTACCCGTTCGAGATCATTTGAATAATGTATTCCCAATATGGTTAGGGAATAATGGACCTATTAAATGGCAACCTAACAGTCCGGATTTGACCCCTATGGATTAATTTTTTTGGGGATTTCTAAAAGACATTGTCAATAATAATAATAATAATAATAATAATAATAATAATACTATTCAGTAGTACCGCAGTACCACCGCGGCAATTACCAGCTGATGGGGAACATCCTTTAGAGTTCACCGGTGTAGACTTAAGGACGAGGGTTAGCCTTAACACCAGGGCTAACCTAAAGCCACAAGACCTGGCTAGAATGGACGCGGTCATCGATGAGGAAATTCCGGAAGATGTAGACATCTGGCAAATCAACTGTGCCGTGTACAACGCCGCGAAGCAACTCGTCCCCCCGTGAGAGGTCAACCAATCACGGGGTTGAGAAAGCCAAGCGGCGTGTACAAAAAATCGAAGGCAAGATACAGTCGGCCAGACAACACGCTTCTCGGATCCAGAGTGTGGTGGAATATAAGACGTCTGGTAGAGTTTTTACTCCCAGAATCCGGCGTATAGCAGCCGGATTAAGACGTCAACACCATACTCTAAATCTGACAGTGATGCTTACCATCAAGCAGCACTGTCTAGATAGGATCCGAGCGCTCATGGCGATAAAGAAAACATTAAAGAGGCGAGTGAGGAGTATGGAACAAAACAATTTGTTCCATACCAATCCTTCCCGCCTCTTTCAAGAGCCACAGCGTGTTGTCGATAATCCGCCGACTGTAGAAGGTGTCGAAACCTTCTGGAAAGGAATCTACGAAACGACGCGTCCATTCAATAGCGACACTCCATCAATTGCACACTTCGAGGCTCTATGCCACAGACATCGTCAAGAGCCAGAAGAAGTGTGCCCGGCAATCAGTACGGAGGAAGTTCAACAAGCACTTGTTGGTACTAAGAACTTCGCTGCCCCGGGCCCAGACGGCATTAACAACTGGTGGTGGAAGAAATTTCCTTCCACTCACCGCCGTCTGGCGCGAGTATTCAACTCATGGTTGAACGAGGGGCAGCAGATTCCGGACTGGTTCGTCGAGGGACGTACTGTGCTCATCCCCAAAAAGGGGGATCTCTCCGACCCGAGGAATTATAGGCCGATCACTTGCCTCAACTCCTGCTACAAGATATTTACACGTATCTTGTATGCTAGGACACTGAGGTCTGTTGATCCGGTCTTCCAGCAGATACACGAACAGCGTGGTGCCAAGAAGGGCATGGCAGGTTGCAAGGACAGCCTGCTGATAGACCGCTGTATTACACAGGATTCTGTGCAATACAAGCGGAATCTATCGATGGCCTGGATTGATTACCGCAAGGCATTTGATACAACATCGCACGAGCTATTGTTGTACTTGCTCGAATGTCTTGCGGTACCAGCACCACTAGTGAGATGCATAGGACAGCTGCTGCCGCTCTGGAAGACCCGCTTCACCATAACATCAGGTGCGCAGCGGGTCACGACAGAGCAGGTGGCATTTAGGAGAGGAGTTTTCCAGGGTGACTCCCTGAGTCCTCTCCTCTTCTGCATCTCACTGCTGCCGTTGTCTGTTGGGCTCCGCCAAACCCGCGGATATCAATGTGGGCCACCCAGCGACCGGAGGCATAAGGTCACCCATCTATTTTATATGGATGACCTTAAACTTTATGCCTCCGGAGAGCGTGAACTACAAAACGCTCTTAGGGTGGTCGAAGAATATACGCGGGCAATTGGTATGGAGTTCGGGTTGGACAAATGTGCAGTCGTCCACCTCAAGAGAGGACGATGCGGGGAATTCCCTGAAGATGCGCAGCTCGCAGACGGAAGCATCCTAAGACATCTGGATGCCGGAGAGACCTATACATACCTGGGTGTGCAACAAAGGCACATCCAAGATGTAACACAAATAAAGGATTCTCTCCGCGGCAAGTACAGACACCGCCTCCGAAAGATTTGGTCTTCCGAACTTTCGGGGAAGAACAAGGTGTCTGCAACTAATATGCTTGCCGTTCCGATTCTGCTCTACTCCTTCGGAGTAGTAAAGTGGAGGGTAGATGAGCTGCGCCAATTAGACAGAGATACCCGCAAGATGATGAATATTCACAGAAGTATTCATCCTAGATCGTCCGTTCCTCGTGTGTACCTCCCACGTCAACGGGGGGCCGAGGACTCTTGAGCCTGGAGTGTACGCATGGCAGAGTAGTACTGAGTATGGCATGTAACATACTCAGGAGCTCAGATCCCCTCTTGCGGTTCGTAAAACATCACGAAACTGTAGGAGTGGGAGCAGGATTGTTTAAGGCAGCAAAAAAGAGCCGCAGATGAACTCGGTCTCGCATTTGACATCAGGCGAGGAGGCCGGCGAGGTGCTGATGTTGAGTCAGTCACTGAACTTCAGCCAAATCGTCTGAAAGCCCGAATTAGAGCTGCCGAACAGGAAAATCTGTTTCGGCAGCACGTCGATAAACCCCAGCATGGTGTCTTCTATAAGAACATAGAAACACTGGGTTTATCGACCAGGCTGACCTTCGCCTTTTTTAAGGTCAGCAGGGCTTAAGTCGGAGACCGAGGGATTCATTATGGCTTGCCAAGATGGTGTTATCAACACCTTGGTCTACCGTAGCCGCGTGTGGCGTGTAGAGGTTCCTGATATCAACTGCAGGACCTGCCATCAGGCGCCGGAATCGCTCATGCATTTACTATCTGCATGCCCCATATATGCGATTTCGGCCTACATCCACCGGCATAACGCGGCGTTACGAGTGCTATACTACCATCTAAGGCACTCGTATGGGGTAGACCAGACACCAGTGCTGCCTTACGTCCCCGGAGATATTGAGTCCGTTGTCGAGAACGAGAAATGCCGGATTTACTGGAACTACTCGTTCCCGACTGTCAGGCTAATCCAAGCCAACAAGCCTGACATAGTCCTCCTCGACCATCAACTCAAGGTGATGTATGTCATCGAGTTCTCGGCACCTGCGGAGAAAAACATCGCCTTGAAGGAGGAGGAGAAACGGACCAAATATCGCGATCTCCGGTACGAGCTCCAAGTGCTGTACCCAGGCTACTCGGTCAAAATGGTCGTCCTTATTATCGGTGTACTCGGAGGGATAAAGCCTACGCTGCTCTCGGACCTGAAGATCATACCGGCCTGCCAAAAATCAGCTGAGTGGCTGGCAGGCCAAATGCAGAAGGCGGTCATTCTTGGTTCTCTCCGTCTGCTTAGGGCACACGATTCCGGAGCCTACAGTCACTAACCCTGCGGGATGTGGGGAGTGGCTGAGGTTAATGTGCTGGCGCGACTCCCGTGAGGCGTCGGAGGCCACGGGAGGACTGTCCAGCGTCGGGCAACCGAAAAAAAAAAAAAATACTATTCAAGTCATTAAAGACAGGATTCGACTTGAAATAAACAATCTGAATGTAAATAATGAAGCCATTTCCGGTGCAATTATAAATATAAGAAGATGTTGTCAATTATGCATTGACAATAATGGTGGACACATTGAACATCCTTTATGAGTTATCATTTATTTATATTTAAATTTCTTAATTAAATCTTTGTTATCTATTTTGTATAAAAATTTGTTTTTTTCTTCCTCACTGTAAACCATTTTGATTATTTCATTAAAGAAATGTCACTTAACAAAGATAACAGTTGTCATTTTCATACCTCACTTTAATAATGTTAACTTTTCAATATTTACAGTAACTAATTTAACTAAGATATTCGATGTTTAATAACTCAAAAACGGTATATAGTAGGGATAACATATTTTTGAAATCAAGAACAAGGAATCATTCCAAAAATTTAATAATATATAGGGTATCCCATTTAAAAAAAATATTGTACGCTACTGTACTTTTGATAGCATTTTAACAAAATTCAATCATAACCACACAACTTTTATTTAAAACTTTTTTTTCTATAGGCAATAATAACGATGATAAGGGGGGTGGGTAATTTATAATGAATAACCCTGTACCTGATGTTTATCTTCAACCAAACACTTCTTTATTTTTTCTCTGGGTACCAATTTTTATATTGCTTTAAACTGTGATCAAATGTTACTTCCCATAGAAGTTTAAGTTACATTGAAGCACATTGTGCTTTAATACGGCTACTAGATCTCGAGCCCCAATTTCTGTTTTAAAATGTAGAAATACCACTTCTTTACCAACTTAATGGTTAAAGGCTTAGGTAGCTGCAATGAAGACACCATGTTGTCGAGGGGGTATAGATAACCTATAAATAAAACTACCACTTTCCAAATACAAAAAGAAAATTTTACAAACTACACATATAAACTACTCCAAAAAATAACTGATACTACAGTCGTATACAGTGGATAACACATTTTTTTACTGTAAACATAAAGCATAAAAGTGAGTATAAAATAAGCAACTAATTAAGAATACAACGGATGGTTAAGTGTTAATACGACCAACAAAAAACGGTTAAAGTACAAACGCAAGCCGCAAGCGGTTATGCGGTAACACGTTACAAATAGGCGTCAAGTTGTTACCAACAGAATTTCTTCAGTGTTGTTATGAATGAGCAAACTTTGATTGGACGGAATTAAAAAAAAGTAAGAAATTAACAGTTGCATCAGTATACTGAGTAGAAGCTAGATAGAGAAGAGACATGGAAGTGAAGAACAATAATATAGAGGCAGTGTGTCAACTTACTGAACAGAACACCGGTAAACCAGTAAACTATGGAGGATACGGGAGAAGGGTAGAAATAGGACACAGTGAGCCAACATTGAATGAAACACCGAGCATATCGGGAAACTGTGGATGGCAGGAGAACGGTGGTTGTTAATCGTAGAGAAAGAGAGAGATACAGTAAAAAGTGGTGGATTTATATAGGTAAAAGAAATGAAAAGTCAGCATATACAACTAATAATATTACTAAATTACTCACTCTTGTTAAAATATTGATAGCGTCAGGTTAGCGGTTCAGATTCTGGCATCACCTCAGGTATCACAGAAACAGATAGGTATCAGAGCACTGTGAGTTCGACATGGCAAGTTGAGTCGGTTAATTGACGCCAATTAATATTTGCTTTGCAAATTTGCGGGTTATAAACTCTAAAGCTGAAGATACCATAGTGAGAGAATTGCAGTTGACATAGCTCGTGGTATGCCTACTACATCATACCAATTTACTGGGTTCTGGAAGCACGCGATTATTTTGGAATACTTGTACAACTGAAGGCGCAGTTGACTGACGATAGTCAATAATTAATATTTAATTTTGAATAAATCAGTCCCATATTACTGTCTGTTTTACGTATTAATTCCTGGGCGATCGAACGATATTTAAATAGGTAATTTATAAGAGAAAGAGAAAAATATTAAACAGTATTAAATGCAAAATAAATAAACATTACGTTCTAACGAAATAACCTAGTTGAAAGGCGCCAATTGTAATATTTATTAAATAAATTTTAAATAATCGGTTTTAATATTAAATAAAAAATATAGTACAGCCTTTCAAAATGGTAGTAAAATGTAAGTAAAGATGTCAAATAACTCAATTACACTATCACAGGGTGTACTAAAACTAGATAAGAAAGAAAGCTTCATTGAAAAACAAAATTGAAACGAAATAATAGAAATATCTTTTATCCTCCCTATACTATATTCATATTCATTTAGTTCCCTCATAGTAGTTGTTTAATATACAATAATTTTGTTTTAATGTAATGTAAAACATAACTACATATTTTGTGCGTTACTGTTGTTGTGAAACAATTTAATTAATTGTACTTGAATTTTTCCTGTTGATAAAGAGAATAATTTATGTTATTGGTTTTTTATGTTTCTTGTTTTATTGTAATTATGTTTGTACCTTAATATCAGTTATTATTCTATTGAAATGTCAACACATCAAGTCTTTCTCACCTCAAGATCTATATCTGTAGAACAATAGAAAATTTTGTAAATAAGATAATATACATGCAGAATAACAGATTTAATGCAACGAAAATTAAATAAATGTATATTGTTACAGGTATTATAAAAAATAGAAATTATTTATTCGTACACATCGTTTTATTTGTTATCGTACTTTCAGTGTAATATGTACAGGGTTAGTCATCTAAAATTGACACCCCCTTCATTTCTCTTAATTTTCATCGAATTGAAAAATTCAAAAAAGGATTTTACACGGATTTTAACGAATTTTTAGAATACGAATTTTAAAAATTTCCTCAAATTGTAAGGGCGCCAAAAATATTTTTTTTTCTATTTAGAGCACCCCATATTTTTTTACTTAAAAAAATTTTCCGTAGTTTTCTGTTCGTAAAAATGTATGATTATTGTATGTTTGCAAGTATAGTTCTTGAGATATTAGTAAAGATATATTGTCACATCACGGGAATAAGTTTAACAAAATACCATAAATCAGGAGAGCCATGAACCGAAATAGTTTAAAGAAACAATAGGCAGTTTCTTTGACAGGTCTCACGTACGATTATTATTTTATTAAGACACTTTAAATTCCAAAGTATTTGGCGTTTCTAATTGTTGATATGGGATATTCTTTTGCCGAAAGAAAAGAAATGCTGGAAATTTACTTTACCAGCATAAAAACAAATCTTTAGCTAAAAAAAGAATATGCAAGAAAATTTACTCAGAGACGCGTTCCCTCCAAGAACACTTTCTCTAATATTTATCACAAGTTTAGGGACGGCGAATTTTTGAAAGATAAGAAAAAAGAAAAACAGACAGAGGCTCAAAACAGGACAAGGTATGGATTTAGACGTTTTACTTTTTATTAATGAACACTCCAATAAATCTACAAAGGTTGCTGCAAAAGAATTTAATATATCTCAAGCAAGTATATGTAGGATATTAAAACGTCACAAATACAAGCCTTATAATATTTTGAAAATACAGCTTTTAACTGAAAATAACTTTGCCGACAGAAGAGCTTTCTGTAGAGAGATGCTCGATAGAATAGAGGAGTATAATAATTTTTTAAAAAACGTATTTTGGACCGATGAAAGTAGCTTTTCAACTGTCGGACTTTTTAATAGGAAAAATGTGCATTATTGGGCGCCCGAAAACCTACATATTATAGAGAAGATAAAAAAACAAAGATATAATACAGTAAATGTGTGATGTAGTATTCATCAAAACACAATTGTAGGCCCCGCATTCATTGATGGGTCCTTGAATGCAGTGCGTTATTTGAATATTCTTCAGGGTAAAGTGGAAAACTATTTAGATAATATTCCCCTTCCAAACAGGAATTATGTTATTTGGTAACAGGACGGCGCTCCCCCACACTCTGTACGCAACGTAACGGAATATTTGAATGAGCGATATCCACTTTGGGTAGGAAGATATGGTCCTATACTTTGGCCTGCTAATAGCCCAGACTTGAGTCCTTTGGACTTCTTTCTGTAGGGAACACTAAAACAAAGTATTTATGAAAATTTGATTTATAGTAACATCAACGAGATGAAGGATTGCATTAGACAAGCAATAGAAAATTTGAGGCAAAATGATCAATTATTTGAGAACGTGAGAAATGAATTTATAAAAAAGATTCCAACTGTGCCTTGAGAGAAAAGGAGGATACGTGGAGAACATATAAACATATTGCAAACCTACTGTATTAAATACGTAATTATATCATATTATTATTATAGTAATTCTTACGATATTTATTGTAGCCTTTTGAAGTTGTTTTTATTTTCTGTTGTTGTTTATTGTTGTTCATTGTTGTTCTTATACTGTTCGTTGTCATTTATTAAACTTTGTTTTATTATAACAAAGGTCATTATTGGATATTATATGTTTTCGCATCAAAGAATTATAATTTTTATTTATTAAAAAAAAAAAGATATCACGACATATCTCGAAAACAGTTGAAGTAATAATACAATAGATACATTTTTTGTGATCAGAAACTAACGGACAATTTTTTTTAAATAAAAAAATCATGTTTTTTTGCAACCTTTGCAACCCCAAGTTTTTTAAAAATTGTTTATTTATTCTAAAAGTTCATAAAAAATCGTGTAAAATCCTTTTTTGAATTTTTCGATTCAATGAAAATTAAGAGAAATAAAGGGTGTGTCAATTTTAGGTGACTAACCCTGTACAAAATCTAAAATAAAATAACAAAATGATAACAATGTCTAAGCAGGAATGTGGCCAAGCGATACTACGACCAAACGTTTCGAGTGATTAGGTAAACTAAAGTATAGAAACTATTAGTTAAAAGACGTTTTAAACAAAGTATGATTTAGGATTCGCTACATGCATGCACATGCGTATTTAATAAAGCAGAACCTCGATTTATATTACTTGCATTCTAAACAAAGCAAAATTATGGAAAATACTCCAATGTTAAAAGTGGTAGTAATTTGAATAATAGCAAGTGCACAGACCGCTACCAGGGTAATGGTTATGGTGTGTGACAGAAAGCAATGTTCTTACAAATGAATGATAAGTAGAGATCGAGAGGACGCTACGTGATTGGTCACCGCGTAAATATGTTCTTGCATAGATGACACAATATCTTACCTTGTGGTTATTTTGGTGAGTTTATCAATCTCCAAAGTTAATACAAAGAGAGTGTTAAAAATATTGGTGAATGTGACACTAACAGTCACATGCATTTTTAACTAACAATCACAAGAATAAAATGGTATATTACCAATATCAAGGTACCCAGACGTATTTGTCATTCAGTTCAGATATATTATTTTGTTTAATACTGTCACATATCTGTGATAAATATTTTTTTCTTTGTGTTGTTTCCGATTACACCTGAATATTGCTATACTGCCCACTAATACAGTTTTGCAAAAACACAATAACAAGACATTTTATAAAGTTAACCTCCGTTGTTTCACACTGTTTACGTATTTATATGTTATTCACATCGACCTTTTATAAATACTACGTATTTAGAATGTATTCTAATGACTTCGAAGTCGTTGGTGTATTTATTTTCAAAGTGGGAGTAAACGTGAGCCAAGCTACTCGGTGCGCCTATATCTATCTATGAATTGCTATATTGGACAATAGCGAGCCCTGTCGGTCAGTAAATAATTGTTTTTATAGCTACCAGCAGTCCAATTATCTGATACATACTTTTAATTTTTTGTTCTCATTTTTATAAAAAAAAACAGATTACTGCATAATGCACAAAAATATTTACCATTTCATGTTATTTGCGAATGATTCATTAGGTGTTTACAGTATAATATTATATCTAAGTAAAAGTCGTCTCTGGAATTTATCGCTACCTGCCGATCTCTACTGATAAGTAGTAACTGATAAGATTTTCTAATCGCGTTTCTTAGGTGTCATGAAGGTTGACTTGAAAACAATTTTAACTAGATTTTTGACATTTACAGGCAGTTTGGTTAAGTCCTAGTCGACATTCAGAAAGCTAGGATTCAACTTATGTGTTTTTACGTGTCGGATATGTAGCTAAATTACAAAAACATTATAATTGACTATTTATAGGATACGAACTAATGTATTTGCACAACTCGGTTAAGTCATATTCGACAATTCGGAACTTTCATAGCTACATTACAATTGAAAATGGGAAGCCTAGTAACTATTCGTATATTATGTCTTACAAATAGTAGGGTAGAAAAATTGAAAATTATGTCTGCTTCAAAAAAGTTTAACTACATATAATAGGAATCAGGTAATGAATCAAACAACACCAGAATGAACTCAGTAACTGAAAGAGAAATGTTTCACAGACTATTCTGAAAAAGCCTATTTTCCTTATTTTAGAGTTTTAGTCGGCGATCAAGACGATCAATGAGTTTCCCACGTTTGTTGTGTAAATTGTAGTGTGTCACTAGTGCAGTGGATGAAAGGAAAAAAAGCATGCCTCTTGCGGTTTCAGTGATATGGCGAGAACCCACCAATCATTTCGATGATTGCTATTTTAGTGTAACAAGAACCGAAGGATATTCCAAGAAAGAAAAACAAAAAATCAAATATCCAAATTTGCCATCAGAACTAAGACCTGTTTCTCACAATGCATCAAACTTATCAGTGCCAACTGCGTTTAGATTGGTAAAATATTGTTTTGGGAGGTAATGGAAATAGTAATGACTCTTTAGACAGCCCAGACTAGTGTGCCGGCCCTTTGTATATTCCAGTGACCCTCACTTATTTGCTCAAAATGAATTGAATAATTTACTACGTGACTTGGGGCTTTCAGAACAACAAGAAGAACTTCTTGGTTCCCGACTTAAGGAGTGGAACTTATTAGCTAAAGAAATAAAGATTACGACTTTTAGAAAAAGAAATGAAATGCAACATTTTCCGCATTTTATAACATGGAAAATTCATTATGTGCGTGTATTGATATTGATGGTTTCATGCAGGACCTTAAAATCGAGCATTCCTCTTCTGGGTGGCGCTTATTCATAGATTCCTCCAAATACAGTTTAAAAGCTGTCATACTATATAACGGAAATTTAAAACCATCTATAACAATTGCCCATTTAGTAACAATGAAAGAGGATTTTGACCGTATGAGACCAAATAAAATTAATTACAACAAATACAAATGGCAAGTATGTGGGGGATTTAAAAGTAATAGCCATTTTAGTAGGGCTTCAAGAAGGCTTCACAAAATATTGCTGTTTCCTTTGTTTTGCAACACCCCCGTCCAATTGTTGGCATAACACAATAAGCTGGGGGTTGTACTTATTGACCGGTAGCTCAGTGAGCAGGTCGTGAATAAGGGCTTAGATTGATTTGAGTTATCACCAAAATCTAGTCTGGGAGCCAGGATTTTTGCAAGTACCAAATAATTAAAATTTTACTTTAAAAGGTAAAGATAACGTTAAAACTTGAATTCGGTTGGTAAGGAAGTTGAATAAAAAGATATTATTTAATAAAAAGTATAATCAAGACTAGCATATGTACACAATATTTACAAGTCAAAAAAAATTAATTGGGGTTGAAGACCAAAAACTAACCAACAAAAATGATATGTGAAAGAGAAAAAAATTAAAAATGAAATGCCTGATCTCTCACAAATTTCATCTGACCAAATGTAAATGTTTACTGGGGACGAAGATCTTACGTAACTTCCAATGGGTTAGTCCAGCGAAGAATCCACCAACGGCTAGGCTCTTAATGGGTTCGGTGTCAATTTGACTCACCACTGTCAGTACTGCAGTTACCCTTGTGAAAAAATGCCAGTTGTATAAAATAAAATTTTCCTGCTCCTCCCAGTATATAGTGATCAGTTCGATCCACCAGTTATCCTCTTCTCTTGGTCCAGGTATTAACATAAAAAGGGGAGAGTTTTATGAGATCAGTATTATAGGCAAAACAAAGTTAAAAGCTGTGACGTTTGATTTGTCCAGCTACGTAGACAAAATATGAGTTAACATAAATTTACAGAGTAAATTGCAAACTAACCAAATTAGGATCGGTATCCTACAATATATTAGGAAGTTGAAGACTTCAACTAACTTAAGTATTAATAAAAGTTACGTTAAATAGACAAAATACTAGTCCAACAAATAAACTAGGTGTAGCTACGATAATAAACAAGTGAAATAGGTATTCACTAAATGTTAAGATATTTTTGTACTAAAAGAAGTTAATCTTCAAGAAAATAGAATTTAGAATGTCTGTATACAGACAGACAACTAGAAAGATAACGTAAATAAATATTTGCTAAATATAAAACAATGATAGTTTTCAACTTAGAGGTAACGTTAAATTAAATCATTTATTAGTTCCTCGGAGAGAGGTTCTAATGAATTGCAGATAAAGTTAAATAAAGATATATACTTGACTATGTGTTTACTTTCGATAATTAAAAGTTAATCAAGTGCCAGATAACTAGGCAGGTATCTTTGCCAGAGAACTAGGCAAGGTTCCACTAGAGCAGCGTTCATGATTAAATACTAAGTAAACGTTCAAGTAAGCAGTCGATATTTTAAATTTAGAAAAAGCTTACGTTTCTGAGATCTGGTTGATAAATATATGCACTGGTATAAAATAATCCACCACAAAACAAATGCACCAAGTTAGATAATTTTCACAATTTTCACAGGTTATAAACAAATAGGTTTGGTCCAACCAGGTGTACCAATCTCCAAATGTCACCAGTCATCACTGTTTAGAGAGCGCTACCAACGTAGCTAAGTGACCTAAAACATCAAGATACAAAGACAGAAAACAACTAACTACGATACAAAATGGTGACATCCGTTGCCTAGTAAATCTAAAATTTACAATAACCGAAAGTTAGTTTAAATTGACACACGAAATTATTACAATATCAAAGGGATATTAGATAAATTGCCAGCAAGGCACGATAAATTGATACTAATCAATATTAATGATGGCTGTTCCAAAGAACAACCAGGGTGAACTGATCACCGAAAAGCAAATTCGCTCAAGGCGTAAATTAAGATAATTACGGTACAATATTATTATGAAAATTACCTCAACGGTACTTTAAATCAATATAGTAACTTTTTAAATAATGATGAGCATAAAATCACAAGATAATACAAGAAAGCATATAAATCTTACCAGACCGCAGAACTAGAGATGGTTTCCATCAGAACGCGGCACCAGAGACAACCACTGTCTCTGGCTGCCCTAGTAAGAAGACAGGAAGCTTCGTTCTGTCCTCCCACCTAAACTCGGTTATAGTTTGGAAAGAGACAGACATTTGAGAGTAGCTATGAGCAATAAAGATAGATGGATATTTAGTGCAAAAATCTGCAAACCCAACTGTTCCAGTAGAAATCAGTGGCACCATCTAGACTAGACTGGCTGAAACTTAATTCATCGTGGAACACAACACACTGGAATGAAATAGCTTGCAATTTCGTTACAGTTTGTAGGACAGTCGTGCAGTAAAAGAACATTATGTGAAAAGAATTTGTCCAAAAAGGAAAGAATTTGAACCAGGAACTAGTAATGTTAAATATGTGCCCCTTGCAGATCCCGAAAATGTTCTTTTGCCACCTCTTTATATAACTTGGGCGAATGAAAAATTTTTTGAGGGCTATGAATAAAGAGGGTGAACGACTTATATACCTAAGAGAACTTTTCCTCAATTAAGTGACGCCTAACTTAAAGAAGGCATTTTTATTGGCCCTCAAATTAGAAAATTGCTTGACGCTGCAGATTTTAAAGGAACACTCAACAGACAGGAACTCAGAGCTTGGAACTCATTTGTAAGCGCAGATTTTTAGGGATTAAGAAAGATTAGAACTACAAGCAACTAGTACGCGAACTTTTAGGTTCGTACCAAACGCTTGGTTGCCGTATGTCTTTAAACATTCACATTCTGCTTTATTTCATTTAAATTTTTTTCCTGAAAATTTGGGTGCGGTAAGCGCTAGGCCAATGGAAATTCGTTATCAAGGACGGTGGGATCCAGCCTTGATGGGTGATTACTGTTGGTTCTTAATGCGAGACGATTTGACTCCCCAGAGAAGAAAAAAATGAACTGAGCATATGTTCTTCAAAAATTATTCTCTATCTTTGTCAATATATCTTTGTATATGTAAGACTAATATAATATGTCACATACATAATTAATATATATAGCAATAAATAGATTAGTAAAATTAAAAATATTGTTATTCCTGCCCATAATGTTATATTAATGTAACAAGAAAACGTTATATGTTACCACTTTTGCTTATTATTTCTGTATTCAAAAGGATTTATTCCTTGTGAGATACGCTATTCAGGTATGTTACAAAAAAGAATATTTTTTTTCCTCCAGTGAGTTAGGGAAAGAGTTCACGGAAATGATTAATAAATGGGATTATCAAACAACCATATATATTTTTTAGATTTATTTCGTGTATTTGAAACAATAGATTGGAAAAATTGAAAGGATATGGACCGGATGGATTTGTATGAGGTTAAGTAATGAATTATTTGGTAGCAGAGCTAGCAAATCTCATGAAAGTTCTTTGAAAGTGCTTCCAAGCACTTACAATTAAGATGAATCAGTTTAGGAAAAAAAAAGAATTTAAAGATGAGATATAATTGGAAGAAGGAGAATTTAGATCTTGTGTGGACGTAATTAATGGATTAGATACACGATGCTTTTAAATGCTGTAGAAACAGATGCTATTAGAAAAAATATTATAAATCGTGTCACGACGTTTAGCATTTCCAGCCTAAAACTCATAAATATCATTGATTCCTTAACTTGTGATAGCCACATCACGCGTAAAATGCTCCAATGACAAAGCAGTGACATAGATGTATAAATAAAGCAAATGGTTTACAGTTCAGAATTATTTAATATATCTGGTACGGTATAATAGAACTGTCAGAATATCCAAATCAGTTCATGGTCAAAACGACTAGTTAAAAAATTTATAAATTATATCCTACAAAGTCATTCTCAATTTAAATTACAGTTAAATTAAGAAGAAAATAAACACGTCTCAGTAAAAATAATGTTTACAATATTGAGCAGCTTATGCTAGGAATTTGAAAAAAATGGTACCCTATTAAATATGAAAGTTTGCATTTTAGTACTACTAAAATTTTTTTGATTCTAAATATTCCCGCTCACTCTCAAGTAATTTATTCATTGAGCATAAATCAATAAATATGAACGCTTGGCATTTATTGGTAACCAGAAACAATGTAAGGCTAGTCAAACAATGGGTTGTTGTATTTTTAAATATTGGTTTTCTACTTTTCATTTACTGTAACTTGTAACTACTTTCCGTAAATAGGCACAACCATAAATTCTTAATTGCCAGCTGTGTGGTTTGAAGTTATCAATTTAATTTTTTCATTAATTAAATCAATACCAAATTTAATTAGAGGTCAGAAAGTAACTCTATATTATGCAGAAATAGATAGCCCTTTTATACAGTATGGTAGCGTAGTGTATTAGTATTGCAATATGAATGTTATTTTAATTATTTAAAACTCACCTCTGGTTTCAGACTTGAAACCAGAGGTGAATAACTCGAATAGTCTGCTCAATCAAGTAAGTCACTGAGCTAGGTGACTCAATTTTATTTGCAATGACTCTTGACACTTTTGAAATATACCTTGCTCGCTGGCAGTTTGCTTTCACAGTTTTACTTCTTGATCATATCTTGGCATGTATTTGTGCCTTGCGCGTGAGTTCTTAAATCACTTAACTCTTTAAGTCAACTCACTGAGTCAACTTTGCAATGAAAGTCAGAGTCACTGAGTTGGCTCATTAAATAGAGTCATTTTGTCCACCTCTATTTGGGCATGGTAGTCGAGTGGATAAGCGCTTATAACCATTTACTCAGTACCGAAGGTCGATGGTTCGATTCCATTCTGGAGATGTGATCTAAATAAGTCTAACAGCGATGCACTAATACAAAACCTCAACTTGTTTCATTAGGATAGTGTCTCATTTATTCAATCTAAATCCCTCGAAAACTCCGTGTACACCACATAAACTTGTTCCGTAGAGTCCAGGGTATTCGAAATGTACTGAGTTACAACTAGTAAATTGGTCATCGTTGACTTTTTACTGATAAATCCATGCTGGGACATAGATATACCGTTTGTCACTGGAGTATATAATAATATGTGATTGTCGATTGTACACGGACATCCTAAAGACTTGGCAAAATTAGGAATTATGGCAATAGGCCTGTAGTTATCTTAATAGGACACATGCCATTCTTTAGCACGGGACAAACTTTAATAAGTTTCCAACATACAAAAAATGTATAAGTTTACAAAGATTAAATACTAGTAGAAGAGGAATTAAAGTTTTCGAGATACAGAATGTTAAAAATAATAAAAAGAAATATGTTTTCTTAAAATATCACAGGAACCCTTATAAATGAATATCTAAATGTTTATGGAAAGATATATCTAATACCAATAGTTGTTAGATGTTAATTTCGTCTAGGCTCCCAGTAATGCAAGGTTTAAGTTTGTGAATTCCTACAAAAAACATGATCATTAGAGGATGTGCACCTATACATCTGAGCGATGTCTTGTAAAAATGCAATTTGCAAACTGATTAGTACGCTTATGTGCTCGATCAGATTTAAATTAAGTTTAATAATTTTTGGCCATTAGAGATTAAACAAAAAAAATAATAATCAAAAGAGCAGTCTTTTCACTCGACAGGGCGCCGAACCATTAAGTTTGACTTGAGAGAAAAAAGATGATAAATTCTATAAATATTCTGTTCACGTTAGAGGATGTTTGGTCAGTCAATTATGACGTTTGAGAACAAAAATATAAGCTTATAGCTATGGTGAATCTAGTAATACGTATAATTCTTTCATGATGGTGTCGCAACTTTTGATTTAAAGAAATTTCAGTTTGTTATTGTTATTAAAAATACCAATATGTAGAAATAATATTTTTGACATCACACACTAACATTAGTGTGGTTCTTATATTCAAACTTTTAAAAAGTGAAAGTGTCACCCCCACATTTTTTCCATTTTGGTTCCTTATGCCACACATAAAATTTTAGCCCAATCAAATTGACCCAACCCGTGCCACAAGGATCTTGAAATTCCGGGAAGTGAAAAAAATAAAAGTAAATACTCTAAATTTATTAAAAAGATAAAACAGTTTATTCTGATATTAATATTATACAAAATTGTTTAAAATACTCTAAATAACAAATTTGACACATAGTCTGCCTACCACGGTGTGCCAGGTAGTGTCAGGCACACACCTATAAGCAGAGGTGGTGGTGGAAGTGTATAAACATAAATTTGCAGGTTCTGACGTGCTCTAGTTAGTAGTTATTATACCGCCAACGAATGCTGACATTATCTGTGCATTACATTTTCCTTTCTGTATAGTATTGCAGTATGGCTTACAAGTTTTTTTTCATAATTTAAGAAATGTTAAATTAAATATTCAGGAAAGTGCTCGTTTAGCAAATTGATGAAACATCAATTTTTTGGCAAAAGGCCCACATCCCAATGAGAGATTCACAACATTGTATCGCCAAGTTGGAATCTTTGTACGATGAGTGGAGACATTTACAAAAGGGTTCTACAAGACGAACCGAGACTCAAATAAAAAAAGAAGAGTCATTCGTGCAGAGATTAGACGATCTTTTTGATATAGCTCATTCGAAAGCTCTTGAAATCATCAAAGTAAATGAGGACAAACAATTTTTGATTGCTCAAAGACAGAAAGGAAGATTAGGTTCTTTGGCAGGTGTTGACAAAAAATTGTCTGGAAAAGAGAAGTGAAGTTTAGAAAAATTGAAGAAAGAACGCGAAATGCGGGAAAGAATTCAAAATTCAAGTATTTTAACGGGAACATCAGGTAAATATTTTAGGTTTCGCAATTTGAATAAAGTGACCTAACAAAGTACTTATAGTTTCAGACACTGATATCGCTAAAAATTTAGAAATGGACTCAAGAAATATGGATGATGAATATGATGATAATGAAAATGAAGGAACCCTGAACATATTAGAAACCGACCAATCACAACCTATGACAGATGATGATGAAATCCTAGATATACTAAAGACGGATCAACCCCAACATCTCAACTGAAGAAGAGGGCAAAGAAACGTTTTATTACTACTAGACTTGTTGCTGCTTTAGATAAATGTAAAATAAGTGACAGAGACTCTGTTCACATATTGATTGCAGCCGCTGAAGCTTTGGGTCGTGATGTAGAGAAAATTTGGTTATAAATCGTACATCCATTCGTTCTTCACGTAAACTTTTACGTGCTGAGCGTGCTTTGTCCCTAAAAACACAATTTATGAAGTTGAACCTGAATGGTACGGTTGTAGTTCACTGGGACGGAAAACTTCTTCCTGCGTTAACTGGAAAGGAAAAGGTTGATAGGCTTCTAGTTATTATCACAAATAATGATACAGAACAACTTCTAGGTGTTCCAAATTTGACGTCTGGTACAGGAGAACGTATAAGTTCTGCCGTATATCAATTACTTGAAGAATACCAACTTGTTGATTGTGTTCAAGCACTTTGTTGCGATACTACGTCCTCAAACACAGGGCGTCTTAACGGCGCCTGCATTCTTT
The DNA here is from genome assembly GCA_029963845.1 of Rhamnusium bicolor. Classification (NCBI taxonomy): domain Eukaryota; kingdom Metazoa; phylum Arthropoda; class Insecta; order Coleoptera; family Cerambycidae; genus Rhamnusium; species Rhamnusium bicolor. Next base: position 607,364 of record JANEYF010000845.1, read on the forward strand.
TAGAGCAACAATTGGAAAGAGATTTACTATATTTGCCCTGTCGGCACCATATTTATGAGTTGATTTTGAAATGTGTTTTTGAAGTCTGTGTTGCTCCATCTTCTGGCCTCGACGTTGGTCTGTTCAAACGATTTCAATGTGCTTGGTCCAATATCAATACCGAAAATTATATAGTGGGAATTGAAGATGAAGCAGTTCGTGTTGGAATCGGAGAGGAGGGGCCAAATATTTTGAGCTTTGCTTTAAATCAACTAAAATTTCAGCATACCCGAGAAGACTATCGGGAGCTGTTAGAACTGACTGTTATATTCTTAGATGGCAAACCTTCAAGGGGAATTAGTTTTAGAGTTCCAGGCGCTATCCATCATGCCAGATGGATGGCTAAGGCTATTTATTGTTTGAAGATTTTTCTTTTTAGATCCGAGTTTCGCTTATCTTCCCATGAATTAAATGGATATAAGAAACGTTTGTATTTTTCTTATACTTCTCTACATCAAAGCTTGGTTCTGCGCGCCTATTGCACCTAAGGCATCTCAGCAAGACTTAACATTTTTAAGAGAATTGAAGTCTTATGAACAAATAAATGGATCAGTCTCTCGTGCAGCTGTGAAGAAATTTTGTGGCCATCTTTGGTAGCTTAACGAGGAGACAATAGCTTTGGCATTTTTTGACAACGACGTTGCTCCAGAAACCAAGTTGGAAATGGTTAGGGCTTTGAAGGAAGAAGACGGCAAATTTGAATTTGAAAATGGTATCAACAATAAGCGTATTATCGTACAGCCAACTGCTATTGATAATTTAACAAATAAAGAGCTGCAGCATTTTGTTTCCAACAATACGTTAAAATTTTTTGAGCGGTTCAATATTAGCACTTCATTTCTCGACTATGAACCGTCCACTTGAGCCTCACGGGAAGACTATAGAACCGCTTCGTCTCTAATTTGCAAATTGAAAGTGGTAAATGACACTGCCGAAAGAGGTGTAAAGGTCATGGAAGAGTTTAATAATAAGATTACAAAGGACGAAAATCAAAAGCAGTTTCTATTACAAGTAGTTAAGGATTATCGTGCCAAGTTTCCCGAATATGCAGAGAGATCTCTTGAAAAAATTATTTCTTTTTGTTTTAAAAATGTTTTAATTTCAATTATAAGAGGCTTGCTGGTACTGATATTTTATATGTTGTGGGATAATAAAGTTTTTAAAATAGTCACTTTATATTTTGTCATTTTTCGTTCCTTTTTAAATAAAATGCCTTTGCGGCACGTTTTGCAGTTGTTCAGTCGGACTGAAATTTTCTATACTTTATTTTTATCCTTAAAGAAAAAAAATAAGGGGGTGAGATTGGCAGAATAAAAAAAATAAGTATATATGTCTATAAGGACCACCCTAACTAAAATATGATGGTGTTGTATAAATGCTGCTTGGTAAGGAAAACTATAAATAATACGAATTTATACCGAACAAAGTATAAAATTTTAATTTGAGTAATATTTCTTAGTGTTATTTTAATTATCATCTGTTCATGTCTTAACATAAAAACTCATCAATATTCATATAGATCGAGATTATACTAATAAAAATACTAGGTACGCAAATATAATTTAGTGTGTATACTTCATAATAGTGTAATGAACATGCACATTAATCCATTACATTAATTATAATTATGATACATCTACTTACTACGTTTGATCTATGTTTTCATTATATTAAAGCATTTATTCCATTCATTCTTTATTATCAAAGTATTAAACAGACAGTTAAGTACGGAGTATTTTGCAGTAGTTTATGAATGTGGTAAGCATTCTTTGAATACTTTATACTTCCTACACTGAGAAAAGAGAATTTTTTTTAAACACACCAAATAAATTAGACAATTGGCTACACTTAGGGCAGATGAGCCATGCCTCGGACCTGAGCCCATATTGGGCATCACAAAAAGACAGGCCACGACGGCCCTCACTGAATGGGCTCACGAGACACTGAGGAAGCATTTGCCGGATTTTAAAATTAATTCATATATTCTAATAGAGTTTTATTGAACATTGACAATTTTCAAATCTGTTTGAATAATTTCTACCTGGAAAATGTTTAAATTAATAATTGAACTTCCGGGATTATCAGATGCTGTGAAAATAGGCCACAGTATCTCCGGGTGGTGAACGATACGCTATCTAGTTCATGCATTAATTATGGGTGGTTGTTTCCTAAAATTATTTTATAGTTTCTGGTCTGTGATGTTCATGCAGATATAATAATATATTGTAAACACATACTGAAACATTCCCAAACAGAAAACCAGAAACTTATACACCATGTCAAATGAAATTTTTTCATTTTAAAATGTTAATACGTAAACTACTATACAATCAAATGTATCGAGCCCTCACTTTTTTTCATTCGGTAGCCTAAAAAACAGACAAATAAAGTGGTGAGTACAGTTACATTATTAGATTATCAGCCAACTAAGGACGGCAATTTCTAAAACAAAATTTCGCGAAAACGAACCGTTTACAGTTTTTTCTTTCATCGATAATAGAAAGCGTAGATCGTATTATAACTACCAATTGATTTATTTTTTTCTAACTAAAAATGTTTAGATGTTTGCCGAACTCTTTACTATATGCCGACATTATTTATTAATATTCAAATTTTATAGATTGACAATTAGTCTTTTATTATGTGAAAAGTATAGTAACCCAATTAATTCCTTCCACTTTCCATAATTCTATTAAAAATTAATTAAAACCGTTACTACATGTTATATAATATTAATGAGATTCAACATCAAGACCAATTTCCTCAGCAGATATTTATTTTGATAGCAAGATTATTATATTCTGCCTTTACTTACCGCTCTATACACGCCAAACATATCATTATAATAATAATTTCATGGCATTTCTGGGCTCATTTATTCTTAAACGGTTTCATAATATTAACGAGATGAAAACAACCCAATATAAGTATTATTATTTTATATCGATAAAATGGATAATGTAAACTTAAAAAATACTTTTTAAACAAAGATCATATTATGCATATAGAAGGTGGCTTCATGTTATTTATTTATAACTTTTAGAACAGCAAAAATTGAGGAGGAGGTTTTCGTTTCATTAATTGTGGTGGTTGTAATTCTACAACCACCACATTCCGTTAACTAATAACAACGTTCAGATGTGGACAGATTTATTCTGAACTACAGTCTTTCCATCAAAAGATGATGCGTTGTATCACCTGTGGTTTTAATCTACAAGAATTTAAACGAATATTATTTAAACGAACTTTTCGTAAAATATTTGATGTGGCATTACTTAATTTTACATGTCCGGTGACTTTTTCGTAGTCAAAAAACCCCTAGCTTGCCATTTATAACTAGAGATGTTATGGAACAGCTTTTTTCTGGAACAGGTATGACCTGTTCCTGTTCCCAACGCATATCTCTTCTAAATACCTGTTTTGAACTTGTTCCGATTGTTACATATGTGCGGATTGCGAAGGTACGAGTACAAGACATGCGAGCTACCGGAATAGGAACAGTGTATAGCATCCGATCCTAATTTATTCCGCGCTCCGTCAGTTAGGTTAGTGATAGTTCATCTGTTAGTCTGTGGATGCGCATTTGCATATGGTATTTGGGAATTGCGATTGGACTGCACTGGGTGTTAAAACTCACAATTTGGTTTAGTTAATATGTTGATGTTTATTTCTTATTTACCAATTAAATTATAACTGATAAATAATCTATTTATCTTCTTTTGTGTCCATTTATTAATAAAATTTTTATTTAAACAATCTTTTTTTATCTTCAATTGCAAAACAGTAAACGAAAATTCGTTTCGCGTCTAGCTAGTGCTGCACTCAAGCGGGACAGTTTCGTATCAAACTAGTCTACCAGTCGAGAGGAAGCGTCCGTGTCGACGGAATCGGAACTGTTCCATTTCATAGTTGAAAACAGGTACATGGAACATATGACTAATACCTATTCCAAAAAAACAGGTCCAGTTCCATCACAACATCTCTATTTATGACATGCTAAATATGGTAAATATACTACTATACGTTATTTGATTACAGTCCACATTAAATGTCATATACCACATATTTATTACATATGCTTATTTAATACTTAAAAAACTGTATTCTTGTACGGTATAAATCATAATCGTTGACAAAAAAATGTTGTTATCCAAAAAATGCGTTCCTAAATAAAGAGTCGGAGTTGGAAAAGAAAAACAAAATATGCACAATTAAATCAGGACCTGTAAAATTAGAGTAATTAGACTTGCTAAACATTGCAATATAAATGATAATGAAAATCGGAGGTGTTGTTGAAAGGTGGTGAACCACCTTACCTCTTATTTTTCATTTGCCTTAGATATGTAAAAAAAATCTTAAAAAAATGTATACGTATTTCAATCAACCTCTAGTTGATGCTTTAAACAAATAGGTTTATTAAAGAGAAAAAAATATATATCGTAGAACTATTAGCATAATATCAAGTTAATATCAAGAAATCAATCAAACGACAGAAAAAATCTCCATTTGCGCAACAATTGATATTGATTAAAATTTATTTGGAGAAACTAAACATAGCCCTCTCCTTGGACTGAGAATTAATGCAATAATATAGAATTTATTAAAGTATAAATTACATGAAACAGGACTGGTATGACACATAATGCAACTATTACTTTTTGTTTTATTATACCAAGGCTGCTTATCAAAATAAAGAATTTTAAGTAAGTAAAATAAGTAAGTAAAAAAAAATCTTGTTAATGTAATTGAGAGTTTGTATTCTGATCAAATTATTTAAAACAAAAGAATGTCCTTGGTCTAAAAATAATTTATTTATAGTGCACACTCACAACAAATAAATAAATGTGATTTTGTTAAGACGAGGGTTATGAAAAAAACGGTGTGTCCAATACGCTGTTACATGGCTATCACCTTTCATATTAAAATGGTTATTAAGGCAAAAACATCATTTTTCATATGCTCTATAGTTCAATTATAGTTAATAAACACAAATCTATATTTAAATTATACTCCTTTTGTTACATGGTGAATTTTTGTTAGCACCTGAAGCATTAAATTTGTTCGCATCCATGATATTTTACATTTTAAACATAAAACTAACCTAAATGATGAACTATCCCACAAATAGACATCAGTAGAGTCTGCACTCTATAAAAAGGATAATTTCCGCCAAAGTAAGCACAAGTACGCGAAAAAAATGCAGTTGTATACTAAATAATATTTGCAACTACTACAAATGCAGTTGTTAATATTTATGGCATCACATTTACTAACAAGCACAATCTCTAATTGCCTGTGTTCCAAATATTAATAAATCGCGAGTAAATTCGAATAAAAATGATAAAAGTGAACATAACTTTGATCCTTGCAAACAATATGTTGTTGTTTACACTCTAGCGGCCATCTTGGTCTTGAACAAGCCTATTATACCATTTAGTTTAATTATACACTGTGAACTCGGATGTGAAATTTTATAAATAGATAGTCAAATTTGACTCCCCCACAATTTTTTTCTTAAAAATATATGAAATAAATGTCATTTTTTGTTGTATAAATTTGGTCATAACTGTAAAATAAAAGTTTATATGATCGTAGCAATTAACAATATAGCTGAAAACATGTAGTTGATACTACAGCTGAAAGTGGCAGTGAAAATGAAGAAGAGTTCGGTAATAAAAGTTCGAAATAAGAGTTGGGGACTATAATCTAGTGTCATTAATGGGAAAAGATATAATTTTCATTAAAACATGTGCTCGTCATTTGAGGTTATTGTAATTTTCACTTTCACCTTCAGATGCGTTTGATTTTATTTTGTACCACTGACGTAGTTTTGTACGAAACACCAAACACCATATACTGCACTCATGAGTATAGTATATGTGTTTTGGTGTTTCGTGGAAAACTACGTCAGTGTCATCTTCACATCAAAAGTACCAACCCACGTCAGGATTATTTTGTACCGAAATATAAAAACTAAAATCATGCAACAATGGTTTCCAGGGCGAGCGCCAGCGAATCCTGGAAGCCGACGATCCCAGTAAACACAGTTTTCGGATGTGTTACATAGAATATTTTTTCTGCAACCGCTTTTGCTACTCGCAAAACACTTTTTAACTTGAAATCTTTTGTAAACAAAATTCATAAAACTCAGCTGACATGTCAGACGCTGTTGTATAGAGTGCTTAATTATGTATCAACCATACTGCTGTCAACCCAAAGTGACATAAGAAATCGGAAAGTACTTTCCGGTCCCTTATGTCACTTTCCGGGATATACCAGCAAAGATGTATTTTTCACTAACAAAATTGACCAGAAACATTTAACTTTTTAGACAATTGCAGAGAAATACTTGTACCTATGCAGTTTTGCCAGTTTTTTTCATGTTCACTCCATAAAGGATACAAATGTCAATACTGGTTTTCTTAAAACCAACGATACTCTTGTAGTAAAAAACATATCTGAAGAGCATGTTATAGCAAGTATTCGGCGGCTAAAACCAAAGATGATTATGGGCCCTGATAACATTCCTATTTTTATGCTGAAAGACTGTGCCTTAGTTCTTGTTCACCCGCTAACCATTATATTTAATTTAATTTGAAAAACGTGCAAGTTTCTAAGCATATGGAAAGTTTCACAAGTCTGTCCTGTTTTTAAAAATGGGGGTAGACATGATGTTTGCAACTATCGCGCTATTGCCATTTTATGTAACTTTTGTAACGTCTTGGAGATTCTTTTGCACTGCTATATATATGATCCCGTAAAAAATATAATTGATGTAAATGTCAACATGGATTCATAATTGCTAGGTCAACTAAAACTAATCTGGTCTGTATAACGCAATATATCTCAGACATCTTAGATAATCAAAGTCAAGTTGATGATTTATCCAAGGTCTTTGACTAGACCAAATAATTTTAATAAATCGTTTAGACCAATATGGAATATCATCAGATGTCACAAATCTATTTAGATCTTATCTCTCCAAGAAAGTACAATACGGGCAATAGTATGGCTATAAGTCTAACAATGTAGATGTCAGGAGTTCCGCAAGACTACATCCTTGGGCCCCTTTTATTTAATATATTTTTAGATGATAAAGTCCTCTCTATCGGTTTTCTAATGTATGCTGACATGAAATTTTATTCTAAATTTGACTCGTATGGTAACTACGCTCGGCTACAATAGGTATTAAAATAAGTTAATGTCAATAATTGCCAATAATCTACCTCCTAACATTAGAAAATGCAATGTGATGTCATTTAGTAGGCAACTATATCATCTAATCTTTGCTTGTCAAATAGACAATGTGCGCTTGGCTCGACCCTGCTTTATAAAAGATCTTGGAATTATATTTGACAATAAACTGTCTTTTAATGAACATGTTATCGTAACACTATAATTATTAGTCTATAAAAATCTTGGATTTGTAATAAGAAAATGTAAAGATTTTGCTGACCAGCACAGTGATACTCTTGTATAACGCATTCATAAGGTCACGCCTGGAATATGTCTCCATGTCCAACATATTCTACTTATATAGACAGTATCGAAAACATTCAACGTAAATTTCTCAAGTATATGTATTTCAAGAATAATGAAATTTACCCGGGTATTGGCTTTTCGCATGATTTCCTTTTAAATTTAGGTAAGGTTGTGTCAGTGAGGGAAGGAAGATCCATACACTCTATCATTTTTCTGCACAAGATAATATGATTTTGATTATCAACAAATTCTCCAGCACCTTGACTTTAATGTACCAAGATTAGTTCTCCTGAAACATTTCATCTGCCCATTCCTCGAATGAACCTATTAATAGCATCTCCACTGATTCAAGTTTGTTCTAATTATTCAGAGGTTAAAGATGGTATGGATATCTTCAATTGTAAAATAAAGCAAATCAAGAACAAATTCTTAAAAAGTTAGGAATTATCCTAATACATCTGGACTACTTATTGTATTAATTATTAGTAATCAGTTATTAATTCCTTTTTTTATTTCTCCTCTCCTTTTCTTATTAGCTTCTGGTCATTTTGTGTTAATTTAATTGTTTTTAACTTTTTTTTTCTATTTTTGTCTGTCAATCGTTTCTGTATTATGTTATATACTGATATTTTGAAACTACGTTTTATTAAATAATATATTTAAATGTTGATCTAAATTGTGTGACTATCATACTATTTTGTTTACAGTTTTTGTTTGTATCCTGTAATTATTGGTAACGACGTTGCTGTGGATAATGTATTTACATAAATAAATAAAACAATAAATATATCAATAAAACAATAAAACTATGAATAAATAAATAAATGAATAAATAAATAAATAAATAAATAAATGAATAAATGAATAAATAAATAAATAAATGTCACTCATCGCTAAAGACGAACCGTTGTAAGAAATTGATTGGCATCATTTTGCATGGTGTAAAATACAAAGACTTATATAACTCTTATATCATGTCCATTAAGAGTTGTTTATGGTTGTCATCGTTATACTTGCATCATTAATAAACTTTCTATAGTATCCTCTGCTAAACTTCTACGCCGCGATGTATATATTAAGGCTTATTTTGAAAATAAATGTACCTTTAACATTGTGTATACGCTTGCGAAAATATTTTACTGTTCGCATGTACATATGTATCTCAGCAGCGTCTGTGTTTGACTGATCGCTATAGTGGAAACCTGTTGATGTGAGAAGTTCTTGGCGCATGTTCCTCTAATGAGTAATAATACTCATCACGTATGTATGGCAGTTGCATTCCAATTAATACTCTACGTGATAATGTTTATTTTACATTTTCTCATATCTGTTTTAGTTTCTCCTAAAATCAATATAAAAAGTTAGGTGCTATTTGAATTTTATTTCTGGATTGTTTTACATCTAATTCTAATTCTTGTTTTTGAATATTCACAAGATTAAAAATTTTATATTTTGTTGAATATATTCCTTGCGTGACCCTGGGTATAATAGTTTTATTTTTAATTGGTATATGAATATTTTAGACAAATTCTATTTTTCATACGCGTATGAAAAATTTTATATTATAGGACAACTACTTGGCGTATGTTTCTTAATCGGTTAATTTTAAGATTAGAACACATAAATTGGCCAGAGGGGACACCCGATCTTAGGGCTTATGATTATTTTTTGTGTCAAAGTTAAAAGTTCATATTAACCTAGCAGAAACATTGGTAGATTTAAAAATGAAAATGACAAACGAGCTGAAATTGCTGCTATACCTACTGAGATGTTGAGGAGCCATACAGAATGACCGAAAAGCATATCAGTTTAAAATTTAGTGTGTCTTTATTGTTGATTTTTGAAGATAGATGTTTACAACGATTTTTATGACTTTTTACAAAAATCTGTGGATCTCTCATAGTTTGTTTTTATTTAAGATCAATAATTTTTTAGAAATTATTTTGAAATTGGGTAAATCATTTTCACCGACCTTATAACATATTCATTCAATATTTTTGTGTTTTAAATATCTTCATTTTCTTATCATATTGCATGTTTAAACTGTTATCACATCACGTGGTGTATAAATTTCTCACAAACTTATTTTTATATTCACGGTACTCCGTCAACGAGTTGTCAAAAGATCATCTGGCAAGTGTAAGCACGGCTCATCACCAAAGTCAAAAGGCAGCACATTTTAAAGAACTTTATCTAGTATCTAAGTTAAGGTGCTGCTGTCAGTCGTGGTCGAGACTGAGTTGTAATTACGCTTCATCTCGGTCGATATTAGCGGCGCCTGGTTTACCCAAGTGCATTATCGTCATTATAAAAGTCATCATCATTATCTGGACTGATCATTCCCATCATGCTTTCTACCGACCGGGACCGCTCATATCTTCTGACCGAGTAGTTTCTCTCCTTTGCGGATGACGATGTTGTCCATTCATCAGTTTTTAGATCTATTCTGCGAAAATATTAGGTCATCTAATTATACATCAATTAGCGTCTTCGGTTATTTTGTTATGTACATAGACTTATATTATTTAACTTTCCTTATATTAATCACGGGAAATAATATTTGAGACCAACTAAAAATGTATACTTAAGTAATAAATAGGCATTTAAAATGTGGTAAGTAAAATGCTCGTTTAAAAAAAATAATACACATTTGCATCCCAATGCATGGAAAACGGCTACTATAATTATTTTATTCATAGCAGGTTATAAAAAAACTACTACACCGATAATAAGTAAATAAATAATTTTCCCAAATATTTGAAACATCTTTAAAATATAGGCTAGTAATTTAGTTTTGAAAAAATAAAATTTTATCGGTGTAAATTTGTTGTCAGAATGTGTACGAAATATGCTGTCTATCAATAATTGATGTACAATATTGTAAAAAAATCTGAATGAATAAAACCAATTCCCTAGTCTTCTATATTATTAATCAAGAAAGCTAGAAATAGTAGAAATAAGTGGCATAGCTTTTGTCATATCTAAGAAATATTTATCCGGTAGATTCCAAATGATAAGAGTTAACAATATGGTTGATGCATTATCTGTTACCACTGGTGTCCCACAGGGAACATTATTAGGACCAATTTTATTTATACTCTACATCATTAACATTGTAAATTTGAAACACACTAAGGGTAATAGTATAATATCTTTCCAGATGACAATACGGTAATGTGTGCAGGAGGTAAAAAGACAGAAAAAGAATTATAAATGTATATTACATCAGAATACGGGGAAAATTGTAAAAGACTGCATTATACAATAACTTGGTAGATATTCAAAACACTGCAATAAAATAGTATTAAAAAAATATAAATACTACTCCACAATACCTGTATACAACGAGGTTGATGTAAGTGTCAGAAAATTGTGTATTTGCCAATTTTGTTATCGATATTAAAGGCACCAATTTCAAATGTAACCCATGCATGCAATATTAGAGGTACTACGTCACTTAAACTATAGTCCCATTGTGTAGAAGAACCCATAATCAAAGGTTTATATTATATTCTGGGCCAAAATAATTGAATCTTGTACAGAGCCATAAATGATGAAAACCATGTGATCAATTGGCACCTTTTAACTCATGATTTTATGTCATTTATATTACGACAGTACCTGATGAGGATTATTGGACATACGTATGTGTCTAAGGACTCTAAGGATTCGTTTCAACCATCGTTTGCTGACGGTACGAATCGAGGAGGCTCTTAAAGGGAACTAATTGGTCACATATGAAGATCCATTACGTGTACATATTAAAAATATGATTAACAAAATTAAAAAAAAAATGAAAAACATTACTTATTGCAAATTTCATTAAACTTAAAATGGTTTTTGAAAACTAATTCGTACTTACCTCTCCTCTCATGTATAAAAAAAATTCACTCTTTATTTATCACAGTGTTCAAACACAGGGATCGATTATTTTGATCCTCTAATTGTGTTTATTTTCTGTTTTTTCGTTTAGTTATTAATATCTAATTAAATATAAATAGTAAGTTATTATAAAAATGGGACTCAGACTATGAGATTTGACTTTCGGTAACCTCATTGAGTAAAATTTGGTTGTGTAAACCAATTGAAGTATAATTTGATATAAGTAGAGGGTCTAAATTGAAATACGGCGTTTTAAATAAGCTTTTGGCTGGAGGGTAAATGCCGACAGATACTGCCAGTCACCCTAAGTTGCACATTAACGTGCCCAATCACCAACTCAAATACAAACGACAACGCTGCTACCACTGCTACCTAATGGATCAGCCGGATATTGACGTGAAATGTTCAGATTTCCTAATTAACTTGCTTGTATGCAAACATATATAATTTTTCTAAACAAAATATTTGTAACAATTTAAGTAACCAATGGAAAAATATTTTTAATTTCCGAAATGTAAAAAGAACTTTTTAGATTGGTATAAGTATAGATTATTTTTTGCTGTCATAATTTTTTACATTATGTCCCAAAAGGAAACGACGCATCTACAGACACCGGTGTTTCGGAATTATTGTTCTTCATCAGCCTGTCTTAAGGAGTGGGGTATGGAAAGGAGGCAAGTCCAAGATTTGATTACCAGACAATAAACTAGGTTTATATCGAAAATAAAATGAATCCCATTTTGCACGATATAATACGCTATAAAAACGTTTAAAATAATTTCGTTGCTTTGATTTTGTAATGAGTATGAGTGTAATAAAAGTAATGTATGCGATTATGTCTAGATAATAAATTCAAAGTCTGAAACATGAAACTAATTTTCAAACGTGTGTGAATAACATTCAGCAATTAAACGATAACTACTAGCTAATAAAAAAAATTGTAGTTACGAGGTGGCCATGTGAGATAAGCTTGCATTTGTGCTATAAGTTTATACATTTTCATTTTGAGAATGCTAGGTTCTGAAATAATTGTTCTCTATAGCCCGCGAAAGACATCAAAACGCAGTGGTTAAGTCAGTGGTGGATTTAGGGGGGCGCGTACCCCCCTGTAAGGTTCTATTTTTTCAATCTTAATAAATTAAGAAATATTAATTCACCACTAATGAAAACTTAGTTCTAATATCTAACAAAATCCAAATAGTAGGCAGGATTTTGTTAGCCACACCATGAAAAGTAGGAAAAAAATCGATGTTTTTTCCATGCAGTATTTTAACTTTGTATCAGCGTCGCCCGACACGTCCTGATGTTGCTGGATAACGTCGTAACAACGATTACCTGACTCGCTTTTGCTTCAGTTCAGTAGATAAAATCAGGATCGCTACAACGTCAGCATGCGACTGATACTGATAACCAATGGCATCGCTTTAACATGTGCGAAAACCAACTTTTGCACCAAAATTAGTGAAGCTTTGAAGTATGTTTTTCTAACCAAAAAGATTACTGTTATACGTTCGGACAGTGGCTGCTGGTGAAATTTAGGCTGTCATATCTTAGTATTGGAACATAGGCCCAAACAATAATCTTATGCATAACTATCGAGACTAAATGAAGAAGTTTTGCAGAAAAAAATTTCGATTTAAATTTGCGAAAAAAAGTTGAAAAATGTGTGTGCCTACCAGTGGTGGATTTAGGTTGTACGATATATCAGTATTGGAGCATGGAACCCAAGCAATATTTGAAGGCACTACTATCAGTGTTGATTGAAGAAGTTTTGCAGAAAATGTTTTTTTTTTTAAATTGAGAAAAAAAGTTACTAACATGCGCAGCCTCCCCAGATTCCTTCTAGACCATTAGTAAAATCTTTGCAAACTATTTTTTTTTTCGTAATCAGAAGGAAAATTTATCAACCGGTTTAATTTTTTGTACAGTTATGACATTTTGAAATTTACACAATGAAAAACTAAAACATGAAGGCACTAATTAAGTAATGTGTACTGTACTTTCCAGTCTTATTTTAGTTCTTGTTCCTGATCTATCCCATCCTAAATCCAATTCCTTTTCTACGCTACGCTGATGAGGGGCAATAACTCCGAAACACGTGTCAGTAACTGCATAATTGTTTTTTTTTTGGTATGGCACTAAACCTTCTTTGTTTAATTTTGAACCCCAATAAATCTATCTTGTTTTGTTTGTATGTGCCAGGTGGAAACGAGCAGTAGACTTAAAGCTTTGTGTGTTGACTGTGCTCATCGAGGCCCCATTTGTGGCACATGGGAACATGAAGGCACTAATTGAGTACTGTGTACTGTACTTTCCAGCCTTATTTTAGTTCTTGTTCCTGATCTATCCCATCCTAGATCCAATTCCTTAGCTACGCTATGCTGATGAGGGGCAATAACTCTGAAACACGTGTCTGCTTTATTTTGAACCCCAATAAATCTATCTTGTATTGTTAAAATCGGTTAAGAAATAAAAAATGGCGGGCAAGATATTAAGTTTGCTTTTTTGTGCCAGATTTTAAAAATGGCAAGTAGGCCAATCTCCAAAATCAATAAACCAATTTAACTCATCATAGTCTTAAAATGTTGAAAAAAGTTCATTCTTTCAAAATTTGTCATTAGTTCCGTCATTTTGATAGCTTTGAATTAAATAGTACAAGATCAAAAGAAGGCATATTTTTAATTGCATTCGCCATCTTGAATTTTAGTATTTCGACCATCTTGATGTATGGTCTTTGTAGCCTATTTTCAATTAATTATTGACACTAAATTTGTTAAAATTTGCTAAGAAACAATAATTTGGCAAAAAACAACAAAAAGTGCGGTTTTTCAAGGCCACCCAGTATAGATATTACAACTTATTGGGAATAGTTCAGTCGAACCGAAAAAACTATTTTTTTTAATTTAGTCCAAAGACTAAATTATAAGAATATAATACTTTCATATTAGTAGTATTACCTACAAGTAACAAATGGAAATACTATAAATTTTCTCACTATGTAACTGAAAATAATTCCATGGGTGTCATTGCATGATACATTTACCGAATATTCTTAATGTGTGTGGCCGTCACTACAAATTGCATATTCCAGTAATATCATCTGTACGTGATGCCGATCATAGTCTTTGATCACACCGCTGTACTCGGCGTAGGAGTTTCAACCGAGAGACGCGACCATTGTGACGCCCTGTTTCATTTAAATATTTCATCAACAATGTCATCACCATTTCAATGGGTTAAGACTGAATGGTAAATAATCAATTAACATACATGCATAGGATTCATTCGTATGACGATTGTCTTTGAATTATTATTTTCCTTTGAAAGGCAAGCACAAAGTAAAATTGGTCATGCCATCTTCGATTGTAATTATTATACCACGTTATCAATAAATTATCTCTTTCCGTGTGAAATTTAATTAGCAATAGAGAATGTCCCTAATAGTATCCCTAATGGCAAATATTAATGTTCTTGTTTATCAATTAAGGAGGAGAGGTTTGCAAAAGAAAAAGTATTAACCAAAGTTACATCTATGAATATAAGTTAACCTGAAGACGTAGTAGTTGATAAAATAATTAGGAAACTTGAATTTCAGGAAACATTTCAAAGTTCCTCATACCTTCAAACCAGGGTTCGCCAGAATTAAATCGTTTGATTTAAATCATGATTTAAATCATGATTTAAATCATGATTTAAATCCATGATTTTATTCAAGTGATTTTTTCATTTTAACCGATGATATAAATCAAAAGAAAATTTTTAAAATAAAAATACTACTTATTACAAAATATAAATTAACCATTAACATTCTTGATAAATAAGAAACATTTTAGTACAAGACAGGTAGTTTCTAAAACAATTAATATTGATTGTCCTGCTTTCTCCACTCCCAATTTATTTCGTAAATAGGAGTGAACGAACCCAAATGTAGAAAATACTCTTTCCACTGAAGCTGATGTAGACAGCACATAAAAATTGCTTCAGTATATGAAGAAGTTTCTCAATATCAGGGATGTTTTTTTGTGACACCCACCACTGTAAGGCACTAACATTGCATATTACCTCTTCTGAAAACATAACTGCTGCAAAAGATTTCACTTTTTATAATGAGTGGTCGTAAACCAATATTTTCATACATTTCTTGCATGGTATTTAACGCTTGATCTTTTTCTGTGGCAATCAATTTAAATTTGGTTTTAGTTACATCCAAAATATAAGCTACAAAATGATAGGGCGTAAGTGCCCGTTCGTTTTTTAAAATATGTAGCTGAGACAAGGGTAATTCTAATTCTTCCTTAAATATTCTTTCTTATTCCTTACATACTTCTACTGCATCAGATAGGAAAGAATTTTTTTTTGTAATTTATCAAGTCCCACAGCTATAGGCTTTAAGATGTTTAGGTAACCTTCAGCTGCTCGTTTCAGACCAATGTTTGAAACTTTTTGGTATATTGTTGAGTATATTTCATTTTTATTCTCATCACATACTTTTAATAATTTCTCCCATTGACTTCTAAACAATCTGCCATACTATTCCATTTCACGTCACTCGGAAGCACTAATATTTTTCCATTGGCGTGCTTGAATTTTGCTCTATCCAGATGATTATTTCTGAAATACTTAACAATTTGTGTAACGTTCTTTGATATCCGTTATTTCTAAATCTTTGCAGAGTAAGTTCAGAAGGTGAGCTGAGCATCCATAACTTATGACTCTAACATTAGCTTTTAATTTATCTTCTATCATTCTTCTCATAAGTGCCATGTTCGCTGCATTCTCTGTTATAAACGATTTCACGTTACAGTATTTAGATTTACAAGACAAAATTAAATTGTAAGCCATCTCAGTTAAATAATCGCTTGTGTGAGGATTTTGATGTGTCTATTGTTTCATATAAGAATGCGTGTCCATCTTCAGTAGTTATTGTGGCACAAACTACAGGCTCATTGTGGACATTAGACCAACCATCGATAGATATGTTTACGCTTTGTCCAGAAAGACTTCCAAAACATTTTGTTTTTTCTTCTTCATAAATTTGTTGTAAAAGAATTGTAGATATTATTTTTACTGAAGGGGGTCCTTAACAAGGTCTTAATAATTCGATCGCCTTTTTCACTTGCCATACACCTAAAGCAACTATTAGTTGCAAATACAGCTTTTGCGATTAGTTTGTCGATTTCTTGCTTTTTATCTGCAGATGTTCGAACAACAAAGTTCTGTAAATTAGTTGGTGCGTGTGTTTTCCTTATTTTAGGGATAACTAATGAATCAGTAGATGTTGACAAACTTGCAGACGAAAGTGTGCTTGGCGCTCGTTTTTTACAATTTTGAGGAAAATTGACGTTTGAAGACGTTGAAGTCCCACTGCTTGCAATATTTGCATTAGTTGAGTCCTCATTTACTGCAAAAAATTATTAATAATTAAGTGAATAAAAAAATTATGTTAATCTTACATGATGTATTAAGGATTTTATCACAACAAACATTTATTAATTTGTGAATATAAATATGCCGAAAATATACATATACAGTGTGTTTCACTTAAAATGGTAACACCCAAATAATTTTTTTTTAGTTGAATTTCAAAAAAAAATAATTTCTTTATATGTAGCTAATAATGCTCTTTTAAAAAGTTAAACAACATTTTAACCTAATTAAAATAGTAGCCTATTGTGATAAAAAATAAAGCAAGAAAATTGAAAAAAATATATTAGGAATTTTTTTTTCGAAAAAGTTGTTCGGAATCACCTATTCCCAAGTTTGGTTTAAAAAAAAGTTCACAAAAAAAGAGTAATTGGCCTTTCTGCAGCCATAATTAAATTATTTAAACAATAAGTATCACCAATATTTTAATAGTTTGACAAAGTGACATCAATGTTTTATGTGACAGATCTCATAATAATTTGGTATTGTTAATAAATCATGGCAATCGTGATCATGACATTGACATTAATTTTGCTGCTGATTTTTTGGGGTGAATTCTTTTTTTAACCAAACTTGGAAATTGGGGTTTTAAGGTGATTCCGAACAGGTTTTCTCAATTAACTTTTTCAAAAAAAAAACCTAACATGTTTTTTCAATTTCTTCGCATTATTTTTTATCACTATAAGCTACTATTTTAATTAGGCTAAAATATTGTTTGACCCTTTATAAGAGCGATAAAAGCTACATATAAAGAAAAAATTTTTTGAGATTCAACAAAAAAATAAAAAAGTTATTGGGGTGTTACGATTTCAAGTGAAACACTCTGTATAGTCTTCTTTATAATACTTATTTATTTGTATTTGTGGAATATAGATTAATACTGTGATCTGTAAATATACTGCCCAATAACTGTGAATTTTGACTTTTTTCTCAGACAGATTGACAAATCCAAAATATGAATGCACAGAGTCTAGCGGAAACCTCAGATCAAAGATTATAACAATTTTTCTCTTGTATTTGCCAGTCAAATTAAAAACAAAATCTATATCGTGAATCTGGATCCAAAACTGGCACAATTAAAAAAAAATAAAAAAGGAAAAACAATTTTTTGTTTTTTCATTTTTTTTAATGCCTAATAGCCTAATTCAATAAAGACTTGTCCTCAACCCCAAATTACTCTATATTTTAATAGTAGACGAGAAAATACTTTTTCAAAATCGACAAAAAACGCAAAAACATCATTTTTGAGACCCTGTTTATATTTAAACTATGTCACATAATTTTATCATATAATATTTTTAATGCTTAGTTTTATCGGTGGTGCGAGATCCCCTTAAATAAAATAAATAATTATTTAGATTTAGAATACCTGCAATTAAATCAACTTCATTACTTAGTTCAGCGACTTGTGGGTAATGGCTTGGTCGTGCACTTTTCATGATGGTTTTTTAATCTTTGAACAAGTCCTTGCATTTCTTTTTTTGCAATTTTTACACACTGCTCTGCTACCGGTTTTTCCTTTTTCTGTTTTTTTTTTCCATAAAATAATCCCAAATTTCGTCTTTCTTTCTTCCGCTCATTTTTATTTTACATTTCACTTGTTCACATTTAATTAACTTGGGCACAGACTCAATACAATTTGTCAAATGAAGCACCTTACGAACTATCCTCCCTTTTACATTCTATTATGCAGACAATTTATAACAGGAAAATTCCTGCAATAACAAGTATCGCCAGTTGAAAGCGACCGTCGCGCGTCGCCTCGGCATGTATGAAATTAATGAAATCGACCGCCAAGTTTGTCAGAACAAGAAAATACAGATTTTTTTAATTGTTTGTATGAAAATGTAGTCCACATAGACATAGTCCAGTGATGTGAATAATTTATATGTGCAAATTTTTAGTTAGAAAATACAAAAAAACAGTGTATGGAAAAATCGTATCGGTTTTCAAAAAATTAGAATAAAACTGAAAAAAAAAAAATCAAAAAACCTGATTTTTTTTGGTTTTTTAAATAAAAATCATTGATTTTTGATGTAAACAAAAAAGTCATGATTTTTTCCAACCCTTTCGAACTGAAAGAGAAAATATGTATTAATTCCATTTAAACTCCGGTTTTCTCCTGGTGGAATTTACAGACATCGACATGATAGGTAGTTATTTGTCACTCATACAATAAGTGAAGCCGACTTCTAAGAAGTCTAAAAACAAAATTGGAATATAGGAATGGTGTGAAAAAAATAACTGTCAAGGGATCGACAAAGTCTTTACCAGTCTAGAAAGTTAACCAGTTTGGATAATTTTTTTGTATGGAAAATACATATTTACTGGTCTAGCCCGGTAAAGTTATATAAGGCATAAATAAAGTTTTTACCGATCCCTTATGTCATTTTTGGTTGACAATAGTATCTGTTAACATTTAAAAATAATGAATCCAGTCTTCTTTGAAAGTAAACGTTTGACATCTGTCAGTCGAATTTTATGAATTTCGTTAAAGTTAAAAAGTTTTTTAGACTAACAAAAATGGTTGCAAAAAAAATGTTGTACGCAACACACCCGGAAAGTGTTGTTACAGAGGTCACTGGCTTTCAGGGCTTGCTCGGACTCGTCCAGTAAAGAACCACTTTCCGCCCTTATTAGTTAAATAACTAATTGTCTACCAAACTGACAAGGGATCGGTAAAGACTTTACCAATAGCTTATGCCACTTTACCGGGCTAGACCAGTAAATATGTATTTTCCACTAAACGAATTGACCGAAAACAGTTAACTTTCTAAACGATTGTGGAAAAAAATATTCTGACAAAGACACGTGGAATTAGATCATATAAACAAAATTATTTATTGTTTCACGTATAATATTGAAAATCTTAACATAGTTATTTTTACTCCGTAGTATAAATTAGAAGGAAAAAATTAGAGGTGAAAATGCATGACCGAACCTACACACCTTCAAGAATAAAATATCAGGGTAATTATTTAGAATACGATAAGATGCTTAAATTTTCCTGAAAATTTTTCTACCCCCCAAAATAAGTTTTTTTTCGCAGGAGACAAGCCGTTATGGAGAAAAAAAAAATATTTTTTTTGCACTTTCACACACATCTGTCACTTTTTTACGCTGGATATATCTAACGATTTGTATTATTTCCCTCACCCCAATAACACTGAATGGTTTGGAGTATAGTATACGTCATTTTTTATAATAAGAACAATTTTTTTCCTTATAAAAAGCTTTGTATTTGGGATAACCCCATTACATCATAAAAATGCAACTAAAATGTATGTGAAATTAGCGACGCGTTTCAGATCAGATAGTGTCTAAAGTGCCTAGCAAACAATTTCCCTTTCCCCAGAGGGACCGATTCCATCATTTTTTTAAATGCATAGGACAAGTCTACCCTCCAGCAGTTTCAAATTTTGGTGAGGATTCGGCTGATTCCGATTAATTTATTCTTGTTGTAGTGAATAAATATATGAAATGGTGTTTGAATGAATGAATATTTATTGAATGTTTATTTATTTCCTTATTGCAATTTTTATTTATTTAGTGAATTTTTATTTTCTGTTATAGAATATTTGTTTAATTTTTCGTTATATAGAATGCGTTTTTATTTTCTGTTACTTATAGAATATTTGTTTAATTTTTCGTTATATAGAATGCGTTTTTATTTTTTTATATATATTTATTTGTGCAATAATAACCTAAACTAACCTAACCTAATACCCTAATAACCGTACCAGTTCCTCTCCTTTCCTGGCAAGGAAAAATGCTAATACCTTCTCGTTGGTCCTTGCTGAACAATAACATATTTAAAGATATAATCCATTTCTCTAATTACGTTATTAACTAAATGAGCAACTTACCCTAAAAATGATCTCATCTGGTTCTAAACTGAACGCTAATTGTAAAATGTTGTATCTTTAGACACAACCGAATACCTAACAGAATCGCACCTAACTTCTACGTGGCTATGGTATGATGAGTCACGGTACGGCATTTTTCTTGCATTTTCGTATTTAAAAGATGGTTTTTAATGTGTAAAACATTATACTTCTGTACAAGATAAAAGTAACATCGTCTTCTAAGCAATAAAATAGTAAAATTAGTAACAGGAAGTGTTAAATATATCAAAATAAAAAGTGACAGATGTGAGTGAAAACGCAATTTTTTTTTAATTTTTTTTTCTCATGAAAGGCTTGTCTCCGGCGAAAAAAAACTTCATATTCGTGTTCAGCGCACCTTATTTTGGGGGGTAGAAAAATTTTCAGGAAAATTTAAGCATCTTATCGTATTCTCAATAATTACCAATATCAGAAAGTTTTTACTTTATGCAGTTTGTAAAATGAAATACCTACATGTTAATTAAAATAAAATATAATGAAAGAGAAAGGTTGATAATTTAGACAAGTTTCAACAAAAAACTCCATATCATCACCAATAATACAGTACCATTACATTAATGGTATAAACATGCTCCTGGAAATAACACCTTCCACTCGACCATTAACCATATACCATACCGCGAGTATCCGACAAGCACTTTCGCTAATAAAGTGCTTGTTTACAAAATAATAGATGCCATATACTCATCCATAGAACGATATAATTTGTAGAATTACTCGACCAACATGCGCACTAAGATACAAGTGATAAAAACTTAAGGCGTGGCTTGTAATAAATGGCAACACAGCCCATTGGTTGTCGACTTTCCTGCCCGCCTATGTCGGCACAATACAGAAGGGGAACCTGTGATTTTCTACTGTTCCCCTTCCGAGAAACAGTAAGCAATGTGGTCTCAACAATACTAGTCTAAAATACCTTGTATCAGTGTTTTGTGATTCGATTGTTTATCGTGATTGTTAAGTTTATGGTTCAAGTTTTTTGATAAAAAGTGACTTTTGCAAGTGTCATCATGCTTACTGACATGACACCAACGGCCGGTCAGTTTTATGGAGCGCAGATTCCGGCCATGACCATGAATGTCAAAACAGCTGTAAGTATAGTTTTTTCCCAACTTGACATCAGTTCTGTGCTGATGGTTTCAAACCAAACTCTTCCAATGAAGTACATTTTTTATTAAAGTATAAATGATTAAGTAACGGTCACAAAACGGTTATAATTTTGCCAAAAAAAAAATCTTAACAAATGCATTTATAATGTTTTACATAATTATAATTTTGTTAAATCTTGCCATAATTAACAGTAAATATGTAAATAGTAAAATGTATATCATTACTTATATATAGTAATATTATAATACTTAATACTACATGTTCATTGTAAGATTCGTTAACAAAATTATAACTTTAAAACAATATTTTACATGATTGTATAATTATGTAAAAGTCTTAAACAGTTATAATTTTGTTAACGAATCTTACAACGAATATGTATTACGTATAATGACGTATATCCATTTAATGTAAGATTTTTTAACAGAAGTGTGACCGTTTAAAATATAAGAAGATATCTATTTAGGAAAATGATTCGTTAATAAAATTATAACTGTTTAAAACCATCTTTTACACGATTAAACATTCTTTTAATCTATGATTTGTTAACAAAATGACAAAAGTTGTGAAGGCCTATGAAGAACAAAAATGTCACTGTTTGGGAACTTAAATCAATTTTATGACGCGTTTTTTGTACCTACTTAATTAGTTCCTAATTTAAACATTATTTTCATTATTTATGACCTTCCATAATACAGAAATACTTAGTTCTATCTAACATAAAAGTATTTCAAAAGCCCAGCAAATTAACGATGTAAAAACATCGTCAGTACCTACTCTAAAAATCCTTTTTTACACATTTCTAACTTAACCTGTAGTTAAAGTACAAACAAAATTATATCATGGTAAAAAAATATCCAAATTACTAGGTACTTACTTATTCTTTTAATGTCATTTGTTAATAATATACAATTAAAATTTTTCTAATTCTGTAGCAACAGTTATAACAGAACATTATATATGCAAAATGACTCTGATTTGTTCTTTGTAGTATTAAACTAGATAAAGATTCTCTCGGTAGATAATTTAGCTATTACTGAAAGTTCTGGTATAGTTATTATTAATGTTGGAAAATAAACTTTCCAAATACCTCAAAAACAGGATATTGTTGAATTAAATATTTATATCAGTTCATTTACAAGTGATATTCCACATAAATTGAGCTATTTTCCAACTCCACAATTTTAATAATAAAACTGTTGTCATTTGACATAATTTTCAGTTGAGAGTTTTAATATGTATGCAAAATAATATGCTTTTTAAAACATATTTCATACGCCCTGTCACTTGAATGTAAATTTCTAATATTTCTCTATATATTTATGTTATGTACCTATGTATACTTATTCACACCTTCAATTCTGCCGACAAGCTAATTAGATATTAAAATGATCTACATAAATAAGTAGGTATTATAACAATATCCTTCACAAGAATGTGGGTGATTTGTAAAATTAGTACAAAAAAGAACACTTGCGGCTAATTTCACAGAAGGGATTATTAATGTTGTGCAAATGTTGCTAATACCTGTGTTTATCGAAGAAAAAGTACAAAAGTGTCCATTGAAAATGTGGGTAACGCAAACTATATGATCTTAAAAGTGCCCACAATACCTGAATCCTCTGTTATGGGTTGCTCATGTCCAGTCCATTGTTAAAATCTTTCACTAAAGAGCTTTACAAAAGGTATTAACTAAGCTACTTACTAAAAGCTCAAGAGCCCTTGACACACTCGAGAAAGAATATTGAAGTATCCTTAACATGAATGAGACAAGTCCTTCATTTGCGAATGCTGTTTTAACTAATTCATCTTAGTTGAAGTGGCAGACAAATCATTTGAATTTCACAGTGTTAAAACGGATTAAAAACCCATTAGCGAAGTGTTATTAATAAGTTTAACACCGTTTAATGTGGTGTTATTTGTTTGGGATGTCTCACGCTGTGCAAATCCATCAGCACACCATTCAAACCTGCATGTGGTATGCATTGCGCTTTTATATGTTTCAGAATGGTCTCTGGAGCGACGATAAGTAGTTTTTAAACACGGCAGATCCGACGGATGAAGTGCTTATTAATACACACAACGGATTTGTTTAGGAGTTTGCTAGGGGATTATAAAACGTTAACATTGGAATTATCCTGACTTATCAATTGGCCTAGTTTGGAAAATCAAATTTCCGTTGCGGTTTTAACTTTTTCCATGCGCAGGTCTAAAATTATATCATAATTATTATCTTATTATTTCATTTTTATAGAATATGTATTTTAAATTGTTTTCGAATTATGTTCATACCCCTGACTGGATATACGAAATTAGTAACTAAACATCGATATGTTTTCCTACTTAACAAATAACCTAAAATATAGATTATTTGAAACTTATAGCAACATAAAAAACATCGGCTTTTTTGACGGAGGTGAAGGGATCAAAGAAGCCGACGATTTTATATTGCAAATAAGTGTGAAATGAACTGTACATATTAACGTATTCCCAATATTTAATTAACATTTTCCATGAACTTCAGTTGAGAATATTTGTTATGGTGTGTAACTATCGTAAAGTGGTACTAACAGTGAACACTGTTTAGTATTTTTATCTCCACATTTGTGTTCTGTGATAAATTTGGAACTGTTATTATTTTATTCAAAATATTCATAAAAATGAACTATATGTAAATATGATATAAATATAAATTGTATAAAGTGTTCTCACTCTCAATAATGCTGTAAAAACTAAAACTTTGAAATTCTAAAAGGATCTTAGGTTTCAAAACCGCCCACTAAGAAGGGAGTTTTTCGAAAACTCCCCTCCACGTAGAGTAAATTGGGGGGTTAACTGTTTCTCCCAAACCTTCCAGCTACAACATTGAAATTTGATAGGGATGTAGGTAGAATCGACACTAAGAGGATAAATATGAGTCTCCTAAACCCTTAAACAGGAGTCACGCTGGATAATTTCAACTAGTTCACATATAAATTGTTTATGCATCTTTGGTTTATATTATATGATCACGAGACCATACACACCCCTTCGCCTTTATTTTGTAATTTGAAAATTTTCACATGAATATAATACTTATTTTGCGATTCAACTGCAGTTTATTTTTAACAAATAGTTCCAATTTCAATATTCTGAATACCAACTTGTATATTTTTAAAGATTATGATTCTGTTTCAAAGTCCCATTTAATCATGAACTAATAATTTTCAAAATAATAAATGGAAAGTATCATGGAAACAGATCAGTTGATAAAACCTCTGACTAATGAATTGCATACTTTTGTTATTTATGGAAATAAAAAATACATTTTGTATTTTCTTGAAAATATTGGAAAAAGAAATAGAATATCTCGATTTTTTTAAATGGCGAACCTAACTCCCACCCGCAAAATAGAAAGAAAAGTAGGCAAAATTATCGATAAAATGAAAAATGCATGTTAAAGTATATAAAAAAAAATAACAATCTTGGAGTCAGAAATTTATTAACACGCTTTTATTAGCTTCACTTGTATGTTTGTTTGTTTGCTTGTTTGTTTGTAACCGACTCTTTGGACTCGATTTTGACCCACTTTAAACGGACAGATTTAATTGAAACTTTGTACACTTACGAAGAACCGGTAACAATACAATAATTTGATAAGTTTATATCATTATCCTGATCAGGATCGCCAGTCCTTTCCTCACGTATCCTCTGCGTGAGAACAAGAGGCTTAATATTGTAAGTATATTCCGTGATTCTCAGTTCGGTCGTTGGCCGAGCGGGCAAGTCTTAGTCGACGCGAAACGACGGACTCCTCGGGCGTGAGTTCAAATCCCATGGCTGAAATAAAAAAATATAAATATTTTTTTTATATCTGTTGGATCGTAATATGTTATAATATCAGCATCAATAAGCAATATAAATATAGTTTAAAAAAACTACAAAACACGCTTTCATAGCACATCAAACTAAAAAGTGAAAAATATAGTTTAAAAAAACTAAAAAAAACACGCTTTTAAAGCACATCAAACTAAAAAGTGAAAAATAATTATTAATATAAACTGAAAACAATAATGAACGAAAAATACTAGTATTATTGTGAAAAAAGCGTGGGGCGCTTTGTGCCATATTTTTCGTATATCGAGCAATCAATAATAATATTATAACAGTACACTTACAAGTCTGTGTTGTATTTTGATGAAAACCATCTATGCTATTGAAATTTTAGGTTTAAAACATAGTATACTTTTCAAGGAACAATAATAGCCGCCGTCCTCAGTTGTAACTTTCCAAAGATTGTCAACCTCAATCAAGACCATGATTGAATGGGATCAAATTGGCCTAAACTGCAAAACAAGTTTTATTCTGTTATTGAGAAACATATTCAACAGATGTTCAAAGGAAAGCTTTTATTTTTTATTTTCACCCAACACACATACATGTGTAACCTGTCCGGGAGAAATATGATACATTTTAACAACTTCCACAGATTTTAAATAAATGTCTTCTAAAAAATTTTACGTTTAAGTACTTCCTCTCTTTTATAGTTTAAATCCGCGAAAGAAATTTGATAGTTCACAGTAAACAAAAAAACGTCACATACAAAGTTATCCAGTGAAATCTCCCTTTGCGATTATCTCGGAGGCTAAAAAAAGGGATGCGTTTAAAATTTTAGATAGTATTTCAGTAACTGCAGAAGACAAATAACTTACTGCAAAAATCGCTCACAATCAATAGATGGAGTGATGTCACTGATAACTTTTAATAAGAAATTGGGATTTTTTCAAGACTAATAAAATATATTATACTTGTTTCTAGTATGGCCGCAAAAACGGTATGCGTGTATTTAAAAATCTGTCATTTGGTAATCAAGCCATTTATTTTTAGTTCCTACTAAAATTTAATAAAACATTAGGACTTGCAAATATTAGATATAGATTTTTTTACTAATCGTATGAATATAGAAATTAGATGATCAGTTTTAACAGCCGACCCCAAGGCTACTTTAAAAAATTAAAAAAATTCGTTTTTGATCGTCGTGTCTCGGCAACTAAATGATTAACATTTGCAATAGATTTCTTTTAAAAAAGTAATGTTGTATTTGATTTATGAATATGATTTCGTTTGTGACTAACTTTAGAAAAGCATTCCTTTTTATTGAACATAACTTGATACGATGCAGTTATGATTGTTTATAAATGAATATTACATGAATACTACGCGTATGTTTTTAAAAAAATAGTTCCTAATACGCAATTTTGTGTCACTTGTTATATTATTTTCCATAATATTATTTTAGGCAGACAAAAAACAGTGTAAATTAATACTTTAAGTCAGCAGTAATTATAAATAAAAACTTTATTAACTAACATTACTTTTTGTTCCTTAATTTAAGCATTAAGATTTTCACGATACTGTATAATTTTATCACAAATGGAATCTATGTATGAAAAAGGAGCATACCTACTTAGCGTTAGCTTTAAAAGATTATTATCAAGCCAGAATTTTGTAGAATTTTCATCGACATCTCTTACCTTATTAAGACGGTGGCTTCATATTGTGTTGAAATCTTTATCACAATCCAGCAATTCATTAATAAATATCAGACATCTTGCTGGACCAAGTACTGTACCTTGACGAACACCGGTTACAAGTGCATAGAAACAACAATTGTGTTGTGACCGATTTTGATATTTCTGCCAATGGTAGGATCCTGTTTTTTGAAAAATATATAAATTTTTTTACTAATACGGAATGTGTATCTAAAATATGTTTAATTGATTATTGAAACATCTACAGAAAACCCTTTAATTACTTCAGAAATATTGTTCCTCTTTTTTGTTTCTTCTTTAATTTTTTAGAATATTTCACTAATATCCCTAATAATGAAGAAGCAAAAAAAACAAACGACTAAGTGCATCATACCTCCGATTTCATAATTTGGTGTTCTATCCTAATTTGTGAGAACATATAACGTCTTACGATGAAAATTTGATGTTATGTTGTTAAAACATTAATAGAGCTATTACCCGCTCGAAAACGGAATTACAAACTTAGGATTTTGTATGGTCTCCGACTTAACGTTAACGTGATTCAGTTATGCTAATTTTCTTTCAATACTAGTAGAGTCTCCCCATATTAAGAGTTCAACGATAAAATTACAATAATTATTGTGTGACTATAATTATTTCTAGAATGTCTTACTGATATAAGGCCTCTGAGCATGCTCTGTTGGTTACCGATAGTAGAGGAATTCAGTATTTTTTATTTTGTTTCGTGCAGACAATAATAAACTACCCTCTGTATCTTTGAAGGTACCTCAAGGTACCGTGATGTCAAAAATTATCTTGGTCAAAGGTGGTCATGGAATGGAAAACTGTCGTCTTGCTTATATCATCCTTTTCTAATAATTTTGTCAAAGTTTGTCAAGTTACGTCCCACACTAACATCATCTGCAATAATGTGCACATGTGTTAATAATTCTAGATATAAATAATAAACTCCAAGATTAAAATAAAAGACTAGTAATGTTTTTATTAACAAAGGTAGACAAATTAAAGAAACTATTGAAATTGTCCCACCCGCTTTGGTCAATGCACAAGTTTACGCGCCTCCTCTTCAACAATTCTTTGTTCCAGTTCTTGCAAATTAGATACAGGAGTTCTGTAAATACTATTTTTTAAATAAGGGAACACAAAATAGTCAATAATGGTCAAACAAGGTGACCTCGGTAGAAACTCAATATGTGTATGCAAACTTATCAGCAATAAACTCGCGGAGAAAAGCTATTTCTCTTTCCATATGTGTTGTTGCACCGTCTTGTTGAAAATAAGCCATGCTGATGTTCATCATCGTGTATATGTTGAACATAATCAAACAAAATGTTGTTTCTGTACCTCTCAGCATTGATGAATTAAAAAACAAACATGCCCAATTATTCATCTACGAGAAACTGCCATCCAAATGTCAGTTTCCTGAGCATATAGTGGAGATTCAACATAAATATGTAGATTATCAGTGGACCATATTTTGAGAATTGACGTACCACGAAAGATGAAACCACGCGTCGTCAGAAAGAAATGTCTTTTAGTAGGTCGTTTATTAAATTATTTACAAATCATTGTCACTGGCAAGACGTTTGGGGTGGTTTGCTTGACATGATTGCATCCTATGCATACCAAGTCCTTCTATACAATCGTATGACATGTTCCATAAGAAAGTCCAATTTCCTGAGAAAGACGTTTCAAAAGTTTTATAGTCTCATGTTTCATACGCTGACGAATGTCAAATTTTACGAACAGTTGGCCTACCAGCACAATTTGTAACACATGCATAAGAATCCTTTGGTATTACTGCTAAATCTGGGAACTGCTCCCGAAAATTGTCCAAACATAAACGTGAATTGTGTTCCCAAATTCCATTAACTAGCATGCCATTTCGAAAACCAGCTTCAATCACGTAAGTGTTGTGCTCTGTGGTGAAAGCCATAATTAAAATGATTCAAAAACTGTTTTTAAGATTAGAAAAGAAAGAAAACTTCAACAGAACTACTTGTCAAATTTTGACAATCAATGTCCATGACCACCTTTGACCAAGATAATTTTTGATATCACGGTACTTTGTGAGGGAAAGAGCTACACATGGGGCTATACATTTAGAGACAATGGACACACACCCAATATCCGAGTATGCTAGTATTAATTTCTTGTTTAGAAACAATCTTAAGTTCTTGACTGGGAATCGACCTGGGACTCTGGTGTGTGTGGCAAGTGTCCACAGCGCGTCACCACGAGGTCACACTCGCTAAATAATCTTCCACTAACAATTTTTAACTGTTCATTTTGATTTATAAAACACATTAAATAGTTATCTGTTTCTTCAAAGACGGCCATAAAAATATTTAAATTTGGCTGTGAAGTATTACTAATTTTTAAAATTATAGGATAGGTTGTATATAGTAATATACAGTGTGTTCCGTTTTTATTTTTCAAATTGAAACAGGTGATAGAACATGTAATTAAAATAAACTTATGTTGAAAAATATTTTGTAACGAAGCTACAGCTCCTTGGAGAGGTGGTTCTGTTAATGCGTTTTCCAAATATTTCAGAAACCAATAAAGATAAAATTACGAAATTTGGTACATTTTATAACCTTTATGCGTCTAATCGAATTCCAAACCCAAAATTTAAAAAATTTAATCAGAGGCATCCTAAACTGGGGGTGTAGGGGTAAAAATTCCTCTAACTATTTAGGCTGTAGTTTCTTGCCACTTTTATCAACAACATCTAGAGTTTCAGATTTTTTTTACAAAAAGAAGTCTCCTGTATTATTTCAGTACAACTTAATTTAGTTTAATTTAAAATTTATGTTACAGATCATTAAATACCATTAAAGTCAATTTTAGATCTACTTAACGGTTACTGAAATATTTAGAAAACCCATTAACAGAAGAACCTGTTTGAGGGGCTGTAGCCCCGAGGTATTTTTTCATACATGTTTATAGAAAACTTCTGTCTTAAAATTATGTTATTTTCTTTTATTTGTTTTGTTTGTATTTCGCTTTCTGGTTAAGTTTAAAAACGTCCATCTTGGGTGAGGCCTTGCCAATTGTTCCCATAGTATTAGAGTTTTTAAGATCTACTTAAATAATTGTATACTGACTTTTTGTTATTTTGTTATAATATACATTATTTTTTTACCGTTTTCTTTTGCCGAACTGTTCTACGGTGTCCTCGAACCTCCGAATCATTATTATTATCAGAGGAACCGGAAATAAGTAACAAGTTTTTATCTGAGAAAATGATTTCTTGTCTATGTTGACAATTATTTCACCTTTCCTCATCTTTCTAAATTCAAAAGCAAATAAAAAAAGGACCATATCTTAGTTAAATCCGGTATAATTATTTAAATCACGTTGTTTATCCTACATACATATTTATGTAAATATATGAGTCGCTTCTATTTTCTAGACCCATTACCAATATATTAAACTTCGTGCCAGTTGTAGCGTTAAAATTAGACGTTGGAGAACAATTTATTAAGAATTTTCACGCCCTTTACAAAAGTTTCGGTAGAAATGCAAAGAATTTAAGCATTACCACAAAATTTAAATGACAGAAAGACTAAGTGTTTGAAGTCAAATATTTGAACTTTCGTAGGTTATTTTACAGATGTGCTGACTTGAAACAGATAATACGAATTTAAATGGGAGCTAATTTACTGCAACGTGTGATCGTAATATACTCAGTCTGCCCGTGCATAATCATGCCCTGTAATTCTGCTGGTTTCCTGAAAAAAATTTTAAAATTTGTTATCCTCTATTATTTTCTCTACGTAGATAGGTGTTATTTTATGTCAAATTAAATATGTAAAAACATACCGAGCAAAACGTCTTGTGCTTCCTCCCCCATCCCATAATAAGGGTAAAAAGTGAAATTTTCTTAAAAAGCATTAATTACTCGTTATCTATAGTTTTTCTAAGTTGAATTTCCTGTCAAAAATTATTTTTAGTTGATTTATATATTTAACGTGCTCGCTTATGATATTATCATAATATATCTTTTGTTAAAATTTTGCACTCAGAATAACTAAAAACGTAACAAATATATTTCTAAGAAACTAGATTTTAATGATACATTTTTAAATTATTTATACTAAAAAGGACTGTTCAATTCCTTAGCTCCTGATTTGATGTAATACATTTTTTTACACTTTTTCGTCACGAAATTAATTTAGTTCAGAAACGGCAACAAAATTGTGTCCTTTCTAAATAAATTAGTAGTTATATTTGATCACATATGCTTCATGGTTTCAAGAAAATTTGCATCAATATTATATAATTACAATTCAATTAGTGACAGGTATTTATTATTTAATAGACATGGACAATTATGGCGATAGCAAATCGGGAAAAAATCTGTTAATCGAACGCAATTTATAAAAGAAAATATCACAAGAAAATAGCCTTGCATTTAAAAAATTTATATAGCGAAGCGGAAAAAAATATTAAAACAAATATAATTAGCAACATTTATTTATAATATAGAGTGATTGTAAAGTTTAAACCATCTTTTTGGGATCGATATTCTCACATATAGAAATTACACACAAATAATTTGTGTCCTCTAGGAGCTTATCTTTAAATAACGCATGGCGGTTAAAAAGATTATTAAGACATATGCATGTATTTATTATATTTATCTATATCTTTTTTCTTAATTTAACTTATTTTTATCGAAAATTTAATATCCATAAATTTACACCAAAAATTGCTCTTGCATAAGCCCCTACTACCAACGTATTTCGGGATAAAGTTTTATATACAGATTGAAATAAAATACATATCTATAGCAGACCAAAATATAAAGCATTTTCTTCTAGCAGTCAAACTATTAGGAAGCATATTTTGATTTATTCCTGATATGTATTAATTAATTTTGAAAAATGTGTTAAAAAAATCCCATAAAATATCACTAATGACACGCTAACTAGTCAGATGTTGTCAGAAGACTAAAATAAAAAACAATAAGTATATTTTTGTCTACTTTTATGGAACTCAAAAAAATTCAAAAAATTTAGTGAGTGTAGATTTTCAAATACCATCAGATAAGAAAACAAGAAATAATTGTGGAACATACCCATTGATGCACATTGAACAAACAACAAGGAAATTCAAATTTCACTCTCTTGCAGCTTGATGTTATTGACGTTTCTGTAATAGTTTTAAAAAATGCCTCGATGCTGAAATTTACACTGCACTTTTTAGTTGGTTGATGAAACAATAGAATACCAACGCATTTCAGAATGGTGGATCTTGATAAATTGTAACAACAGACTGCGCTAACACATCAACAATATTTGTTAATAAATGAGACAAGTCAGCCGATCGTTCTTTTACTGTTTACTAGTATTTTTAGTAGTTGTTTCTTGTATGTCTTATTCAGTATGCAGTTTATCCCACCAGGGTTAGAGGTCACAGCACCTCGTACCTGCTTTGCAGGTCGCTATCAGTCACTAAGACATTAATGATGTCTGACGTATAGTAGCACTAACCACCAGAGGGATACACTTATCACTCACTATGTCTGTGTTGCTTAGTCTGCTTTATGCTAGCCTGGTTTGCTATTATTATTTGCCTTTTTCATTACTTATGGCATACTAACGAGAACATTACAAGTTCGAAACCGGTCTATGTCTAGTGAGGAATTGACAAATGATTTTAGCTACCAAACAAGACTTGCAGGTTTATTCAATGCAGGTCGGGGCTTTTTCCGCTGAGTAGTTGTTTTCTGTAAGTCTTATTCAGTAGTATTTTTATGGCTGTTTGAATCTCCCGCCATATTTTAAATATTATTTTGTATTCTATTGTCATCTTGTGACAAGTGTACACTTAAATATGTATATAAATCAAAAAACGAATAAAACACTGTTAATAACACTAACAAAACTTCCGCAGCTATCGGTATTTTAAAAACATTACCATCTTTATATTCTCTTCAATTGATGTTGCCATAATTGTATGTGTATACATTATGCATACTTTAAAGTAATGTCTAATGATTGATGGATTACCATTTACAGATCCCAGATATTTATATCTTTTTAAATCACTTGTTTAACGTCGAAAGATGGCGCGAGATGTAACTATAAAGGTACATCCACATAGCTCGCGCCACGGCCTGCCGTAATGGATCATGCATTCGCGAACGTTGCAGCAATATTCTCGAATACTGTGTGCGCTGCAACGTGCACTTCTTCAGAGTGTTCTAGTTTCAAGTTAGCGTGGATTAGTTGCAAAATTTTATCACGGTTCCATTCACTAGCAGACACTGTTGCACGTGCTCCGTGTGTGATGTACAAAATGAAGGCGCGCCAATGGCTAATTTCTTTTGATGTACCGACAGGACACGGAACAATATCGAACACGCGCTGAGCGGCACAATTGTGCACTTTCGTGCGTAGCTGTTCATTCAAACTGCATGTTGCTGTAACGTTTACGAATGCGCGGCGCAGCGCGCTTGATTTGGAAGCGCCTTAAGGACGCACCTTAGTCCCTCACACGACCACCGATCCGATCAGATATTCGTATTTTATAGTAACATTTAACTTAAAGGGTGTTTTAGTGACCAGAAAACAAACAAAATATAAATATCAGATAGCAATCCTATAATTTAAAAGAAAAATTAGGTTTGATGGTAATCATATATCTCGATTTATATTTCGCTGAAATTGCTGCTAAAACTTTTTCTAAAACTCCCTTTAAGCTAAAGGTTCCTTTAAAATGTTGATAATATCGGGGGTAATAGGTATTTCTATTTATAGAACTGCATGATGTTCATGTAAGTCAAATTCCATAAATATATTCAACAATTTATAAACTCGTATAATATATAAAGTAGCAGTAGCAGTATTTAATTTCAATAGCAATTAACATAAAAAATACAAATAGATATAAATAAATGTAATATTGTAATCCGCGCTCGGTAGCTCTGTGGGCTAGAGCGTTAAATTACAAACGTACCTATCTGGTTTTACTTACTGCCGACTCCTGGGTTTAAATCCACGACAAAACTGACAAGCAATTCCGTGACTAAGAAGTTTATTAAATACAACATTGACATATTACTGTTTAACGTAAAAAGTTTACAAGTAACAAAATGCATTTATTTATAATGATGCAACAAAGAAAATTAATTATTAATTAAGAATGCTATTAATTTTGCACAAAAAAAAGATATACAAACCTATATTACTTAACTTGCTACAATGTTTCTTTACAAATCGATATTTTTATTAATTATAGCTAGAGCTATGTAATTTTAGGCGAGTGTTGTGTGGTGATATACTACCATCTCCTGGAGGGGATGTAAATCAGTGGGGATCTTGTCTATTAGATATTAGGCAAGGAAAAAATTCTTACTCTTCGCTACAGCAGAGACTTAGCTTTCCTGGTTAGGGGTATTTTGTCTCCTAACGTCGGTGATTGGCCCTGGTAGCGGAAATAGGCCGACGTTAAAAATAAATGAATAATAATAAAAAAAATCTTATTTGATCTCACAGAAGGATGGTATAGAAACCCTTAGATTCAAATAATTTAAAGTTAAATAAAAAATATTTGACTAAAATAATGTAATTTATTAACCTACTGCAAACCAAGAGAATATATTGCAATTCTTTCATTGTATATGAAATTCCTCATATACTATCGTCTACGTGGCAGTTCCTGCTGCGTTGATAAGCAAATCTCATCTACGCATGTATAAAGGCTCTCTAATTAGTGTTGTTAATTATCACTGTAAGTTAACACGGTTATTTTTAGCGGGTTTAAGTGTTTCTATTTTCATGTTATTTTATGTTATTCAATAGGGTCACAAATTTAAAGTCCTACTGATAGGGTACAGTGCGGTACAGCATGTTACAGAAAATTGTGAATATTGTTTTATATTTTAAGGATTTTTACATTGAAACTTATTTTTCCTTAAAAAACCGAACCAGGCATCATCATCCAATTATTCTCGACCACATTTGAACAGTTTTGACCACTCATAAATAGTTTACTTGAAAGGACAGTCATTCCCGTACACAACCAACATTCCTTCAAGAGTGATTGTTGAAGTATGTTCTAGTTTTGTAAGAGATTTTATAACAGTACGTTATTCGATTCATTTTAAGAAATTAACAATTCGTGACACAAATTGACAGTTAATGAAATTAATAATATTGCAGTTATTGTTATCTAAATTGACATACAAGATTCCAAGGCATAAGTGATAAAAAAAATTTGTATCAAAATTTAAAAAATAAAAACGACCCCTCTTAGTTGCACTCAATGCATTTTGTATTTATCTTATTTTTATATCCATTCATTTGTTATATTGCACGTAATTCTCACTATGAATTATCATCTTCCAGTTTAGTTATTATTATATTATACAAAAAAATACAAATTACCATTCATCAAAGAACCAATAAAGGTATGTATAAAATGTATGTAAAGTAGTAATACGAAACTTATAATCATATTTTCAAGATTCGACATCAACCTCTCTTTCCGTATTATTATTTTTTTATGTAATAGCCAAATTTAATGATATTGAAATATATCTGCTATATAATTATAGATTAATGGTTATGATATTTATTATGCTATGATTTTTCGAAAATAATATAAATCGGTGAAGAAAGCTGAAAACAGTTTGGGTCATCGCACGAATAAAGTCGCGACGTATCATAGCATAGAAATTCCTTTTGTTACCAATGCTACTGGGAATATAATAATAAAAAGCGAGATACCTTTTATCACCATGTCAAAAATTAAAAAGGCTCACAATTGACCACATCTTCACTGCCTTACTTGTACGATCTGTCAGTTACTAAGTTTCTTCTTTTAAATATTGCCGGCTTTTATTTTTCTACCTTTAAACGTCAGTTTTTTATGTGTATTGTTTTGTTTTCCTTTTTAATTCTCATGAACTGCTAGTCAGGGTTATTGGTTATTCTATTCTTTTTTATATGTTCAGCATTTTGTTAGTTTTCGTAATTATTTTTTCTAGAAAACTGGTTTCGATGAATAACTTGAAAATTAATTAACTATATTAAAGCCATTATATTTTAATATCGTGCATGATGTGACTATTTTTTCGATCCAATTATTTTTATTTTATCTACTCGTATTGGAACATTTCTGAGCCATCATATTTATGGTAGATAAATATTTTTCTCATGCCATCATCACAAATAGCGTGTTATAGACTAAAATAACTTAAGTACCAACATATCAAATATAAATTTATGAAATGACCATAATTTTCTCTTCATGTTGTATTATGCGGGTGTCGTCAGTTATATTTGAAGAAAGAACAATAATTCGTGACTATAGTTCTTATTTATTAATTTAACAATTCAATCAATTTTATTATACTATAATTAAATGAAGAATATCTGGATACTAAATATATGTTTTTATTTAATTATATAAATACATATTTATTTATTTATAGATGATTTGTACTTTTATGTGATATAATACGAAAAGCTCTCTAATAAACTGATAATAATTAGAGTCCGTATCTTGGATGATATTGATGTAAAATTCAGGCCAGGCAGGAGAGGATTGTACGAAATTATAAAAATTCTTTTTGTGGTTTATTGCTAATTCTGGAGCAGGTTATACGTAGTGGTGGGTGCATTACTGTCGATATTGCAACGACAAAAAGGATAAAATATCGCAGCCTACTATCCTGTGCAAAAGTCCCAATTCCTTTGGACAAAAACAACTACTGTAACTGTACGAAAGTGTTAGAGAACTGTTTTTTTGTAATGTACAACTGATAATAAAATAATTTACTAATAATGGCAATGACATGGATAAATCATTAGTATCGTGTAATTCGGAATCCTTCTCTAAAAATGTCATCCGAGATACACTGATAATACTAAACTGTAAGTTAGAATTTATCCTGGAATGTAAATACGTTATACTTTTAAATAAAATGTGGCTAAACGAGAACATCCAGGTATGCAAATATATATTTTTGATTTGCAAAGTTTAATTTTATTCAAGTCCAACACGAACTTAATTTTACTACCAACTATTTTTTTTCGTAATTGTAAATGAAAATTTAATATTGTTAAGGTTGGTAAAAGTTTGGGTTTATCAATAACCATTTAGAAATGTTGGATTAAGGTATGGGCTGTTTATTATAAAATAAAATGTTGATCAAATTGGACTGGATTTGAAAATAGAACGAAACATCAGAGATGGCTTTACAAAATTAGTCATCGGAAATGTGTCATAAATTTAGTTCATTGGCCCAGTCAATCGCAGTTTGGGATGTACACTTTATACTGTATTCTCCATAAACACGAAGTTCAACAAAACACAAGTGGCTGTACAAAATTATACTAGTTCCAATAAGTGTAGACAGTAATTGAGACTGTTAAGAGTATACCGGCACATGTGTGACCGCCGGCGGTCACTGCTTTACGTATTCTAAAGCACATGCTACTTCACTATTAAGAGCGCCAACTTGCATTCCTTTACTGTCTTAACATATTGGAACTAGTATAGTCCTCGTAAATGTATCATAAATTAACTTCATTGTCCCAGTCAGTCGCAAAATCATTATTGGAGACACACCTTATTGGAGACACACCTTATTGGAGACACACCTTATTGGAGACACACCCAAGTGTATTCTCTATAGACGTGAAGTTCCGCAAGAAATTGCGGTCTCTTGCAAAGGCAGTGCAATTGTATGTATCGAGCGGTACAAACTTTGACTTAATTACGCATCTTTAATTTAATATTGACGATTGATGCCTATCTACTTTGCCCACTACAGCAAACTAGCTACGATAAATTGTTCAATTTAAAAACCGAATCAAATTGAATGTATTTAAGACCGTCACTATATTGGGTAGCTGTAATTCCCAAAATAAATTATCAATTTAAGCGATTTATGACAAATAATATTTAAAATGAGCAGGCAATCATTGGTCTAATGTTGGGGAGAATAATTACCATATGTACAAAATATATATTAAATTTTAACAAGTATTTTGTACAGAAAATAAGCATATAAATTGTCTTACTAAGTTTCGGGGTTTAATGTTCAATAAATAATGCATAAAAAGATGATCTACATATAAGTTAGCACCTATTGGAGTGGAAAACAGTGTTCACTTATCTGACTAATTCAGTAGTGGATTTCTTAAAGTACTTAAGTAAACATTTCAGGACTTCCAGTGGAAATAGGGAGCTAGTCTGAACTTAGTCCATTGTTACTCTCCATAGTATGACTGATGGTCGAGAAGCAAGGACACACCGACATGCGTTATTATGAATGCTATATTACCATCAAAGGCACTCGTACGGGGTAGACCATATACCATTTCTGCCTTACGTCCCCGGAAATATTGAGTCCGAGAATGAGAAATGCCCGATTTACTGGAACTACTCGTTCCCTGCGGTCAAGCTAAATCAACCCAACAAGCCTGACATAGTCCCACTCGACCATCAACACAAGGTGATATACGTCATCGAATCGTTGGCACTTGCTGAAAAAACATCACCAATCTCCGGTACGAGCTTCAAGTGCTGTACTGAGGCACTTGCTCAAGATGGTCGTCCTAATAATTGGGTACTCGGAGGGAAAAAGTTTACGTCGCTCTCTGAATTGAGGACCATACTGGTCTGCCAGAAATCGGCCGAGTGGTTGGCAGGCCAAATGCAGAAAGTGTTTATTCTAGATTCTTTCCGTCTGAATAAGGGCACACGATTCTGGTATCTACAGTCACTAACCCTTCGGTTTGTTGGAAGTGGCTGTAGTTAATTAGCCGGAGTAACTCGTGTGAAATCGTAGGCTACGGTAGGACTATCCGGCATTGGATATTTCGAAAAAGAAGAAACACCACAGAAATTAGACAACTACCGAAGCTATCTAAAAGGGTGTTACACTTAAAAAACGTGTACATACAACCGTTTCCACCAACATTGCCAGTGCCGGTGGCAGGATTCGAACCCGCAGCTATGACAAATAGATTTCTAGTCACGCTTGCCATCGCGCGGTCTAACCAGCTACGCCACCGAATCGGTATCTATATAAAACAATATTCACGATATTCTTTAACAAAGTTGTATCGTACCCTATTGAATAACAATAAAATTCGTAAATATCGCCTAAATAGAAGCACTATAAACACCTGCGTCGTTAGTCACTTTTAATACTATTTGATGTAGTTTTTGGGTTTATAAATTGTTGACTATATTTTTGTGAAATTTAACTAAAAGTGGCATCATTATGTAGTTTCAATAAATCGATCTACCAATCTGTTAAATTTAAGTGTTAGGAAAATTACAGAGTCTGGACTTTGCGAATGAATAATTTTTTAAAATATTTCAAGAATTATTTCAGATATACGCCTATGAATCTTGCATTCCATTACTTCGCGCTTATAGAGAATACACTTTAGGAATATAAAAAATAATTTTCTTTGAATGTATGTATGAGTTCCATTTCCTGCATTTTACAGTATCACTGTATAATATCAATTTATTATAATTTGATATTGTACTTAAAATTTACAAAGGAAAGGCTTAGACTTGGCCTAATTATGTCTACAAATCTTAATTAAAAAAGTTTCTTACGATTCAAATATAGCTTTTTTTTGTTAAATTTTTCACTGTGTTGTTTTGTCGGCATAATGAAAACGAAATTATGAAATGATTAATGAAAATTAATTGTCTTTGAATTGCCGCTGAATTAATAATATGAATTTTTACGCAGAATTAAGTAACCACAAATGAATAATGACACCAGATGTTGCCTTACTAGGAACTATTTAATATATTGCGGTTAAATTTTAAAAAAAAATAATTCATTTATATATAGTTCAGTCCACATTCGTTTCCTGTTGAAAATTGATTTTGTTTCGGAATTTCATGGTCTTTTATTTTGATGTCTATATAAACCCATTTAATGAAAATTTATGGATACGTGGCATTTACATTTTGTGAAGTAGCATTGGAGAAAAATTAAAATATATTGCCAAATGGCATGGTATCATACAATCGATACACATGTTTTAGTCTTTTAAAATGTGTACTTGCTTCGAATATTGAAAATTAAAAAGAGCATACATATTGAAAATATTGTCAGTTAACATGTACAGTGTGGAAATTAAGTAACGCATAAATTCAGTAATTCCGTTGATATTAATTTTTTTGGAAAAAAATCTCGAAGGGGTATAGCGATTTTAACTTCAGCAAATATTTTCAGTCTATTTTCAGTTTCTTATGTCATTTATTTTTTAAGTTATGACGTCATCGACTTTTTTTTAAATGACAACCTATATTTTTTATTATTGATTTTGGTAGTAGTTTTTATTCCGGTTCTGACCGTATAAAATGTTCAATATGTTATATTTGAAAAAAATCGAGAAAAACAGTCTTAAATTTCAAATAACAAAAATTCATTAAATTGGGAAAATTTATCTAGTTGCCTAAGTTTGACGGAAAGTTATCGACGGCACATTCGTTTTTATTTTGAAATTATACATTCAACTGATAGTTGAAAAATCGAACTAATGTGATACACCGGCAACTAGATAAATTTTCCCAATTTAATGAATTTTTGTTATTTGAACTTTAAAACAGTTTTTCTCGATTTTTTTCAAATAATAACATATTGAAAATTTTATACGGTCGGAACCGGAATAAAAA
Source organism: Rhamnusium bicolor (assembly GCA_029963845.1). Classification (NCBI taxonomy): domain Eukaryota; kingdom Metazoa; phylum Arthropoda; class Insecta; order Coleoptera; family Cerambycidae; genus Rhamnusium; species Rhamnusium bicolor. The sequence continues at coordinate 648,408 of JANEYF010000845.1, forward strand.
CTACTACCAAAATCAATAATAAAAAATATAGGTTATCATTTAAAAAAAGTTGATGACGTCATAATTTAAACAATAAATGATATACGAAACTGAAAATAGACTGAAAATATTTGCTGAAGTTAAAATCGCTATACCCCTTCGAGATTCTTTTCAAAAAAATTAATATCCACGGAATTACTGAATTTATGTGTTACAAAGTTCAAATAACAAAAATTCATTAAATTGGGAAAATTTATCTAGTTGCCGGTGTATCACATTAGTTCGATTTTTCAACTATTAGTATAATTTCAAAATAAAAACGAATGTGCCGTCGATAACTTTCCGTCAAACTTAGGCATTAGATAAATTTTCCCAATTTAATGAATTTTTGTTATTTGAAATTTAAGACTGTTTTTCTCGATTTTTTTCAAATATAACATATTAAAAATTTTATATAGTCAGAACCGGAATAAAAACTACTACCAAAATAAATAATAAAAAATATAGGTTGTCATTTAAAAAAAAAATCGATGACGTCATAATTTAAAAAATAAATGACATAAGAAACTGAAAATATACTGAAAATGTTTGCTGAAGTTAAAATCGCTATACCCCTTCGAGATTTTTTCCAAAAAATTAATATCAACGGAATTAAGTACTGAATTTATGCGTTATTTAATTTCCACACTGTATAGTAAAAACATATACATATGTATTAGCGCGTCCGGAAAATTCCGCACGATCTTTGGTCAAGTTACCAGATTTTCTCCAAATTTGCCTAATGCCTATCTGATTTCTGGTAATTTCTGATATTTCGGAAGAAAGTTATTGGAGTCGATATCCAGCATCCAGCCCAATACGTGAAGTGAAAATCTTCCGTTGTTGTCCGTTTTGTGCAAAAATGACTCCGCATTTTTTTTATCTCTCGGGCAGTAGACTATATTGCCCATTGTATGAGGATTGGAAGATCTTTTCACTTGAGAATGCAAGACTTTCCCAGAAATCTACTGGATTCAGACTCCTCTCTGCTCCTTTCGTTGTCGGCACTCAATCGTGGCTTCTTGGCTGCTCCCCTATTGAAGAAACCTTCTTCCCTTAACCTTTTTCTTGTCGTCTTCACCGACACAGAGAATTGAGTTTCTTCTGCAGCTTTTTGTATAGGTGGCAAAATAATGTGCCGCTATTCCTATATTGCATCAATTATTCGTCGTTCCTTTGGGTTAATTTTTGTTGGTTCACTAGAACCTTCTGCCCTGCGTAAAGGATGTGTTGAAAATTGATTATGGTGCTTTCTCCGCAACCAATTTCAGTAGCCACACATTGCAGTGACCAGCCATCTTCTAGCTTTGCGATGTCAAAACCTGTTTCAATCTCATTCGACATTGTAAGAATTTTGTGAAAAATTAATGTTTTTAATGACAACAATGATAAATTATAAATAATGAATGGCAATGTATATATAAAGGGAAAACAAACCGTGCGAAATTTTTAGTACACTACGATATTGAGGTTGTCAATAAGTGAGTGTATGTTTAACTCAGTAAAAATGAGTTTAATTTAGTATGTTTTCCTCCATATTTTTATGTCCTGTTTTGCTCCGTTTTGTTTTTGAGTTTAGAAGTAGTAGACTGAAATTACCTCATGATGGAAAATGAGTTTTTAACCATAAAAAAAATTTTTCTAACGGGAAATTTCGTATAACCTTACTATTAAATAATATTAATTTGACACCATGTTTTTAAAATGTACATTTACTGCCCTCAAAAATAGTTTAATATAAGAATTGAATCCATGCTACATAAAACTACATAGATTAAAGAGTTCAAATCAGTTGGAAATCCACGTTTATTTGAAGTAAATTTTATTTCAAACTGATTTGCGGTAAAAGAAGTCGGCGTCTTTAAAGGTGGTAAAGAGATCAAAGAAGCCGACGTTTTTATGTTGAAAATAAGTTTGAAATAAACTGTATAAATATATCAGTATAAACCGCTGAATCACTATCCACCCCTGTTAGAAGCGATGAACATAGAAGCTTTAATAACATTAAATTATACAAGTTGATCCACGGAAGCGCGAGGTTTTTAAAACGACATAATTCTGAAGTAATTGTATTTAATTGATCACAATAGCAAGGTAGTTAATAAGCCATTATTATTTCTTAAAAATTATGCTGGTTAAATGACCGCCCCTTTTCTGTATGCTCTCTTAAAGCTGGTTGTTGAAATTCTCCATAACACGACGAAACATATCCAATGGAATTTCTTCATTAATTTTTCTTTTCAGCTCCCTAATATTTTCTGGATTATCAATAAAAAACCTTGTTCTTTAGGTAGCTCCACAAAAAAGTGTGCCGTAAAATCTGGCCATCTTATTTAATTTTTTTAATGCGTAGAAATGATGACAACGATGTGACATAACGACGATAAGTAGGTAAATCCATCTAATAAAGATGAATACGTTATCGTCAGCGCCAACGTAATCGTCACTGCTACCGCTTCAATGCATACCTGCCATTACATAGCAAATTTGAAACAGGGAAATATTGCATTACAAATGTCACATTTATCATAATTATAATGGAACTTATAACTTTTTGAGATACTACAAGTAAATATAAAAAACGCAAAACTTATTAATACAAAAAATCTTAGTTTTTTCACAAAAATGTTATTTACAAAATAGTTTTATTTTTAAAATGGCCGTCAGAACACAGTACTAGCCATTTATTTTAGTTTGGTAAATGTTACATATTAGTATTCTACACAGTCTCCAAGATCATTTACTGTAGCAGTAGTTTTCCGGTTTTTAAAGTTTAGCAATTTATGAGATTGCAATTGTTAACAACACTATTTTAGATTTCTACGTGCATAGACAGCATCCATTCATTAGTACAATCATTGACCACAATGGCAATAGACAAAAGTATAATTAATTTTAATTAGTAAAATTTACAATCACATTTTAGATAATAGGTAATAGTTAATAGTTAATATTTAATCATAATGTTTCTTCTCATCTTCTTTGAGTATTAAGCCACTGTTCTATAAATTGTTTTAAAAAATGTGTTAAATAAATCTCTGCTCCAAAACGATTAGTCAGAGGTTGGTTTTTTGAAAAAAAATCATTTTGCCTATCCAAAAACGTCTCGCGCCTAAAAAAATATTAACCTGAATATTAAAGTTCAATATCAAACTGTGAGACATGTTTCTAAGGATTGGCAACCAGTTCGCACAAAAATCTACTGGGTATTGGACACACATTTGTCACATTTATAAGTAGAGCTGTCCGATGTCACCTGGCCGACAGAGCCGTCATATGATTCATATGTTTACATCATATCATAATACTTGAATAAGTACAGTAAATGGAAATAAATTTTAACAATAATGTTACATTTTATAAAAATTTGTATAAAACACCCTTTTAAGCAGATTTATGAAGTAGTTTGGTTGTCGTCATCACAAAGTGGGGAAGATGTATAGTATAATAGCATCAGGTATGTTTCTACAGCTGTCTCCGTCAGCGATGTTCGCTTTGGTGAAAAAATATGTTTTGCATTTTGAAAATGACCATTCGACATCTACGGATGTAATACAGGCATAAGTAAAACAATCTGTAAACTCACTTAACGAAGTTGTAGATGCACCATCACAAATTTGTCTTAATTTGCTAAAATCAGGATCTTTCTGTAATACACTCTCGAATTTTTCACTAACGCGATTATTTTTTGCGTAATTTATAGCCTGTAGCTGTGTATTTACGGCGTCCACTATTTGCAGCGATTCCACTAACTACAACGAACTATTTTGCAATTTTTCTATTGCGTCGTGTAGTCCTCTATAATTGTTATTAATAGTTTTTAAATCTGTTTCAAGGGAAACTTCTTGAAAGTTTGTCTGGTTTTCCCTAATAGCTGCAGCCTCATTAGGGTTGAACTGTAGTATCACAGCTTTTATTTGTTGAAAATATTCAGCATAATAAAAAGCCGCTTTCAACCACGTTCTCCAACGTGTAAGAATCGGCTCTGGTGGTTCAGGGGATACCAGGACACTGTCTGTGAAATGCTCGAAGCCGTTTAGGAGATTTGAGAAAAACTTTTTTGTATTTGCTATTAATGTATCTATCTCTGGAAAACATTTTCGAATCGTTTCTGCCACAAGATGTAACGCATGCACTTTACACGTAACATGTAAAAACCTACAATTGTCTCTTTGAAAAGAACGGCCTACCATGCGCATTGTCGCAGCACCATCAGTCACAAACATCAATACTTGACTTGTTGAAAGTTCAAATTTTTCGAATGTCTCCAACACCCCGTAATTATTTCGCCAGTACACGCAGTTAGTCTTTTACTAGCCAGTAAAAGTGGAAATGTTAGTTTAAGAGGGCCCAGTACACGTACTATAATATTTAAAATAGAATTTTTTTTACAATCTGTCGTCTCATCAATGCATAACCAGAGCCGTGTATTTTTTAATCCACATTTAATCCTATTTACAATGTCTTCACGAACAGCTGGAATATATCTACGTAACGATGTACGACTTGGTAAGTTCACCTGGGGATTGTATTTATTCCAAAACTTCCGAAATGGTTGTTTATCCAGTATGTGTAGCGGAATATTACAGGCTATTAACATTAACAATAAATCAAACATAAACTGAGTTGTCAAAGGCATGCCATTTTTTTTATTTTGATGTTGCACGGTGTTGATGACGACGACAATCTGTTTTGTGCCAGCACATTAAGTCTTAATTACAAACTTTACAAATTATTTTACATCCGTCATAGAATAAATCCGGAAATTCACCGATAAATTCATTCACTGTGTCCGCGTACGGTCGTTTTTTTACCCTTTGGCGCGTTTGACATTATGTATAATTTATAGGTACAACCTCACGCATTAACCTTTCAAATAAGACTGCAGCGTAAATCACTTCTAAATCGGCACGTGTGACGCCATCGCAAGACCGTGGCTGTACTCCAGCCACCTCGGACAGCTCTATTTATAAGTTAAATTATAAACATTGTTTTTCTCATAATCTTCTATGAACATATTACTTAAAATGGGAGAAAATGAAGAACTCATGGTTATGTCATCAAATTTATTAAAACTCACTAACCGATATCTTGAGAGATTTGTTGATGAGAAATTTTCAAATATTGAAAATAGAATAAACGTACCAGAAATACAACGACCTGAGTTTCATTCTCATAAGTTTCTGTGCGGACGGTGTTTAAAACCAATAACACATTGAGATCGATATTATTGAAAACTAAACCGATAAATGACATCCGTGATTCAAAAAATTGTATTTATAGTATTCCATGCAAGTGCGGTAAATTGTATGTCAGTGAGTCATTTTCAATGTACGGCTTGCTGAACACAAGAAATACGCTAGGACGGAAGAATTTGAAAAATCAAAAATATGTGAACACGCGTGGAATAGCAATCACATTAAGTGGGATTTTACAAAAGTTTTGGAAAAAGAAAATAATAACACAAGAAGAAAACTTGTTGAACAGTGATAAATTTATGTCCAATGACCCTGTAGAAAAACTTTTTTTTTCAGTCTCTGACTAATCCTTTTGGCACAGAAGTTTATTTAATTTTTTTTTTTTAAGAATTTGTAGGACTCGAAGAATGTGAGAATAAATATTATAGTGTGCCACAAACAAATAATTGTAGGCAATTTCTATATTATGATTATTCATAATATTTTAATTGTTGGGTAACTTCAGATTTTGGAATTACTCTCTGATAATGTTCACGCTTTATATGTGGGAAAACTTAGATGTGTAATTTGTTGTTAAATGATATTTTCGACCTTACCTGTAGAATGTATGATTTCGTGTCCCAGGCATATTTCATTAAATTTAGAAATGCCATAAAACAACCATTTCAATTTACATGCAAAAGCACTTCTATCATTTTTACATAAAATTTTCTGAATAATGCATTAGATATTGCTGGACTACTTATTTCTAATTAAAGTAACCGCTATCTGCTTACTATCAAAAATGCCTTGCTACTTACGGATAAAAAATGTGATGTTTGATAGATTTTGAAAGTTAACAGCACACTGCAAATATTATATATTTAAAAATAAAGTACGGCTAAGTCGGTCATAGTTAATAAGATTTATGAAAGTCTATTAACTTTTCTAAAAGGCATATTCTGTCATGAGGTGCGTGACAACCTCTTTAATATATTCATAGTTAATAACAAAAAGTGGGCAGACTGTGACCTCCCTGGGTGTGTTAAATGAACAAAAGCGACAACTGATTGACATTTATGTTAAAAGGACCTCCTGTACTCACATTTGAAATCAATATGTATGATTTGCGTATTATTTGAATAAACTAAATATAATTTTGGAAACGTTTCGGGAAACATCTTTTTAAGAAGTCAAAATGAATTATTTCCAACATTATTTAAGACGATAAACGACAAATACGGTTAATAGATTACACACTCACATGAAGTATTTATATTTTATAAAGTGCATTCATTAGAAGCGCGAAGTTCTGCAAAAATCTTGCGGTCTTTTACAAAGGCAACTCATACTGCTGTGTATATAGAACAGTACCGGCTTTGACTTATCTTTAATACACATTATTAATTCAATACTAACTATTGTTGCCACTCTGTTGTACCGAACTTAGCGAACTGGCTACGAGAAAGTTATTCAAATTAAACGGATTCGATTTGAATGTGTTCAAGATCGTTCCTATACTAGACTGCTACGATTCTCAGATTAAGTTGTCAATTAAAGTGATTTATGGGCGCTGTACATAAGATATAAATATTTTTGTAATTTTCGCGGCTTGATGTAAGAATGTTCATCTAGGAGTTAAGTATCTATTGGAAACATATCGACCAAAATAGTAATAAATGATAAAATCTCAGATTAATAATACTAGAAGATGAGTAACAAACATAAAAAGTTATCCGATTCATCTACATCCTACGCGACGTACGTAAATATTATGGCTGGTTTTATTCCTATTGGTCAGAATCATGAACGCACCACGAAAAAACCCGATCGATGCCCGATCTTACACCGCCTTGACAACAAATTGTGTTCAGTAAGACGACGTCTGTCATTTTAATCTATGTTTTTAAGTGATTTTAAAGTTTTGTGTTATTTGGTACTGGTTAATAATCGATTTTTAGTTATAAAAATTTACTTAGTGAATATTTATTGAAAAACAATGACCAATAAGTATATAGTGTGCGGCCAAAGAGGAAAACTACGGGGTAGTTTATCTTTTCACAGGTAAGTAAACAAAACAAATCAGGGCCGGCATAATGAGAAAGTGTGAAAGCTTAAAAATAACTAAAATTAATGATAGCTTTACAAAAACAAAAACAACAACATTTGATTCCATTCGAATAGTAAAAAGTCCACATTTTATCAAAAAAAGATACTGGCACAAAAATATTTGTTGTAACTTCAATGGAAATTTCATTCTTAAAGTTGCTCACAAACTGTAGATGTTTTAAAGTCAATTGATATATTTTTTTTAATTTAATTTTGAAGGTTGTTATTAAAAATGTGTTTATTTTGAAATCGAGAATCTCCCGAGAATCTGGAGAGAAGAAAAAGTTGGCTGAAAGCTCTCAAAATGGAATATGTCAGTAAGTGGCACTACGTGTGTTCACAACACTTTAAAAAAAGTGATTATAATATTATAAGATCTGAATTAAAAATGTTGAAAATCAGTGCTATTTTTCCCCTGGCAACATTATTACCACTTCGTCACACGTACTCTCCAGGTTAGTAGAGAATTATATTGAAAATAATATGCTAAGTAGTCACTTATTCATACCTCATGAAATAATATCAAGTAGATAGGTACCTACAATGCATCAACTGTTATATTTATATGTTACTTTTATTGCAGTGATGTAGATTTTATATTTCAAAGAAATCTCATTTGTTTCAGCATTGAAAATTTAATTCCTTCGCCACCATTAGTACCCAAGATAGCAAGGTATGTTAAATTTAAATATACAAGGCCCGCCACTTTAAACTCCCCTGGTCCTTATTTTTTCTTATTTTTTAAGCAACGGCCATGTCCGGTATATCAACTTGTAGATATTTTTAAGTTCTTTAAATGTATCGTGCAGTGGATCAAAATTTTTTTTGGATCACTGCACTGCATATTTAAATTTAACATACCTTGCTATCTTGGGTACTAATGGTGGCGAAAGAATATAATTTTCAATGCTGAAACAAGTGAGATTTCTTTAAAATATACAAACCTACATCACTGCAATAAAAGTAACATATCAACAAAACAGTTGATGCTTTGTATGTATCTACTTGATATTATTTCATGTGGTATAAATGAGACTCAGTATATTATTAATTTTCAATATATTTCTCTAATTACCTGGACAGTACGTATGACGAACCTGGTGATAGTGTTGCCAGCCGAAAAATAGAACAGTACTGATTTTCAAGACTTTTAAACCAGATCATTTAATAGTATAATCACTTTTTTTAAGTGTTCTGAACACACGTAGTGCCACTTATTGGCATTTTCTATTTTGAGAGCTTTCAGCCAATTTTCTCTTCTTACCAGTTTCTCGGGAAATCTGAAAATAAACTCATTTTATAATAACCTTTAAAATTGAATTTAAAAAATATCAACAGACTTTAAAACATCTATAGTTTGTGAGCAACCTTAAGAATTAACTTTCCAATTAAGTTAAAATAAATAGTTTTGTATAAGTATCTTTTTTAATAAAATGGGAATTTTTTACTGTTCAAATTAAATGGAATCAAATGTTGTTATTTATTTTTTGTAAAGCTAATATTAATTTTAATCATTTTTGAGCTTTCACACTTTCGCATTCACGCAATATGCCGACCCTGATTTGTTTTGTTTACTTACATGTGAAAAGACAAACAATCCCGTTATTTTCCTCTTTGGCCGCACACTGCACATTTATTAGTTATTGTTTCTCAATAAATATTCACTAAATAAATCTTTATCAGTACCCAATAACACAAAACTTTAAAATCACTTAAAAACAACAGATATTAAAATAGCAACAGCAGAATATTATTGAAAAATACATTCCTCAAGCAAAAAAAATTTGTATATCTATTAATTTTTTAAGTTATACAAAAAGCATTAAAATAAACTCTGAAGCCTGAAGCCTCCCTGATTTGCTTTCAATACGTTGAAATTTAAACATGCAAATTGTTGTTTATGTATCGGTCATAAAAATCAGCGTATCTATTATGGGTGTTACTTATCTTTATATTGTTAATCTGAAAATAAAACAGTATGCACTTACTTGACTAATTCAGTAGTGGATTTGCTTAAAATATCTAAGTAGGAATTTGATATCTTCCGGTACAAACAGTCATGAACTGAGCCCTTTGTTGCGCCCCATTCGGTTTTTTGAAGAAAAACTAGAACATGGACCACCCTGTAAGTTGAGGTTCAATTTCAAAATATGCGCAATTAGGAAAAAATAATCTGTAACGGGATTTTTCATTAAAATAAATATTCTTGTTAAAATTGGATTTATGTAATACTAAAAATAGTAACAAAAATTTTAATTATTAAAAATGCTTTAGAGCTAGAATGGCGAAAGCAAAATGGGTCAAATGTAAGTTATTTAGAACGCTAATTCCATGATTGTTTAGAAAAAAATGATACGTTTAAAAAATATGCAATGGTGTCATAACTCGAATATGGACCACCCTATAAGATGGCGTTAAATTTCAAAATATTCTAGCTGTTAATGAATTTGTGCTATATTTTATCGATGCACTGTATATACAGTATGTCTACGGATGGGGTTTACAAGTGGTGAAAATGGAGTATATTAGCCTTCTCTTTAATTTTGGAACAAAATGTTGCATAAAAAATATTGTTACAAATTTTATATTCAACCAAAATTTCGATTGAATATTATTATTAAAGCTGCAAATCGTTTCTGTGTATCATGGTCGTAGAGTACAGATATACTTACTGTCGCCGGTATTCACCTTGACCGTGAAACTCTTTCTCCAGTCCAGTTTATTATTAGCTTTCGAGTTGTGTAAACGTTGTCACTTGGACGTATTGCATATTGTTTTTGTGTTTTTATTTTATTTGTTGTACTGTATTGTTGATATTAATTTAATAATAAAGCATGGCAGACGTACGCAAGGGTAGAAAACGGTCATTTGCTGACAAAGTTAATAAATTCATAGGTGAATTCCCGGATTTATTCTATGATGGTGCGAAAATAATTTGTAAAGTGTGCGAGAAAGATTTGATGTGCTGGGATAAGCGTGATTCTGGACTTCACGTAAATAGTGTACACCATAAGAATTAACAAAATAGCGTGCCTTCGACAACACAGTTTATGTTTGATTTAATATTAATGCTGATTGCCTGTGATGTTCCGCTGCACATACTCGATAAACAACCATTTCGAGAGTTCTGGAATAAATACAATGCCCAGGTGAAATTACCAAGTCGCACAACGTTATGTAACTATCTACCAACTGTACATGTAGACATGGTAAATAAGATGAAATGTGAATTAAAAAATGCACGGCTGTGGTTATCTGTTGATGAGACAACAGATTGTAAAAAAAAATTCTATTTTAAATGTTATAGTACGAGTACTGGACCCTCTTAAACCGACAGTTCCACTGTTACTAGCTAGCAAAAGACTAAGTCAGTGTACTAGCGAAACAATTACCAGGGTGGTGCTGGAGACGTTAGAAAAGTTTGAACTGTCAAAAAGTCAAGTGTTGATGTTTGTGACTGATGGCGCCGTGACAATGTGTTCGGTAGGCCGTTCTTTGCAAGAATAAGGTTGTACGTTTATACATGTTATGTGTAAAATGCATGCGTTACATCTTGTGGCAGAAACTATTCGAAAAGGTTTTCCAGAGGTGGACGCATTAATAGCAAATACAAAAAAGTGTTTCTTAAAATCTCCTAAATGTCTCCGTATATTTCGTAGCAAGTGTCCCGATATTCCTGAACCACCACAGCCGATTCTTACACGTTGAGGAACATGGTTGCAGGCAGCTTTTTATTATGCTGAATATTTCCAACAAAAACTGTGATACTACAATTCAATCCAGATAAGGCTGCAGCTTAAGGAAAGCCAGACAAAATTCGAAGATATTTCCGTTGAAACAGCTTTAAAAAATATTGCGAAGAACTATAAACCATTACATGAAAGCATACAAAAATTAGAAAACAGTGCGTTGTCGTTAGCGGAGTCACTGCAAATAGTGGACGAAATAAATCTACTGCTACACGCTATAGGTGACGCAACAAATGAGCGCGTTAAAGAAAAGTTCGCAAGTGTGTTAAATAGAGACACCGGTTTTACCAAATTAAGACAAATATGTGATGGTGCAGACTCAGATCCGTTAAGTGCGTTCAAGAACTATTTCACGAACATCAGTCATGGAGACAACCATAGAAACATACCTGATGCTGCAAAATGGCTACACATCTTCTCCAGTTTGTGATAAGCAAGCTAGTTCATCAAGCTAGTTAAGAGGGTAAGTTTTACATACATTGTTATAAGTTGTAACAGTTTATTGTTTCTCGTATTAGTTAATTTCGCGTACGCCACTGTCCCACGGAACATTTTTGACAGCCCTAATTATTATTTTTGTAAGTTACGAGTTATAACGTATATTCTTGAAATACCTTCCTATAAAGTACCATATCAATGTTAGGTATTTTATAAATTCATAAGAATTGTTTATTTGATACTTACATACAATTAGCTAAATAGAAAAGGTGGCAAAAACTGACTAACTGTATTTACTAAAAATTCTATTCGCAAACATTCCAATATTCAAGTGTAGTTTTGGATTTTTACAGGTATAAAATTTTAAACAACTTCTTATTTAACATTTTGTTTCAAAATAAAAATAAGGGCAATTTACTCTTAAGCGAATTTCAAGTTTTTTGTAATTTTTTGAGCACCCTGTATAAAAAACATGAAGTTTCTCAACGTGAATTGTGTTTTTTAGGAAAGTAAAAACTTTTACATATGTAAAATAACTTTTTCTCAAAAAGTCGAGTGTGTTTGCAATTTCACCTCACTTCATCTGCGAACGTAGTGTATCTATATATATAACTTATATACATATTCATACATTAATACAGACATGTGTGCGTACATACGAACAATTCTTGTGTATGTTTTGAACTAGGTTCTTGGTATAATACCCCAAGCAACATTCTGACGACGAACCGACGTTGCTGTTCGCAACTAAAAGTCGGTGTGCGACGTACACAAAACGTCGGGATGACCCATATTTGTACTAATCTGGTCAATAAAATATGGGTCGATTCGACGTAGAGGACCGACTTTAGTCGTTGTGATTACCGACCAAATGTTCACCAAATTTTACGTCGGCTTAAGTTGGTTGTCAGCCTATTACCAACCTTATTTAAAATTTGCCCTTAATCTGACCTACAAAAGTCGGGTGTAGGTAGTGGAACTAAGCAATTTTGTATATTATTCTGTTTGTCGTACCTATCTATTTATATAAAATGGATAAGGCGTGTTTATCATTGAGTACGTATTATATACAAAATACTTCGAATAAAATTTTAACAAATCTGGTGGGGTAAAAACTGAAACGAAAGAAATTTTATTGATACATATATATAAAGTAGGTCGAAAAATATAGTGAACCCATAAGAATAATGTTTATTTTAAGAACGAAAATACTATTTTTATTTTTTTACTTTCAAAAAAATTTTCCCTTTCCAAAGAAAGCGTAATTGAAATATTGTTTAATTAATTTTACGAGTAAATAAAAACTTTTTTTGCTTACTTTATTTGAAAAAAGAGGCAAATTTTGTGTATTTAAAATAATTGTACACATAATCAACATGGCCGCCTATTATTTCCTTCTGTGGAACCAGAAAATATGGCGACGGCGGGAATAAGTGCAACTATTTTTACTAATAGCGACTTCACGATTAAATAATTTTACCTGCACCAAGTTTTAGTAGGCTTTGGTGCAGAAATCTGCACTAACACTAACGTTCATTCCAAACAATCACGATAATATCGACCGTCTCTTGTAGTTGGTGTATAAATATTTACTAAATATCTATCAATACCTGAATTATCGACATTAATTTTGAGGTTATGTTAGACCAAGGACCAAAAGCCTAACACCAACGTCCAAACGACGTTGCTAGACGACTACGTCAGTCAGCAACGTCTAACCAACGTTGGATGTTACCCAAAAATTACCTAAATCTAATTAATCAGTTACCAACGTCTAATCAACGTTGGATAATAAGCTAAGAACACACTCAACGTATTAAGTAGATTTCTGACATCAAACCAATGTTGGTAAATGTGCTAGATGTAAATAGTAGGTTTGCGAGGTTCAAGCTACGTTGCTCCGACGTTGTATCATAACTATAAAATTTAGGACGCTACTTGACTAATATTTGTAATAATTCTGACCTTATAATTAGTAAAGAAGTAGTCGGTAGTCGGTAAAATGTTACTTGAGATGAATGTAGCTACCTATCAAGTCGGTTACCAACGTTATACAGAAGTAGGTGTATTACCGAAAAATTAATCGGAGCTACTTAAGTTAGTCATTAACGTCTAACCAACGTTGGTTAATAACTAAAAAGGACCATACCTATTAAGCCACTAACCAACGTCTAACCAACGTTGGCAAGTGTTCCATAACAAACTTGACCTATTCAGTGAGTCACCAACGTCTACCCCAACGTTGGTAGGTTACTCAAAATTTAACCATACCTATTTTAGTCAGCTGTCAACGTCTAACCAACGTTGGTAAGTTATTCAGAATATAACCATACCTATTTTAGTCACTTGTCAACGTCTCATCAACGTTGGATAATGACTTGAAAACATATCAAACCTTATTAAGTCGTTTTCCAACGGCAAATCAACGTTGGTAAATCGTCCAGACTTAAGCAGTAGGTTTGCGAGGTCGGCGCAATATTTGGTTCGACGTCGTATTACAACTACAAAATTTAAGTTATTACTCGACTACTATTTGTAATAATTCTGACGTCGGAATTAGGGAAAAAGTAGTCGGTAGTTGGTAAAATGTTGCTTGGGCCTTGTTTTCGATAACTACAAATATTTTCAATTATACAGTGTGTCTGAAACGTCTAAATAAATAGCTAATGCATATTGCCAAGTCCAAAATAAAGCGATTGAACCCAACTTACTCTTATCCAAAAGTGCTTTCGTTAAGTCGCTGTCAAAGGTCAAAAAGTAAGAAAAGAGTGCTTTCAGTTACTGCGGTAAAATTTGGGATATTTACATATAAATTTTTTCAACATTTTCTAGTTAATCTTTTTTCCAAAATTGTTTGCCTCTTAATAAATTTTGTACAGATTTTACAAAGGCACTTTACATATGATTACGTATTTATTTTAAATAAAGCGTTTTAATCAAAACCATTGCTTTTCCTATCTGTTCACAATTGTGTGTCTAAAATAACTTATATGAGTTATATGTCGCTATTTGAATTTCAAATGCCTTGAGTATGGAAATGACTAAAATATATTAAAATCATCCAAACATTATTAACAATATTTTTACATATAAGAGCATTTATGTTAAACTTTTTTCCATGAACCAGATAGCTGCTACCTAGAGAAATTACATTACATTAATATAAATAAGCGTCTTATTTGTCCCTAAATTATAACTAATATTTAATTTAAACACCGTTATAAATAACACTGTACCAAAAACAGAAGCACGAAGACAGCTTAAGGACTTAAAACCTACACCCATATGAGCAAAAAGTCCTATCAAGAAGCTTCAATGGGTTTTATTATGCAGGGTCGGCTTGGTGTCATTTGACGTATCACAAAATTAATTTCTGACCTCCCAGTTTACAATAAAATGTTTATTCTTTAAAACAGTTAATAAAACTTTAAACAAAATTTTTCAACAACGAATAAAATAGCATACCAGAAATATTATTACAGAAATTTATGCCGAGGCATAGCACTACAGTTACTGAAACCACAAGCTTCTTTAATAGGTCTGCACTTATTTGACTTTTTAGTATTTAGCATGTGATATGTGATTGTAGGGGACATTCAATTGCACAAATAATCAATTGTTGCATTATTGATAAAACTCTTCAGAACATAGAAAAAAATTTCATAAAATGATGCCAAGATTTAGGTAGATAATGTACACGTTGCACTGAATTCTTTTGCTCGGTCACCTTTAGATTTTCGACCACTAATTATTTTAATTCTACCTTTGCGACAATAAGTTAAAAAAGTAAAGGTTTATAAAATAAAAATACATGGAACATCTGGCTATACCGCATCAGGAGCTGTACAGTACCTAGCCTAAGATAAATTAATATTAAACTCATTATTACCTAACCTACTTTAATATTGTTTACCGTGTGTCACCAAGTTTGTTTGAAAATAGTTTACTTTATCCTGTTGATAAGTAATATAATTTTAAACAGCATTTAAATTAAGAATGGTTATTGCCATATCACCAAAAAAAAAAACTATGCAGCTACGCAGAAGTGTTTCGGAGTTATTACTCATCGTCGGCGTAGCATAGCTAAGGAAGTGGATCTAGGATGGGATAGATCAGGAGCAAAAACTAACACAAGGCTGGAAATTACGGTACACCGTTTTTACTACGTGGAAACAGGCAGTGCACATGTGTCGACTGTGTTTATTGTGTCCCCAAATGTGTCACATGGGAATATGAAGGCGCTAATTGAGTACTGTGTACTTTCTAGCCATGTGTTAGTTTTTGTTCCTGATCTATCCCATCCTAGATTCAATTCCTTAGTTACGCTACGCCGCCCGAGGAAAAATAACTTCGATACACGAGCCCGTAGCTGCATAGTTGTTTTGGGGGGGATACGACAGTAACCATTTTTTTCTAATTTATTTACCAACTTTAATAAATAAAAACAAACAGTTGTAGGGTACAGAAGTTATAAAAAATATTCACAACAAAATGTACACCGGTACTACCCTCGAAATCAGTGGTCATGAATACGTTCTCGAATTGTAACACCTTCCATTTTAAAAATTAGTTAAATCACCAACATCAAATTACGACAGCAAATATGTAAGTGCGCACTAAAAACCGACTACACGATATAAAGTACTCAATTGTCTTATCTTTGAGCAAAAAACATATGTTTCTCAAATGGACAATTGGTAACGATATGATGCGATATTGTTATATACCTTCGCATATGCCCCATTTTAAGTATTACTGAAGTATAAGTACACAATTTTTTTCTCCGAAATTCGTAGTAGACATTTTTATTTATCTCATTAAACTACATTTTTACTTAAAATTTTGGAACTCATTTTATGTTATATTTTGAGTAATTAACTTTTAAAAATCGAAATTATAATTTTTTTGTCAAAACTGTTCATTTCGACACCTACTATGTAAGATTTTTTTTGTTACTTTTAGTCTAATATATCACCTACTAATCAATATCATACTACTAAAAACCCTGCATAATTTAAACATATTAAAATACTATAATACAATGTTTATGCATTTTTATACGCCTACACTATGTTTTATAATCAGTGTTTGATATTGATCCCTCGAGCCAAAAAAATAAGGCCTGTTAGAGAATTTACCAGTAACCCCTCCGATCCGTTCGGTCCTGTCATATGTAGGCTACCGGTGTTCACTTTTTTCGATGTGTATAAATATAAATAAGCAGAAGTACAACTGGACTTAACGAGTCTGGCTCATAAACTAACGTTGGACGTAGGTTAACAAATCTGTATGCATGAATAGCCTGGGGTTGGAAATTTTATGACCACTTCGGAATGAATGGCTACTTCTACAGAACAGTCATTTCTAAAACTCTCTAGAGGTTCATGATATTTGAAAGTGGCACACAAGTCAATGAAAATCATGTCATAAAACCTAAAGATTATTTTCAGTGTTTGATGATAGTTTCTTTGGTCTAGTAAATTATGAATTACTTTACCTCCTTGACTCAAGTGAATTAATTCTTTTTTTAATGTATTTTTAGAGGATTATCGAAGAATTAGAACGAGACAAACTTCAGCAATGGAAAAACATGATTCATGTAACAAAAATTTGTATGTGTCCATGTAGAGGATGCGTTCGTTGAGCGAAATAGGCCATTTTCAAAAGTGGTCTTGAGTAGCTATTGCCGAATGGCAACTAATTTCAGAAAGAAACTGGAGAATTATTGTCTAATTTATTCTCACTCTAGAGTGGTATTCAAAAGATTTATTACTTCCTCACCCCTCCAAGTGAGGACGTTATGTATTCGTGAAAACAATTTTGAAAATTTTTATTGCATTTCTGGACGAATCTCGACGAATTATGGCGATACACAAAATTTCAGTCAGAAATAATTCTCTGTCTGTGTGTCTGTCTGGTTCACGATAGCAGCTACAGTTTTTGAAATAAAGCTTTCAAATTTGGTACACACATTCTAGAGGTCAAGGAAGAGATTGAGTTCATTGATGAGCAAAATCGGTCCCAATTTTCGAAACGTCGAAAAATGTGACTTTTTTGAAACGTCAAAATGTGACTTTTTGAAACGTCAAAAATTACTTTTATTATAAACTCCACCACACGTCGAGTTTGACTACGGTGAAGAAGTTCTGATCCCCAAGTAATTGGCAGCGGTTTTTATATATTGGCTCAGTGTTTATGCGTTAGGCTTGAGACCAAGGGGCCATGGGTTCAAATCCTGTCTAGGGCAAGGATTTATAATGGCGTTACCGAGACGGTAACAATTGGCTATAGCGTTGTTGTGTGGCAGAACACGGCTAGCTGCTGCCTCTCTGCCCTGAGTTCGAGTCTTAACTCGACATCTGGCAAATGTCGCAGGGAATGTGTGTTATATGTCGGTGTCTGTCCTGGCTAAGTAGTGGAATAGCAATGTACTAAACTCCAACAGGACGATAATATAAATAAGTCTTTAAAATAGAAAAAATATTTTTAAATGTCAAATAAAAAGTACAACTCTTTCACATTATTTTTTCTACAACAAATAACTCAGTTTAAACCAAATAAAGAAACTTTATAGTGTATCAAAATTAAACTGTTAAAGTTTTGAACATGAAAAACACAATTATTGAATTATTTTGTCCGTGACTGGTGTATTTTCTTTTAAATTGTTAACCCTTGTCGTCGCAAAATGATAGCAATTGTTTAATATTAAATTTTTATTAACCGTAGTATTTTTACATGTATTCTATTTAATTTTTATGGTAATTTCATCCACTGACGCTTAACTAAATCGTTTTTGGCTCATTTTTTCAAGTTTAAGGCAAAACTGATGACAAATGTTAAAACCAGAAAACACGTTGGCATTGTATAAAAACAAAATAATATAAAATAATTAGATTATTCTCATAATAATAATAATATAATTGGAAATAATTAAATACGTGATCAAAAATAGTGCTAAAAGATTGGATAATAAAAATAAATGTATATTTTGTTAAAATGTTAAATTGAAATTTTGTAAACACTTTGACATATGATGCAATTTGACAGTTATAAAATTTTAAACCTCAAAATTTTTGTCTTGTTTGCTTTATCTTAGTTGCTGATTGATTGAACATTGATAAATATTAAAATTCTTTCACTTTAGCAAGAGTTTGTATAATACGTAATAAAATTATTTGTTTTACAGGCAGTAATTAATGTTGATATTTCTAAAGTCAATAGATTATTAAAATTGTTGAGGACCTTCCCAGCAATTGTGAATCGATAGGCTACAAATCCGGTAAATGTTGAAGCAGCCGAATATGTCTCTTCACTCCAAAGACGTTAAAGGTATTATGGTTCACATTATCAATTTCTTAAAACTCAAAAGGTTTATTGCAGGATACAGTCAAATTCGTAAAATTAAAAGGAATGGAGATATTCGCGAAAAAACACTTTTTATGCACCATAAAAACTGCGTAGAACGGATAATCGGGGACTTTGAGACATTGTTTAGAACAACAAAATCAAAGTGTAAAAAATATGCAGCTTTCTTGGACTTTTTTCTTTAACGTATACTAAAAGCAATAGACTCTGGCCCTTCTGGCACAATTCTAATTCCATTTGTATAAATCCAGACTAACTTGGCTATTCAATTTAAATTTCGTACACGTAACGCAATCTCTGGGCGCATCTTGGAAGTATCAGTTCACATAGTCCATTGGAGTAACATTATTCTAAAATATCTATTAGAATTTAGTTTCTCAGTTCTACTGTGGAGTTACAATGACAAAGATTACATTGCAATGCAAATATCCACAATCTGAAAAACCTCATTTAATTTTCCAACGAGTAAGAAAAGAGATGTTAGTTTTAAAATGGATCTTTTGTAATTACCTTACTTAGTAATTACTCAATAACTTTTAAGACAGATGTACCGACATGTCAGCTGTAGTGAAAAAAATCTTCAAAGAACTACCTTATTTGTGCTCAGTCCTTAACGACCTCTGCCCACATACCCATCATCCAAAATAAATCAAAATGGTAATAAAAAATGTTCCGTAGACAGTAGCCGTTGTAGACGAAAGAATACCACCATTGCTCCAGGTGATCACGTAAGATTGACAAACAATTATAACATGACAGAAGTAAGCCGGTAGCGGTCGGAGGTTTTATTTATTCCCTGAATTACTAATAAGTTTGAATTAATGACTCTACCGTATAAACTAGAGCTGTATTATGCATGTATAACAGCTCTAGGTAATATTACTTCGAAATTAATGAGTTAAAGTTGGGAGGTTAAATGTATAGGGGGTTGGGTTTTGCCTTGAGGCAGTCTACGGTTCATAAAAGTGACTTTGCTTTTAGCTGCCACAACGACCTAAAATAGACGTTGGTGTTTAGTCATGGACTAGTTTTTTAACTATTATAAGCCTAATTTTATATTCGTTGTAATTTGAAAAAACATATTTTCGTATAATATACATAATTATTTAAATTGGGTCCCAAGAAGGTCACTACAAGTTTTTCGTATTCCTTTTATAATTGTATTTCTCTCAATTTGTTAGCTGTAAACATAGATAAGTTTGTATTAACAGATAATTGCTTCTGATGTATAATTACCTTTTAATTTCCTATAAATTCTATAATTATACCCATCATGACAATATTATACACCAGCTATCAGAAATTTGTGCTATTGCTACTAAAGAATGCTTCAATCAGTCTCATAAATAATGAGGTACGTTAATTCGTTATAATCTGTTTCACATTCTCCAACACCGCACATTAATTAATACATAACTATATATTTATAAATTACCAAAAAAATATGTTGAAACGAAATTTTTTTTATTACTATATATATAAAACTAACAGTATATACATACGTCGGTCAGGTCTTCCAATTATCAGATCCTCCCATTGGAAATTTTTTAGTTTTTTTTTCTTTTGATTGAATGGGCATCATACCAAATTCTGGAATGTCACACCTACTTCTCGATACAGCTCCCTCCATGTCTTCCCTAAGTGGTTATAGGTTTTTCCCCGTATTTATTAACCAAGGACAAATCTGTCATATTTTTCATTTTCCTTGTGTTCGAGAGGTAAAATCTATGATCATGCGAAACACCAATATTCTAGCCGTACTGAAAGCAAGTAGAATTTTTATTATTATTCGGAGAAGAAGACAGAGAAGCTACAATGAACTGAGGATGAGTTGAATTTTCAAAGCAGATTTTTTATCGAGTAAAACTGAAAAAGAAGTTTATAGAGAAATAAGAAAGTATTTTCTCTAACAAATTATTAATTGGAGAGAAATTAATAATAATTAAATAAAATAAATAAATATATCAGTGGCCACCGACTGAGTTTTTTCTTTAAAGAGGCGGATGCGATCGCCACATATATTTTTTTGTAAGTCAGATAATAAAAGAAGTTCCCTTGTGAGGTGGACTGTTTGATATACACTGTATATATTACTTAAATATATTTGAGTTATACTAGGAAAATGCAGGAAAAAAGCATGCTAATAGCCATGATTTTCACTTAAAACATGTCATAATTATAGGTAAAAAGAAATTAAAAATACCTATTGTATTAGTTAAATGATTGAACCCCTACTTGATGAAAATTCATGTTACACTGAACACAAAAATAAACTAGTAAATTTTCACCTTTTTTGTTCATTACGATTGTTCACCACATAGAGGCAGCACACAGCAGATGTTGATGATAAGTTTTAATTTTAACATACAATAAAGGCAATGTATTTGATGAAACACTTGTTATGTAACGATAAAATTTTGTAAAAATCGAATAGCTATTTTATCAGTTTGTATAATTAATCATAAAATAATCACTTGTGCAACAAATGATCTTGTATTTTTATTAATAATTACATATGTTATAATCAATACAACCAAAAGTAGGTACCCTGAATAACTTTGGAGATAATAATTTTCTGAAAAATTGGTGACACACGTCGACCTTGTTTCCAAGGGGGACATATTTTAATGTAATACTTGTATACCTATCATCATCCCTCTACCCTACACGGCCACCCCTCAAAAAATTCAAATGGCAAAGGGGGTCGAGTGATACATCTTTTGAAAGGTCTTTCAATTCTCTACATAACTATGTATTCTTTTAAATTTGTATCGATTCGTTCCTGAGAAATAATTGTTTAATTATTTTAGGTTAGGGAAATAAAAATAAAAGGAGCATTTTAAATTATCGTATGTATTGTTCAAAATGACCCCCAATGACTTCCACACAGTAGTATAATCTTTCTTGAAATTCTGTACGAACATTTCTGAACACATCTGGAGTCAATAAACAGCATTCTCGAACAATTCTTTCACGTAACTCTTCCAGAGATGCGGGTTCTGTTGCAAATACCTTCGATTTCAAATGTCCCCACAAAAAGAAATCCAAGGGAGTTAAATCGGGTGACCTAGCGGGCCACTCCACACGACATCTTCCAATCCATCGCTCAGGAAACCGATTATCCAAAAATTGACGGACTGCTATAGCAAAATGTGGGAGTGTCCCATCCTGTTGAAAAAACGGTTCGCCCTCTAAAGGATTATCGTCTTCTTCGAGAATTAGGGTAATCATTGGGTCGATGTGATTTTCTAACAGATCGAGGTACCTTTCGCCATTTAAATTGTCAGGAATAAAAAACGGCCCGACAATGTGATTCCCTAAGATGCCAGCCCAAATATTTAATTTCCGAGGCCTTTGGGTATGAGTTTCCATGAACAAATGTGGATTGGTTTCACTCCAATACCTACAATTGTGCCTGTTTACCTCCCCATTTAACTTAAATGTCGATTCATCAGAAAAACACGTATTGTACAGTAGATTGGCATTACCGTTTAATTTTTCACTAAAAATCTCACAAAATTCAAGCCGACGATCGGAATCATTTTCGTTTAATTTGTGTATCAATTTAAATTTGTATGGATGAAATTTGTGGGCCTTTACAATTCGATGAACACTGCTTCGTGATACACCGGAAGCCTCAGCTACTTTCCTGATCGATAGAGTATTATCCATCTGCAAATGACCCAGAACTGCCACCTCGACTGATTTATTCCTAATCGGTCGCTGAGGTTCATGGTTTTTGTTTCCTACAGAACCTCCCAGAATTTTGTCAAGCATTGTAAAACATACTGAGAACCAACCCTTCTATCTGGGTGATTTCTATTGAATATGCGCTCCGTAGCTCTAGCAAAATTCTCGTTTTTAAAATAAATGACAATGACAATTTATGTTCTTTCCTGAAAGGTATAAACCATTTTGAGAACTCACTCTGGTAAAATGTATCTCGATTTAAAATTGGTTGTGAACAAATTAATGTTCAAGGACTATCAAATACTTATGAGTCTTTTATTATTCTAAAATTAAACGGACAAGGAAAGTGTTTTTTATCGAAAAAACTCGTGTTGATTTGAGAGCACTAAAAAAATGTAATTTTTTTTATAAATTCCAATACCGAGTGCCGTGTATTTTAGATTTTTAAACGATTTCGATTGTGTGTAATCATCAAAAATAAAATTATGTTTCTTAAGAACGAATTGATAAAGTTAAAAAAAATACACAGTTATGTAGGGAATTGAAAGACCTTTTAAAAAAATGTATCACTCGACCCCCCTTGCCATTTGAATTTTTTGGGGGGTGGCCGTGTAGGGTAGAGGGATGATGATAGGTATACAAGTATTACATTAAAATCTGTTCCCCTTGGAAACAAGGTCGACGTGTTTCACCAATTTTTCAAAAAATTTTTATCTCCAAAGTTATTCAGGGTGTCTACTTTTGGTTGGGACACCCTGTATATATTTCTGATGTACCAAGGGCAAAAATGCCCAAACTGACGACCAAATTTAATGAATTTTTATAAATAATTTTCGTTAGTTAGCTGATATTTTTTATGCGGGGTTATTCACAATTATCTATGATTAATTCCAGAAATGACTATTAATTTCTGATAAAAAAATATCATGTGGAAAACGACATTGTTATATGAAAATATAATGTAGGGAAATTATAAAAATTAATTCTCTAGGTATAACAAGCTCCAAAGAAATATTTTACTGTCGTTAGATAATATCTGTTTGAGAATAATGGTATTCATTTTACAAAAGGCTATTTTAATGTAATTAAATAAATTTAATGTTTAAAATTCGTGAGTTAAGATGAGAATTTTTTTTCCCTGCGATGACACTGCAAACTTTGCCAATTTTGCACATACCCTTGAAATATGTTACTCCGTTTATATTTCATACGAATCCCAACAGTTTATTAACAGGTAGAGAGGATTAGGCCCCATTATACGAAATGTATGTTGTCCTCTTAACTGCCACCAACAATACTCTATAATCCGCTTACAATCATTGTCGAGCAGTGGGTCGTGTAGAACCAGTGTAATTCGACCAAACTGATAATAAACGGCCTGTCCTTGTTTGTCCGACTACATATATAAATAATCGAAATAGATGACAAATGCTTCGTGTCATATTCAAACATTCATCATGCAGAATTATAAAAATACGCCCGGAAGGGAATGTGTCGCTGTATGTAATGGTTCAACGCGTTCGATAAGTGGACTATTTTATTTTGCTGCCATAATGCTAACTGCTAAAGGCCCCTTTACAGTAACATATGCTAAGTTTTCAAACCACAGAATGGTTTACCACTTAAAAATTAAGGAAATACCAGTTTCTCACACGGAAGTATATTATAAATGCAACAGTATTTGTGTGAAAACCGATAAAACAAGAAGAAAAGTAAATAATTCAATACTATTCTTTAAATAACGAACTGAATCTTCTTTAGGCCTTAGAGACATTTACAGAGTAGTTAGTGTCGTGGTTTTAAGTAACCAAATGTTACTTTAGAATCTGAGCATATAACATTCGAATTAGATTTGGAATTGTACAGGATGATCACTTTTTTTAAGTGCCTCATTTGATGTCAATGTTTGATTTTTTCACCTAAAAACAAAATTCCAAAACTGTACTTATGTAATTTTCTGAGAAATCCGAATTTGAAAAGAAAAAAATAATTGAACCTAAAAAATAACCGAAAAATGTGGGAATGACTGTGTGATATTTCACTGATGTATCATATACATATTTTTCACATCCGGTTTAATCGAAAATTACCTCAACTTTTTAATTTTAAGTGATACCCTAAATATTTAGCTCAGTTGAAAAGAAAATTTCTATCTGAAATCAGCGATAGGTAATACATTATCATTATCTTTAATATTTAATGAGTTGTTATAATTTTATATACATCTTTTATTTAAAGCAAATGTTCGAAAACATTAACATTTTGCTGCAAACAGAGGCGTTTGATTAAATTCCCTCTGCATCTTCTTAAAATAATGAGGTTCGTTGTTAATCAAATCTATTTCTTGTTGATTTTTTAAATTTAATATCGTCAATATTTATTTTTGAAAATAATTCTTCGGATTGCTTTAATTACTATAGTTGTCCATACACTATGTGAATTAGACATGTGTCTCAGTTCGATCCTCTGTGGAGAGCGGAATGGACTGTATGGGGTTTTGGGGGTGAAAATTCTTCTACTTGTAGTTGATTACGTTTGTTACTTAAACAGCAAAGTAAACAATCTAATTATTAAATTATGTTTATGTTAAATCTAAGCTTGCCTAGACTCAAAGGAAACAGAACAAAGTATCTAGAATTACTTTAATTTTTGAAAGTATTTAAATGTTTCTATTTGCTTTTATAGACTGTTTCGAAATATATATATATATATATATATATATATATATATATATATATATATATATATATATATATATATATATATATATATATATATATATATATATATATATATATATATACCGGGTGAGTCACGAATTGCGCTCGCCCCGAATTTCTCCTAAAATATTTGGAATAGAAAATTGAAATTTCGAGGGCTTATTATACGACTAAAATGCCATCTTTTCAATAAAAAATCAAGTTTGGTGCACATCCGGTTTGACCGGAAATGCCCACAACTTTCGATTTTTAAATGAAACACCCTATATATTTTTACATTTTTGGAATCTAGAGGAAATTTTGAATACAATACATCCATTTTGGTCACTTTTTGATAAACATTAAAAATTTTATTAAAAAATCTATTTCTGAATCCAGAGTGCTGTGGTGCTCAAAATATATTTTAGTTTGTGTGCTACGTTACTATAAAAATAAAAAGAGCAATATGATTGCATTACTTAATTGTCTAGAGGCGTTTAAAATTTTTAAATGTGATTTTTACCCACTAACTCGGTTTTTTTAAATGGGAAGTTAATCGTCCACCAACATTTTTAAATACCCCATTTTCATACGAATCTAATGATACCAAAATTTTGAAAATCCGCTTAGAAATATTTGAGATTTCAGCCAAAATACAATGCAACCAAGCTTTTAGAAACATACGGCTAATAGATTAGTGGGCTTTGGAAACTAAAATGACACATTTCTGTTTAAAATCTGGTAACCTAATAACATTGGAAAAATCATAATAGCCATTGAATGTAATAAAACAATATCAGCTGTCAGACAGATAAAAAATAAAGCGTTGCGGAAATCTCTTTGAGTAAAAATTAAAGAAAATGAATAATTTTAGTAGAAGTGAAAAGGTCGATATGTTACTGATATATGGAGAGTGTCACAAAAATGCAACTGCAGCTGCAGGACTGTATCAGCAACGATATCCCAACAGACGTCCTCCAAGCAGACACTTGTTTGCCAGAGTGGAACAAAAATTAAGAAACGAACCCGATCAACAAGATGACCATCAAACATTTATTGTAAGTGAGGACAAAGAAATTGATGTATTAGGATTTGTGATGGTACACCCAACAACATCAACAAGGGAATTGTCAACGGAATGCGACATTAGTCAGTCTTCGGTTTGCAGAATTTTAAAGAAACATAAGTTTCGGTCTTATAAATACCAAATACACCAACATCTTTATGGAGATGATAAAGACAGGAGGCTAGTATATTGCAACTGGTTCTTAAATGCAGTACAACAAAACCCAGGTTTTCCTTTTCATATTTCATATTCAGATGAAAGTAGATTTACGAACCAAGGTATGTTTAACAGAAACAATACTAGGTACTGGGCTCAAGAAAATCCGAGGTTGGTAGGGCGGGGGAATATTCAGGAAAGATTTGGGTTTAACTGTTGGCTTGGAGTACTTGGAGATCGAATAATTGGACCCATATTTTTTGATGGAACACTTACTGGCGAACGATATTTAATCTTTTTACAAAACCAGACAGCAGAATTTCTTGACTTACTTCCTCTTGCCTATTTACAAAATCTGTTTTTCCAACAAGATGGTGCTCCTCCACATAATTCCAGAAGAGTGATGGAATAGTTAAACAACTTGTATGGTGAACGCCTTATCGCAAATCAAGGTCATATCAGGTGGCCTCCTAGGTCACCTAACTTAACACCCCTCGATTATTATGTATGGGACACTCTCAAAAATAAAGTTTATAAAACTTCTTCAAATACCCGTGAAGAGCTGCAAAATAAAGTTGTACGGGCTCTTAATGAAATAACGCCGGCTGAATTGCGTAGAGCCATTCAAGCAACTGTACGCAGAGCCGAATTGTGTATAGAAAAAAATGGTGGACATTTTGACAATATCTATAATGTCAATTTATGGTTCAATTATATTAATTATTTTAATATGGATACCTACTGTTACCTAGTTTAAGTTTAATTGTTCAAACGGATTTGATTTTTATTTATTTATAGGCCCGATATTTATGTTCATTTAAATAAAACTCTGAAAACCGTACTGATGTCGCATTCTGTTGCTAATTTCCTTGTGGATGTAATTGTGTTTACCTCCACATACCTATGCTAAACTTACTTGTAACGTTCTTTGCGCTCACAATTATTAAATGTTTGATAGCTCAAGATTGCCTATAACTACACGAGTCTGTCTGGCAGCTGATATTGTTTTATTACATTCAATGGCTACTATGATTTTTCCAATGTTATTAGGTTACCAGATTTTAAACAGAAATGTGTCATTTTAGTTTCCAAAGCCCACTAATCTATTAGCCGCATGTT
Source organism: Rhamnusium bicolor (assembly GCA_029963845.1). Lineage (NCBI taxonomy): Eukaryota > Metazoa > Arthropoda > Insecta > Coleoptera > Cerambycidae > Rhamnusium > Rhamnusium bicolor. The sequence continues at coordinate 675,994 of JANEYF010000845.1, forward strand.
TCTAAAAGCTTGGTTGCATTGTATTTTGGCTGAAATCTCAAATATTTCTGAGCGGATTTTCAAAATTTTGGTATCATTAGATTCGTATGAAAATGGGGTATTTAAAAATGTTGGTGGACGATTAACTTCCCATTTAAAAAAAACCGAGTTAGTGGGTAAAAATCACATTTAAAAATTTTAAACGCCTCTAGACAATTAAGTATAGCAATCATATTGCTCTTTTTATTTTTATAGTAACGTAGCACACAAACTAAAATATGTTTTGGGCACCACAACACTCTGGATTCAGAAATAGATTTTTTAATAAAATTTTTAATGTATCAAAATGTGACCAAAATGGATGTATTGTATTCAAAATTTCCTCTAGATTCCAAAAATGTAAAATATATAGGGTGTTTCATTTAAAAAATCGAAAGTTGTGGGCATTTCCGGTCAAACCGGATATGCACCAAACTTGATTTTTTTATTCAAAAGATAGCATTTTAGTTGTATAATAAGCCCTCGAAATTTCAATTTTCTATTCCAAATATTTTAGGAGATATCGGGGCGAGCGCAATTCGTGACTCACCCGGTATATAATATATATTTTAAATTTAAACCCCAATTTAAACTGAGCTAAATAAGTATATCAGATAAAATAAAAATGCTTTGGCAATTTCCGGTTAAACCGGAAGTGAAAAATATGTATGTAACGTCATTAATCAGTAAAATGTCACATGCCCATTTGTACATTAATATACAGGACGTCAATTTTTGTATTTTTTCAGTTTTTTGGCCATAGCTTTTTTATTTGATGTTCAACTGTTCTCTTCTTTTCGAATTCTGATTCCTGCGAAAAAATCCGTAAGTGCATTTTTGAAATTATAATAAATAAAAAAAACAGTTGATGATTTAATAATTTTGAAAAATAAGTTTACATTAGGTACTCATTATATTGACCTTCTTTTTGTTACTTACCACTAATTTAAAATATTAATTGCATACTATAAATTTTAGCGCTGTGAACATTATTTTTTATTGAAATTATTTACGAAACAAGTTTAATTTCCAAATGGCATTTATGCAGGACATACTGATATTAATTTTAATCAGGCCAAGACCAGTGAATGCTTTTATGTATTTCACATACAGGGTGGTTCGTTAGACTTTTCACCTCTGACAATTTTATGTGTTATTAAAGATATCGTTAATGAACAAAGAATTTTTATAAGTTTTGAAAATTTCAAATATTTTTGGTATTTCTCAGGCATATTTTTTCATATCTACATTCGGTATTTTTCAAAAATGTGTTCCTAATTTAACTATCTAATGTTTTGTTTTACTTTAGGTTTATCACAATAATATGCGGAATGCCTGATATAAACATAATACTTGATTAAAATACGTTCAATAATTTCAGCACTAAATTTATTTTTGTTTTAAATCTAATATTTTATTTGCGTCTATGTATTGTTAATATCTGTTTCATTCCTGAAGTGGGTTGAAGCCTTGATGTGCAGATAACACTGACGTAGTTTTCCATGAAATACCAAAACACTATATACTGCACTCGACGCAGGTTTCGCCAACCAAGTTGGCATCATCTGGAAATGATTAAAACTAACCTTATGCTAACAATGTATCCTATTTATACCTCAACTATTCTCATGGTTCGGTTAACCTTGACCAACTAACCAAAAATGCTGGATATTTGGGATTGTCCCTCTGTCACTATTCATACTATTTTTACAATTTTTGATTTCCAGGCTTTCAAATGCATCCAGCTGTCTAGTATCTGTTACATTCCTAACTAATCTTGAATTGCCAGTATCTATTTTGTGGTTGTTCTTAAGCACATGTTGGGCAATACTAGACTTAACTGTTCTACCATATTTGAGATGGGCAATATGCTCTTTGAATATAGTTTGAATTGATCGTCTAGTTTGTCCAACATACCACGGGTGAATCAAGGATGGAATGGAATCAATACAAATTTCGGATTCTTTGTTTCATTTTAAAATGTTGAGGAATTTTAAATTTACGCGTCCTAATTATTTTATCAATGAAACTTACAGAATATCCATTACTCACAGCTATATCCTAAGATATATCCCTAAGAACTCTTACCATTGTGCTCAACATAAAATGGTGAGTTTTAATTTTCTAGTTCATCACCTATTAAGTTTTCTCTTAATAATGAGAGATTTGAAAAAGTAAAGGCATTGATTAAGGATATAGCTGCGAGTAATGGGTATTCTGTAAGTTTAATTGATAATATAACGAGGACTCGTAAATTTAAAGACACCTCGAAATTCCTCGACCCTTCAAAATGACAGAGAAAATAAGAAATTTGTATCGATCCCATTCGATCCTCGATTCACCCGTGGTATTGGCAAAATTTTTAAAGATAGAGGTATGACAGTGGTTCATTCATCGGGAAATAAACTGCAACAATTTTTAGGCCATCCAAAAGACAAAATTGAAACAATTAAAAAATCGGGGATTTACAAAATGAACTGTATGGACTGTAATCAAAAGTATGTTGGACAAGCTAGACGATCAATGCAGACTATATTCAAAGAACATATGGCCCATGTCAAATATGGAAGAACAGATAAGTGTAGCGTTGTCCAACATGCGTTTGAGAACAATCATAAAATAGATCTTAGCAATTTAAGATTAATTAGGAACGTAACAAATACTAGACAGATGAATTCATTTGAAAGCTTGCAAATCACAAAATGTAAAAATAGTATAAATATTGACAGAGCGCCAATCCAAAATAGCCTGCATTATTGGTTAGTGGGTCACGGTTCATCGAACCATGACAATAGTTTAGCTATAAATAGGATACATTGTTAGCATAAGGTTAGTTTTATTCATATCCAGATAATGCCAACTTGGTTCCTCCATCTTGCAGAAGATAGTAATCCTATGCAGCTTATAGATCGAGTAACCCATAATACGCCCATATGCCGTATTGTAAGCATTTCTAATACATAATTTCATTTCTTCTGGGGTAGTTGGCTCTTCTGCATTAAACATATCTTTAATTTGATCCCATACAAAGAAATTCAAAGTTGTCAAATCTGGTGAACGCGCAGGGGAACATTAATGATTGTTCACAACAATTTGTTCATTCAAATGATGTTGGCAGGTATCAGTTAATTCTAGCATAATTCTATTTGTGTTATGAGCTGGTGTCCAATCTGATTGGAAGTACATGCCCCTAAATTTGATTATAGTCATATTTTTGTAAGGGTTGTATTTGAAATGAATATTTTTCGGTTGTTATATCACCATAAAAAAAGGATCTACAAATTGGTAGTTTGGTAATCCCAACCAACAATTGATTGGTCCTTTGGTGAAAATTTCCGTGCTTGGTTAAATGTGGGTTATGGTTTGGCCAATAATGAACAGTATTGCGATTTATTCCACCATTAACTGAAAAGGTATACTTGCTCCGCATCTTTGCTGAAAAACTTCTACCTGTTCATTTGAGTAAACAAGGAGCTACGTGTCAATTCAGTGACTCCTTGCGAAGATTGTCTATATCAATATATTCTATCATATCATATTCTACCAAACTCCCGTTTATAAAAAATCTAGAATGTTCCTTAAAAATGATTCGACTCCAAGATTTTTGATGAATAAATGGTGAAGGTAAACAATCGATGTGTGGAGCTCCAGCGCAGGATGCAATGTTGCAACTGCGAAGATGTTCATGTTCAAGATCTTGCAAAATTCAAGTAATTGATAAATTAAGAAATGCTCCTCCGCTTGTAAACTAGTAAACTGTGAAATCATGGTCCGGCCAGACATTGAAGAAGACTTTGAACAAGAGTTATTAAGGAACAAATCTACCCAATTTTTTCTTCTATATGAAGGATTAACAATAATATTGACGTATTTAATTCACCATCGCATCGATTTAAAAATTTAATGATTTGTTTGATAATGGGCCCACTATTACCTGAAAATAATGATTGATAAATATAACACTGTGTAAATAAAACATTATGCGTGTCGTAGCGAGTAAAATGCGTTTTTAATAATGATGTATCCTCCGACACCATAATAAAGTACAAATATACATTGGAACGATAATGGAGAATTGATTGGTGTACAAAGTCGACGTCCGTCCCTATAATGTTGATGGCTAACAAGACAGCTGACGAGGGCGTAAAACCACTGAAATTTACGTGGTACCACACTACACATGGCGGTATGTGTGAGGTATCTTACTTTAGGCTATGTTAATGATAGTTGCTGGTATTGTACTTTATTTTACGTGCATATTTAAATTTGTTGCAGATTTTTGAAGAAAATAACAATAAACAGAGAACTAGAATTTCTTTTTAAGTATACAACCCGCACCAATCCCTCATTTTCTAATTTAATAATAATTAATGAAATTATTCAAAAAAACTTTACATCCGCATAAAAATAGATAATATAATTCAATTTCACATTCTGTTGTATTTTCAAAAAAGGCAAGCTAATTGTTTCTTAATTAATTATATTTGTTCTTTCTGCTTGCCATAACACTAGTCAACAGATTTCAACTTTTCTTCTGTTAAATGGAAATGAAGATTTGATTCTTAGGGCATTTTTTGTGGTGATTTCAAATTAAACAAAATTTTTCTATCGGGCATAGTTTTTGAGTAATTAACATTTTTTGTGATAGCAGAAAAACGTATTTTATTACATTATTCAATTTATTACATGAATTTCATATTGCCCTAAAAAAATTCCAAATGCGAATCTAAGAAATGAATTTTAAGACATTATTACATCCAATTTTCTATAATTATGTAGCTCACTAATAAGTTTTCTATAGTTATCTACCCTATGGTTTCCAAGGAAACTCTTTACCACTTTTTTAAACCATGCAGCCGCTCAGTTTCACTCAAATTCTCTTAAAGCGCAGTAGCGTTTATTAGTTCCATTTTTCTCTTTGATCTTTGCATCACTTGTTCTAGGAAACTTGTCATTCTAGAAAAGAAAACTAGGCCATTAGGATCCATCACTTCGACAAAATGTTTCATTAAACTTAGCTTGATATGTAAAGGTGCAAGATAACATTTCTCTTGGTACAAATGGCTCACTTTTAATGTTTTTCTCCCCTGGAATAAGTACATCTCTCTTTGGCCACTGCTTTTTGATGTAGCAGTTTTTTCTGCTTCTGCTATCCCATTCACACAAGAAGCAACAAAATTTTGTGTATCCAAGTTGTAGTCCGAATAAAATTGCTTAAGATCTCCATAAACATGTCAAAAATATTTCTTATACTTTATACAGATCAGCAAGAATTCAATATTTTTGTAACAAGTCCTTGACGTGAATGGCATAAGAAAATGGATATTTGTTGCCATTTGATTACATTAAAACTCAGCTTTTAGAAATCTGTCGCCATTCCTCAAGATTGTGTTGCTGTCCCAAAACCATTAATAAAGAGTCTACATTATTGCTGTCTACAGCAATAATGTGGACTCTTTATTAGGTCATTGTGCTTTGAGAAAAGGTGTATAATTCAATTCTGCTTTTTACAAATAGTATTAACTTTTATATGGTTCTGTAAAAGATTACACCTTTCAGTCTTAATGCTAATATCTCAGATTGAACTTTTGATCAACTGAGATCATGAACCAAATATTTAATTCTACCTGATTAATTAAGTGAGGTTCAGTGTCTAAAAGTCAAAGTCTCATTAATCTCAGCGTAGGACTTTATGGAAAATAAAGATGGTCTGTTACACAAGAAATGGAGGCTGACAGAGACATTCTGACTTCATATTTAGAATCTGCACTTCTAGAAACATAAGAAATAGAAAAATTGACGTTTAACAAAATTACTGTCGACCAGTGAATTCGAATAAATAAAACGAACATGAAGATAAAGTATGTTCCACTTCAACTTCTTGTACCCTCAAAGACATTCACTAAGAAACAAAAAACTTTTGTATTACCATGAATACAAGAACATGAACAAGATAAATTTATTTAACAAATTAAAGAATAAAACATTTCGTCCTCTTTGGACAACCGCCTCCGTTATCAGCCGAACATCACTCGCCAAAAATGCTTCGCGGCAAATGAGGGGTGGCAGGAGGGGGAGCCGATTTAAACTTAAAAACGAATTTATCTGAACAATAACAACTCCCAATACAATGTATATATTTGTAAGAAAAATTAAAAGATCTGTGCATATTAAAAATGTATAATATGCATATAAAGGAACTTAAGCTAATGTATGTAAAATAGTAAAATTAGTGTATAATAAATAACCATAAAAAGAAATTAGATTGCAGAATAAGCTGGAAAATAAAGAGCTGAAAAAAACTAGATAAAAATAATTCCGAAAACGAGCGGGAATGTCAGCTCCGCTTATTTTAGAAAGGAAAATGTTTAATTAATTTCCTAAATATTTGAATTTAATGAAAGGTTTAATAAATGGCTATATATCGCGGTGTCATCAGTGTACATGGCCAGTTTCGTGTTAGGGAATTGAGGAAAATCGGAGACGTATGTATTATACACTTTAGGTCCGAGCACCGACTCTTGGGGTACTCCTGCCCGGATGCTCCGGGATGTAAAGAGCGTATTATTCCACTCTTACCTGCAACGTTCTACCGTTCAGGTAAGAGTGAATTATTAACAAGAATGTCAAGAAAATCGTACCGGTGTAGTTTATAAATGATGTCGGGTATCCAGACGGTATCAAAAGCTTTTTCAATATCCAAAAAGTACAATAGTTGTACTCTTACCTAGGTTATATTGCACTTTGATATCATTTCATAGACAAATAGACATCTTAGAGTTGTAATGTGAACTGCATGACGACTAACTAGTAACTAGTGTCAGTTAATTAAGAAACCCATTATTATTATATACCGCTAACGAAGAACGGGAGTGGGGTCTAAAGTACTCTGGCAGGCGCGACGAATTTTCGGAACGCACTTTTTCGGCAAATTCGCGGGGGCGTGTCGTTCTACGTCGCGAACGACGAAAAAAAGCCTTATGACCGATTTCGATCCGACGCGACGCATCGTAACGTCGGTCGTGACGGTCAATAATATACGAATTTTTTCCCGACAGAGGAGGATGCCTTGCAACGCGCCAAGGGTGCACGTACCGCACGCTTAACTTATGCACATATCAGAGATGGATACGGGGGTTAGACTTAAAGGTTGTAATACTTGTTGTTGTAGATAACAGCAAACCAAACTTTTCCTGAGAAACTGTGATCATAGAGATGGTTTCGGTGCTAACCTGTATATATGTCATCAAATATTGTTGTTATATTCGTCTTCTAGCAGCAAAGTCGGCAAAATGCGTAGACTTTTATAGAACCTATAATCTTTGTAGACGCCTACTAGTAACAAATAATGCGTTCTTCCCTAGACTATACATCCTAATATATAGAATTTTGTATTTTGCACACCTCCATTGTCATAGCAAATAGGCTTTACTTACAATTTTTCTGCTAGGTTTATAACAATATAAATATAATATATGTATAATTTTTTATCGTCTCATTTTTTTTATTAACTTTGTTTAGCACATTGCCATTTTGCAAATTAACCAGGACAGACACCAACAACCATTCCCTCCGACATTTACCAGATACCGCAGCTGAGACTCGAACTCAAGAGATATAGACAATTACTAGCCTTGATATGCTACATAACAACGCTCAGCAAACTCTACCATCTCGGTATTTAAAATATGTCACTATACATCCATGTCCTAGCCAGGATTCGAACTCTACACCCCTTGGTTTCAAGCCTAAGGCGCTTACACATATGAGCACGCACAGGCTGAACACTTACGCACGCTCCAATGTGCACGTATTGCTCAGGATGCTCGCTTTTTATGTAAGGGTGTGTGCGCACCAGAGCTGAACAACAACTTGTTGGTTTTATTGACATGCTCAAAGGAAATGATTTGTTCATGCGTGCTCAGTATGGACTCCAGACCGGGTCAGTTTGATATGTGTTGTGAACGTGTGAATTTGCGGTATAATTTTTGTATTAAGGCCTGGTTTCCTCGCGACTGTCGTCGGCTGCGTCGGTTACCGACGAACGCTTAGTACTACTCTTATGTCCTTATGACGAAAGTGGGTTGGTTCAAGAGCGTCAACTGATGAACGCGATCCTTGACGGTAATTTTCGACTGTTCGTCTGCTTATGACGCACTGTATAACCATTGTCGGTCGCGTTCAACACGTGTCTTTTGTTTACAACATGGTTCTTGCGTTAACTGATTCGGGATTCTTATACAAAGTCTGTAATTTTATACATATCAGGCACAAAATTCGGTAAGTTTAATATCATCATTTGGTAACATTTCTCAGATAGATAATTTAATATATAAAAAAAATGCAGTGCAGTTTTATATTTATTGTTAATAAAAAAAATAAAACCTACATGTAATCAGAAAATATTTTTGTTCTTCATATTTAAAATGTTAAACTTAATTATTTTCTTTAACTTTTTATTTATTAATTCTCATGAATTAATATTTTTTAATTGGTAGGTTCAGTTCGTAACCGAACGTAATATATCAAAAGAGGAATGATTTAACGTAAGACATGACAACTATAGAATAAAAGATTATCCTGATTAAATAATTATATCTGTCTTGAATTATCTTAGCTGCCTGGAGCAAGAACATTAACATAGTCACATAAAATCACACGTAGCAATAAAAAACGAAAGACATAAATTAATAATAATTCATTCATTCATTTCTACTTGTAGGCCATTATGTACCGGATGGACGCCGGCCATATCTCAGAACTCGCACAAGTTTAGGGAAAAAATTGTCTTAAGTGACCCTGAAAAATCGCTGGAAAATATTTTCGAGTTTCTGAAATGGCCGCAATGGGTCCTAACAGCCATGACCAAACAGAAAATTAGGGTTTCTCCGTATTTTTCCCAATTAAGTGGCATAAAAATATATGCATCGTAATCCTGGGAGAATTTCGAATCTCATTAGCTTCACAATTTTTTTCTACCTTCAAAAATAAAGTAGTGGGGAGATACCAAAAAAAATTTCTTTTAAATATCAATTACTCCGATTAGATTTAACGGAATTTAACAAACTTGGTCTCGTTACAAAGGGTTTTTCTTAGACTATTCGAGTGCGCTTTACGGTGTTTTAATTTGATTATTATTGTCGCCGCTAGAGGACGTTATCTGACATGTCAACAAATATCGTGCTTTTTCTTAAAAAAAATTAAATGGAATGGTATGTTTATTTTTACACAGTAAAATGGAGAATTAAACGCTTCAGATGTCAATGAAAACTGCAACTCGATAACTTTTTTCTACAGTAGATAGTAGCAAACAAAGTTGAAATTATGAATTATTATCAAATCTTGGCGATGGAATTTGCAAAGTAGCTGTTGAAAACAAGTTAGCTGTGAAAATGACACAATGAAGAAACAACTACCTAATATTTATAAACAAGCATTAAGGAGGATATAGTCTCACGACCATTCTTATATTCATTTATTTATTTTAAATACGATATCTAACAAGAGTAAGTCCCAATTACAGAATGAGATTGAAAATTACAAATATATAGAAAACATTATACTATATTGTATTTAACAGTCATTTAAAAAATGTGAATTACATCCATGTTCTAGGCGAAACAAACCTAAATATGTACATACTGGACAATAAACATGTAGTAAAATATATATTTATACAGTTTTCGATAATTTTCTGTAGAGTGCAACTGCAACAACTTCTAGTGCAATTATTTCTGATTGTTTTTTTTTCTTAGATAGTTACAACTTTTAGAGTTAATATTTGAGTTGTTTTATAGCCTGAGCATATGATTACGGAAAATATATTCTTAATAGATACAATATTATACATAGCTGAGGAATATGTTCAATTTTTTTGATGTCAAAATGACCATATATTCTACATCTAGTTTCAATTTTAGTTGCTCACGCCCTCAAGTAACATGTTATCTAGACTCAATTATAAATTTGGAGGCTCCTAGTGTAACTGTTATAGCAGATATGATTTTTTAAAAACGCCATTGTTTTAAGTGCTTTGTAAATGGCTTAAGCTACAAACACACATTTAATAGTAAGATATATGTGACAGAAGTAATGATATAAAACATACAGGATATTTAACATCAAATAAACAATTTTTTAATAGATCGAACAGAACAAAAAATATATCCATTTTTTCTTCGTACATATCATAATTCTGTATCATCTGATAAAAGGAAGGCAGTAAATAAATTAGTACGGACTATTGGTATTCGATATAATATCCTAAATATTATTAATTTAGAATTTACTGTGTTGGTAATAACTTTATGAAGAAATATAATCAAGTACATGATACGTCAGTAGTGCTTCTTGGAGAGCGCCGCGAGGAGGATAAATTTCATAATTCATAAAGTGTACGATTTTAAGGTATCTACGGTGCACTTTTTCTAATTGGATCATATGAGTATTATAAATCATACTCCAAACTACAGAAGCATATTCACGAATGCCGTATAAAGAATATTTAATGTTTTCACATTGCGAAATGTTATTAGCATTACACAATACAAAACTGATGCTCTTATATGCAGAATCAGTTATAGTATATCCAGAGTCAGTTCGAACGCTACAAAAATGCCGACTAAGGAATTTAAATGCCCGTTAAAAGGATTTACTCATTTAATGGATAAATTCCTTTGTCGGCGTTTTTATATCGTTCCAATTAACTTTGGAAATACCATACACGAATATGTTCCTCAAATAATAACTTGCACAACTAACGCCAAGATCTTTAAATTGTGTAACCCTTATCAAAATGGCATTAGCTAGTTTATAATCAAATGTTTCGGTAATTTTGCGCCGAGAATATGACATGATATTGCATTTATAAAGGTAAGTGATTGTTATCGCACTTGCTTTATCTAAATTTTCTTTTAATCTTAAACAATCTGAAACTGATCTAATTTCGGAATATATCTTACGGTCATCAGCGCATAGCAGGTAATTGACATTAAGCAGTTGAGTTATATAATTAATAAAAATGACGAAAAGTAATGGCCCAAGAATTGAACCCTGTGGAACTCCTTAAACATTCTTCAACTTTAAAACCACGGTATTGAACAAATTGATAATCTATCAATAAAATAGGATCTAATATTAGTTGGTTTATCTAGATATTCGTCGTAATAGTTCATACATTTGCCGAATTGAATTTCTTGAGTTTACATGCGACCAAAATTGCAATTTAACACGTTCGCTACCACGCTATATTTTGATTTTTATCCCCAGAGATTGTAGGACAATTCAATGGCTATGATTTTTTTTAAAATATTTTTCTATTTATGGGGGGCTTATGAGGCTACTGTAATTAGTGTGGACCGGTTTGAAGAATATGTCCCATAAATGAGACATTGGTCTATAGCAATAGATCTTCAACAATAGACCACTCGTCACATATATGAGTCACATATATATTCATAAACAAATGTAATGTTGTATCAGGATTTATTAAAAAACTAAAAATGTAACTCTTTCAAAGAACATTTAACGATGAAATTCACTTAGTTCATATTTTCGTGGTATTGCTTGAAGTTGAAGATCCACAAAATCAACAATAAACTTTACCCCGGGACCACGCGGCTCATAAATGTGACAGGCATTCCCCAAGACCGATGTAAAATGCGAAATCGCTATCACGTATGCTGACTTCAGAAATGTTCATTTAGTAGCACAGGATTTCCGTCTCTTATATGAGCCGCCGGTCCTCAGGAAAAATCCTGGTGGCTCATATATGAGCCGGTTGGTAGCGAACGTGTTAAGTAACTTTTTGGGCTGTTCTTATTAATTATTTTACTTCAGATCTCATATCTTTATATTGCAATCTTCACCATTAACTGATTTTCTATATTTGTTGAAAAGTTGATTTTTCAACCTAATTTTATTATTTTATTTTTGTCGAACCGTGAGGAGTATTGTTTAGAAGTAATTTTTTTCACTAACATATTTAACGAGTAGCGTATTTAGTATATTATAGAAATCTTTAACCATTTCATTTACACAGTTACATTTTCTGTCGTTAAGATCACGCCGACAGCCAAGAGGAAATATTTTATTTTTATAAATAATAAGTGGTAATTTTAGTTCATATTAAGTGCTGGATGTTTTCATTTAAAAAAAAATCATAAGCTCGAGACACAGAGCAACATTTGCATTACTATGTGTTAAGTCTAAATTTCAACTATTTGCTCAAAATTTAAAAATTTAGAGAAATAGCTTGGAACTTATTAATTTTTGTAACTGCTCATTTGTAAGAAAAAATTTGATGGTATTCATTATTTTTTGATGTTAGGGTATTCGATTAGCTGATCATTTTGGAGTTAACTAAACTATTTAAATTTTTAATTGTGCTAATATTAATCGTGATTATATAACTAAATTTTTCATTTATGATTTAAGACTTTTGTATATTTTTAAAGGAATCTTACAGACTAAATTTACTATTACTGATTTCTTTAGCTTTGGAATTTAAAGTAAACCATTTCTTTACTATAATAATTATTAACATCTACGGAAACTTTTATACGAATCTTCACAATTTCAGACTTATGGACCACAGTATTAAATTTAATTGGTATTTGTGTGAAAAAACGTAAATACGTCTTTGGAAGACGGAATGTTTAATTGTGTATGAAAATTATATAAATTTTGCTTATATTACAAAAAATGCTTACATAAATTGTCTAGTGTACAAAAAACAATTAAGTTTAATATGCATTAAATTAAGTTGTTCCTAACCTAAAAAAATTTTTGCCCTATCATCTATGTGAAAAAATTAAATTAAAAGTTAATTTAAATCTAAGTTATATTTAACCTAACCAAATTAACCAACATTCTTATTAATTTATAATTGTAGATGTGACATAATGCTTCTATTTGATTGGTTCGTATGTATAATTATATCAGCATATAATAAATTACATTTAAAAAATATGTATTTAACATAATGTTAATTTAGGTTTAGATAAAAATATAATCCTACCCAAGGGAATTATAATACATTCATAATTCAAAGTTACCTTAGTTTAAAGGTAACTAAAACTTAGCAATGTCGTAATTAGAATACAAACACTGTTATACAAAATCTTTTATACGAACTATAAAAAACAACAGCGGAACTCGTACTCTTAACAATCACTAGAACATTCAAACTTAATCTGAAACTGAGATCACTGGACCTGAAAAACACAAGAAATTTCCGTTAACTTAAGATTAAAATACCTAAGAAAAAGTACATGTTTTTTATCGAAAGATATTAACATATAATGAATTGCAGATCAAATCAAATCGAATTTGGATTGTTTTTCTGTTAAATTAGATATATTACTATACAGAATATATAGAAGACATATTGCTAAATAGAATTCACAACTATAGACGTACTGCAATTGTTGCATTTGTTGTCACTACTTTAAAAAAATGAGTAACAATGAACTGGTCGACAATATAAAATAACCAAGTATCTCATGCGTCCACTTATCTTCTGTCTTGTGAAGGCTCCTTCTTTAATATCATTATTTTTTCATCTGGTAGTAGTTTAGCTATATTGGCATTTCAGTTTATTTTATGATTTAATTGTTGCCACAAATGTATTGCCTGAATTACTTATAAGAAAAAATTATCGCTAACGTCTCTTATTGTGTTTGAAAATACCAAGTTTGTGAGTTTTTACTCATGCAGTGTTGGACCTCTTTTTTTACATTAAGGACCATTCAGTTGTTTTTTTAAGTCGTTAAATTTCCATTTATATTTGCTGTAGTTATTCACTTTGTGCGTACGTTAGGATATATTTGCTTAAATAATTTCGGTATACGAACTGGAGTAGAAATTATGTGAGTGGTCATACGAAAAGGGACCTGGAGGGAACAAAATGAGTTTTCCAGTTTTTCGGGGTTTTGGATGCATTGAACCTTTCTGCGTTAATTGATCCAAACAGAACAGTATTATCTCAAATAGGTGAGTGGTTATACAAAAAGGGACATGGAGGGAACAAAATGAGTTTTCCAGTTTTACTGCGAAACACATACTAACTAGTCAACAGCACGGAAGTAAAGCTGCACCCGCGTCATTCAATGATCCACTTGACAATAATAATACGGTAAAGTGAGCTAATATGAACATAGCAGGCAATATAAGCATATATCGAGATCGCGATTAATTTTTAGTCTAACTTTAAACGCATTTATCTCGGAATTTACTCTACTCCGTTTGCACTTCATCATCTCTCTCTCTCTCTCTCTTTTTTTCTCTAATTGTGGTAATTCTTAACAGTGCACACGAAAGCTGAACATATCTGGCACATTATGTTACATTTTGTATAACTAAGCAACATGAGTTACGCCTATTGCTTAGTTAAAGGAGGAGATGTTTAAGATTTTGTGAAAGTATCTAAATATTGTACTATATTTTCAAAAACACTTCACCTCTCAGTTGAGGCAGCAACTTAATATACTTAATACTTTTATTAAATAAATCGTTTTGATATGTTACTTATATATATACTTGGAAAAATAATCGAAATATATCGATTGCCGTCGTTATTGAAGATAACGTGTTTTTTTCATCCAATTTGTATAAATTATTGAAAAACATCAATTGTATAATATTTCAGCATCTCCTATCTTCTACAGGGTATTTCAGAATTAACTGGACAAATCTAAAATCTGAATTCAGGACCTTGAAATAAGAAAAAAGTTTCCTATGGAAACTCCGGAAATTCTTCGTTAAAGAGTTACGCCCCTCCAAAAATGAAGGCTAAAATTACGTTTTTATTGTTTTTTTTCTCAAATTTGGAAAAAAGATAAAAAAAATTAATTTTGGTAGAGATTTTCTACTAATAGGAACGCTTTTAAAGTATATTTTTTCAATCGTCCCTTATCGATAAAGTGGATGAAATCAGCAATCCCCATTTTATTTTTGTAATCGAACTCTTTAATGGACCCGAAAGCTTGAATCATTTAGAAACTCTTTTGTTTCTGTTATTTTTCATTTAACTAATAATTTTGAATAAAAAAATAAAATAGTCTCGATTCATACGATTTGGGAAATTGCAGTATTTAATAAAATGAAAAATGTCTAGTAGGTTAAAAAATTATTCTTAACTTGAGCCCAGAATGAATAAAGATTATTTGACAGCAGTCGTTATATCTAGTTTATCTAATAAGTAATAAAAGTAAACACAGCTCTAGTGAACACACTGTATAACGAAGTTTCTATAGGCAGAATTCAACGGAACAATTTTACATATATTAATTTTAGATGACAATTTTAAATCTTTCAAAACTCATCTTGTTTACAATAAATAGTCGAGATCCATACCAACAAAAGATATATACATAAAATTTATTTCAAACTTATTAGCCACATATAAAACATCCGCTTCTTTGGTCCCTTTACCGCCGTCAAAGAAGTCCACGTTTATTTATGTCGAAAATAAGTTTGAAATAAACTATATAGACAAACTATTTTGCTACACTTAAATCCAGCCTGTTGTGAATCTAAGTTCACTGCAAATATATTTTTTGGCGCTTAAACTTTTTTGTTCGATTAGGATAATGATAATCCTCTTCGTAACATAACAAGGAAGCTAATTTCTAACATAAAATATAGTTCTAAAATTTTTTTTGTTGCAATCGAACACAATCATGTATGATTTTAAACGGCGACTCTTGCCCTGTACCACAATAGAATTAGTCTATTTATTTTTATAGTCTTTTTAACGGTATTCAAATAAAGGCTTATGAGCGCCCGTAAAGAATGAAAATGGCTATTCGTTCCAACCATTAGGACTTAGTAGAGACTTCTCGTAATGACGGCTACTCACTAGTTTTTAATTCTTTTTGTGTAGCTGTGCGTGTCTGCTCGCGACAAGAAGGCGCCAACTTTTCATTATACTCTTGATTAAAGCGGCAGCGGGTTAGGGCCGAGTTTCAGGCACTCTTTCGCGGGTCCTTGTTGCGACATTGTAATGCCTTCTTGATAATTAGAAAATTCGTCGCTCTCGGGTTACTGCTCGATCGTCCATAAGGCTGTGGGACGGTAATTGTCGCAAATTGACCGCATGTATGTCACACATTCGACATGCCTCCAGTTACTCATATCTCCCTTGCTTAGGCCCAATTATACCGGCAGCTACTGTTACAAATAATTGACCACATAATGACTACGTTTCTACTTTAAATTTACTTTGTAAAGTGTAATATTATTCTTTTCATGTTATTATATTACTTCGATTCGAGAGAACTATACTTTTGGTGCAACTCGACCTTGACCATTTTTATAATCATGTACCTCAAACGGGTATACAACATGATTTTAATGATTTAGAATTCTGATATTATGTAATATTTACTAAACATTGAGGATTCATTTATAATTACTTTTGCTCATTAAAATATCTTATGACAGTGTAATTCTCAAAACGCAAAGCTAATGTTCCATTTGCAAAAAAAAATCACTTACAAAACGTAACTAGTAACACTGTTGTAATATCAAGCATATTGATAGTCTTAAAGGCAACATACACAAATAAAATGTTGAAAGAGAAACAAAGAAGATGTTAGAGTGCAACATACTAGTAAGTTGGAAAAATATTTGTAAAATCTAGACTGGATTATTTTGCTACAGGTTGACAGCAAGGAAAAAAGAAGTGTTAATTATTCTAAACTTTCAGACCTACCATAAAAGAAACAGTTTTTCATGTTTATGGCATACAAATTAAGATTTTTTAATTAACACGTTCCTAATTTGTAAGTTGATAAATTATTTGTTCATCTTTTTTTCATGTATGTAACTGTATAAAGACAATGTCAAATTAACACTTTAACGACTAAGTATCACCGCTACCAATCATCAACGACAGGACATAATGTCAATCCCTTACTGAGAAAATATTACCTAAGCTTCATTTTATTGTGGACTGCTCTAAGAAAATTAAGGATATTGCGAGAAAACATTTTCGTGTGGGAACTCTAGTACATTTTATCAACATCTAAATTTCCATTAATTTTTTATTAAATCGAGCACAAATAATTCTATTTTTCAATTTTATTCACAAAAAAAATAACCAAAAAAGTATACAAATTTCATTTGAAACTGCAAATTGGTTCTTCAGTTTCAACAAGATGTATATCCCTTATTGTATCAATAACAGCTTCTTGTCTAGGAATACTATCAATGAAATTTTTGATGTAATCCTGAAAGATATTGGCCCAACTTTCTAGAGTAATCGCTCTCAAGTGTCTTATTGTTTATTGATAAGGTTGATGATCACGTATCGTTGTTTTGAACCCATCCACATATTCTCAATAGAATTGAGGTCTGGTGATTTCGGTGTGCGTGGTAGTACTGGAATTTCAAGGTTTTACAGTAAATTGGTAACTATGAGGACGGACATTATCATCCAAAAAAAAATTCCCTCCGATGGCACCATGATATTAAAGAATAACGTTGTTTATAATATTGCCAACATACAGTTGAGCTGTCATTGTTCTCTCAATAAGTCAGACCTTCCATATGCATCACCATGCTAGCATTGATCCATCGCCATAGGGTTAGATTTCATGACCTTGACTATTTCTTGCTACCTCTAGTCTAGTCAATACCCTTGGATCATCTGAAAATCTGTTGAAAATTAATCCTGCTTTGATTTCAACACGGGTAGAGAAGAATAAGATAGAAAGAAAACAAGAATTTATTGAGGGAAAACAATACAATTGATATATATATATATATATATATATATATATATATATATATATATATATATATATATATATATATATATATATATATATATATATATATATATATATATATATATATATATATATATATATATATATATATATATATATATATATATATATATATATATATATATATATATATATATATATATATATATATATATATATATATATATATATATATATATATATATATATATATATATATATATATATATATATATATATATATATATATATATATATATATATATATATATATATATATATATATATATATATATATATATATATATATATATATATGTATTTGATATTGATACTTTATTCAGTTTTGTCCCGTTTCTCACAGGAACGTGTGGCTAATTTATAAATGTAATCACATACACTGGGTTAGCATAAAAGAGAACATAAATCTTTTGGCTCATGCAACTTACATGTGATTAAAAAAGAATGCGTCTGAAAGACACGCACCAAATAGATACAATTTATCATCGTTTTTATTGATTATAAAGATTATGACCCACACGTTCATTAAATACGTAACATATATTTCACGGTGACATATACTTATTAAAGGCCAGTGATATGTTAATGCAAAAATTGTGTAGGTAGTTATTTAGATTGGAAGTAGTAATTAATTTTATTATTCCTTGAAGGTACTTAATATATCTGTGTAGTTAATATATACTGTGATGTTTTAATTAAATTTCCATTTTGTGTTAATATTCATTAAAATAGTTTATAAATAATAATGTAGTTGATGAGGTGAAGATTAAGTAGGTACCGTAAATTTAACGTTTGTGACGGCTTCTGAAATTTGAAATATGCAGAGGTGAATTAGGTTTGAATCCTATAAAAATTGGTCTATAATCTTTCATATAATTCAGGTCTTCAATTGTCACCTAAAACAAAAAGAAGGTTTTTTTCAATGAAATATAGTTTGTGAAACTAAATTTTAGCGATATTGCTTTCAGTGCACATCTAAACAGTTACTGATTATTTATTTTTACCTACTGGTGCCATACAGTTCGCACTTACATGTGTTGATAAAGAAATGTTAAAAAAGAACACTCACCTAATGGCCTGCACTTTATTGGATATTGATTATTGGTCATCATATCATAATTATATATCCAAAGATTATGGTTGTTTTATATTCCGGTCAAAATACAAAACTGTCGTATTCCTTGAATTATTAATAATAACCAGTATCCACCAGATTAAGGTATAAGCATGAAGTAGGTATATAGTTTTATCACGTGTTTTAATTTCTAGCTAACATGATATTCTAAATTGATTGTTAAAAAGAAACATTAATATAATCCATTACTAGTATCTACTGTTGTGCAAATTCAGTAGTTGAATTAACACATGAGTTTTATTGATTTTTGACAGTTGTTGCCGCCAATCATATTGCCACTATGATGTGTCTCGTGATATCATGCATCATTGTGTAAAGACCTCATTCAGGATTCTGCCGAAAGACAGAACGGTTTGCATCCATCGGCTATCAACAATAAAAATCCTTAATATAATGGAAGACTTTCAGTAGTCAGCTCTTTTAAAGGCCGTCCTTCTGTTAATTACTTCCTAAAGACATGCCGCTCGTAAGAGCTCGCCCAGTGATAATAATTCAAAATATTAATCAATAGAATGTTATTTAACGTGATGCTGTGTGGCCGGGAGCCGTAAATTAAGTCCATCAGACTTCTATTTCCTTTGGTCCGGCCCTAACCCTCTCAAAAATCAACATTTGCATGAAAATGAATCGCAGGCGGCTTGTATTAGAACCTTGTTTATACCTGCCAGAAAACAACTTAAAATGCATAATTAGTACCGAGAAGTCTGTGAATTTGTTTAATAGCTTTGCTTCCGGGAATTAGATAGAAAACGTTACATCATGTGTTGTATTCATGTATTTGTAAATATTATCTTCGGGTTTAACATTTTTAAAATATATAGCGGCACATGCAACTTTAAAGAAGACACAAGCGTATTGATCACTATAGACAGATAGATGGATTTTTATTGACTTATTGATACATTGTACCTATACGTCAAAAGTCGTAATTTTTACTTTCTTATACCTAATATAAGGAAGTATAGTAATCGTGATTTTTTTTCGACCTCGAGATTTTGATTGATATATACATTTTGAACCCATCTGAATCCAGTCTGACTATTTTCCGAATGATGTCTGTCGGTGCGTGTGTGTAGATGTGTGTGGAGTGTGTGTGGATGTGTGTGTACTATGTGTGTGCATGTGTGTATCTGCGATAATACTAATGGGAGCCTTTCCAAATTTGGTAGTCAACTACATTTTAGGTGACACATTAAATTTGGTGAATGTGGTGCCACCAGAAAAAAAACATAATGAATGAAAGAAGAAAAAAGGTACAATTTCGAAAAAAAAAAAATTAAAAATTTTTTATTGCATTTCTGGACGAATCTCGAGGAATTATAATGAAAAACAAAACTTTATGAAAAAAAAAAAATCTGCCCGCATATCTAGTATCGCGATAGCAGCCACAGTTTTTGAGATAAAGCTTTCAAATTTGGTACACTTGTTCTAAAGGCCAAAGACAATGAAAAATTCGGTGATGAGCAAAATTGGCCAGCTGAAAGGGGATTCACGGGACCCAAACATTTTTGTATTTTACTTTACAAAGAAATATATGTAGGTTGATCCCATATGAGTAATTATTCATGATAAAGCAAATAGAAAAATTCTCATAAAATTCCTTTATTAATGTGACCAGTTTCGTGATCTGATGATGTGAAGTAATTACTTGTTCACGAAAGTAATTACTTGTTCACGAAACCGGTCACATTAATAAAGGAACTTTATGAGAATTTTTCTATTTGCTTTATCATGAAAAAAAAAAAAGAAATATATTCTTGATGAAAGATTATAAATCATGTCTACTATATCAAGCGAATAAAATATATTTTCCAGGTACTTAAATAAAGCTGATGTAAACTGAAATATTTTACACATTTGGCCTCATAAAATGGGATTAGGATAAATTTAACAGTTTGACGTTTGAAAGGTCTAATTTAATTACAGAAATGTCAATGTCAACAACAAAAAATTATTAAAAAATAAGACATGAATGAATATTGAAAGTATCGAATAACGTTGATAATTAATTAATTAAAAATTTTAATGAAACATTTCAAGGCACGCTATTAAAATTTAATTGAGGTAAGTTAATAATTAAATAGAATGATTTTTTTAGATCAGGATGATATATACTGGTATAAGAAAGTTATGTGCTGGCCACATCAGATATTTTTCTTAATGAATGAAAATATTAAAAAAGTGATAATTAGAGAATAATGGCGGGCACCATTATATACCATAGTGTTGAAGCATCTTTGGAACTTCATATAGTATTATCAGGGCTATGTGAGTTGTGACATGAATTTCGGCTTTTAAAATGTCTCCATAGAAAATGTAGTGGTTTTATATCTGGGAATATTGCTGGCCATGCAGTAATTCTTTTCCTCTTAGTCCATCTGCTCGAACATATTTCAATTAAATATTGTTTACATTTGCTCGACAATAAGATGCCCATTCGTTCTGAAACTATAATGGATTTATCAATTATAATGTTATTGACTTCACCCAAAAATAATGTTCACACATGATATAATAATATGGTTTTGTAATGGATCGAGGTACATTTCAGTATTTAGTATATTTTAAAAGGTTTTTTTGGAAGCTACAAAGCGAACAAAATAAAATGTATGTATATACCAACGTTCAAATCGATTTTTCTGGAAAATTTTCTTATGTAACCAAATGAAAATAATTACTCAAAGTTTCAGTAAACTATTATAAATCGTTCCTAAAAAAGCAGATTGCCTTTCTATATGTATCTAATTAGTAGAAATGAATAATAACAACTGAATGAGACATAATTTTTAACTCCTTTAATTGTATATATTTTTTTAATATTGGTTACTTGTAAGATATAAGCTCTTATAATACCTACTCTCTTTATAAACTGGAAAATACTAACACGTTGGCAATGATTGCTAGTCGACTTGTTATGTAAAAAAAGTGCTTTGTATTGTAAAACTGCCAATATATGATTTAAAAATAACATTTTGACTATATTGTAATGAATAGATATTTATATAACAAAACTAATAACTATTCTCTTTGTTTCAGGACCATCCAAGTCTGCGGGGCACGCCCCTGGCTATGTTAGCAGCGCAATGTAATAAGCTATCCAACAAGTCCCCGCCTCCTCTAGCCGATGCAGCTGTTGGAAAGGGCTTCCATCCATGGAAAAAGAGTCCTCAGGGAGCGCCATCACCCGGTAGCACCGGTGTTTCCTCGGCTAGTTCCTTACCATCTCAGAGATCATCTGCATCGAACCCGACGTACTCTAGGTCGGTTATGACCTCCTGTTCAAGTGTACCCACTACTACTTCCTATGGAAGTGACTTGTATTTTCCCGGAGCCACGACGCAACCTGCTGTTGCAGATAATTCACATGTTCATCACCATCAAAGCTCGTTGTTGGGAAAAGTCGAAGGTGCAGCAACGGCCCATCACGCCGCTCTCGGTTCTGTGTACTCAAGACATCCTTACGAGACTTGGCCGTTCAATACAATGTCTGGTGCTACGCATCATGGTGGAATTAAAAGTGATTCAGTTACATCAGCAAACCCATGGTGGGACGTGCATTCCACAGCAGGAAGTTGGTTAGACATGAGCGGTGCGGCTGGTATGCACGCTCAAATGGCGGCCGCTAATTATTCAACAGATTACTCTACTCTAACCCATTCGCTAGCTGCCTCAAATCATTTACTATCATCTGGACAACATTTATTACAAGATACCTACAAGTCGATGTTGCCAGGTGCACAAAGTGTGGGGTCTTTTGGTCTACATGCTGCTGGTTCGGCGCCTTCCCCCACTGGAGGTGCTGGGGATTACCGCCTCAAGTACCATCCCCTAGATCTCAAAGGAGATATACTGGTAGGGCGACGTGTGATTGCCCTAACTGCCAAGAAGCAGAAAGACTAGGACCAGCAGGTGTTCACTTAAGAAAGAAAAATATTCACAGTTGCCACATACCAGGTTGCGGCAAGGTTTACGGTAAAACGTCACATTTAAAAGCTCACCTCAGGTGGCACACAGGCGAAAGACCATTTGTATGTAATTGGTTGTTTTGTGGTAAAAGATTCACTAGGTCTGACGAATTGCAACGCCACCTTAGAACGCATACGGGGAAAAACGCTTCGCTTGTCCGGTCTGTAACAAGCGATTCATGCGGTCAGACCATTTAGCAAAACATGTCAAAACGCACAATGGAAATGGAAAGAAAGGCAGTTCAGATAGTTGTAGTGATTCAGAAGAAAATAGCCAAAGCGATATGACAAATAATGTAAACTCCCCAGCTTCGATGAATCAGACACCACCACCATCAACAAACATGGGTGGCTTAGATATGGTTACGGGGTTAGACGTGAAACCTCCTGGCCTGGTTTGAGGCCGGTGGGGCCCTGCGCTGTTGTACCCCAGCTATCCCCGCTAGCGTGCGGCCCCCCTAAGTGATACGACTTGTATAAATTTGTAAATAAAACTGTGAATGGACGAAGCTTTAGTTATTATTTTTGCTTATTAAATCTATTGTATATATTATATATATTTAAATATTTACTTGTGTAAGTGTCGCAGAAGTTAAAGGTGAATGAGAAACGTGTTTTTAAATGTTGTCACATATCATCTGTTTATTTTTCTGAGCTTTTATATTATACACTTTTAGTACTATTTACAATCTGGTTGATTATTTATAAATAATATAATATTGTTAGGATCAGGTTTCTCGTATCGCCAAAGAATCTGTAATTCTTGTAAATTGTATCTATCTGTAAATTATTATCTAAGAGCTTTTGTGAACACGTTGAGTAAATATAATTTTGAATCTGGATATTAAGCTGTGGTTTTATTTATTTTGTCGATAATTTATATATTTAAATTTTACACAATATACATTTTACTCTTTATTATTTTGTTTCAATTATTTATTCCTTTTCACCAATTATTTGTAATATGTTTTAAAACATATTAGAAGGGATAAAACACAAAACTGCCTTCAGAGCTGATATACTTTGTACGGTATTTTCGTTTAATTTAATATTGAAATCTAGAATTTTTTTATAAATCTTCAAAAGAAGAAAACTTTCAAAAAAATTAGAGGAAATAAAATATATTCAATTAAATACATTTTTGTTTCATATACATACGCCAATAAAATCACTGGTGTACATAAACGCGCGTTCATATCAAGACAGCTACGTGTTTCTGTAGGAACCTTAAAACATAACATCATTTAGACATAATTTTATTGAAGAATTTTTAAGATAACTTAGATAACTCCAGTTAGGATGGTCTAATATCTTCAAGAAAGTTGCTATAATTCGTATGAAACAAAAAGTAACTTTGTAAATTGATTTGTCTTGTTTAATATGCCATTTTATTCAGGGCTGTATGGTGATGTTGTATCATGACTTTATTTTTATATCTAATATTTACAGAATGGACATTAGTTTGAAGTATTAATTTATCTTTCAAGGCGACTAAAAGGCCATTGACTGGGACATTACCAAATTATATAGATGATGAATTCTACGCTGCTACATAGCTAACCAGTTTAATTCCTTTAATTTGCGTGAAACATGATCAAACTTTATTAAGCTCCAGACTAAACGAACATAAGTATTTTGTACTTTCTGAATTCGTTTCTTGTTGAAAGCATCTAAATAATAGAGGTCCTAAAACCGAACCCTGTGGCACACCCGAATAAATTTCAGTATTTGAAGAAAATCTGTTATTGTAGTAATTTTTTTGAGATCTCAGAGGTAAACATGATTTCATTATAGTAACATATGAAATAATAAATCAATAAAATTTTAATTTGGCACAAATAAGTTGATAATTAGTAGTATCAAACGCCTTCGTGAAGTCCAGCAGTGTCAACACACTAATTAGGTTATTGTTCATGAGCTTAGAAAATATTATTATTTTAAAACAAATTTGGTATTCTCTTCTTGGTAAAAATTCTTTTTTAAAATATGGAATGAAATATAATAACGCCAAAGATTTTTTGCTAATTATTATTTTCTAACTTTTATAAAAAAACTTAGCACAGAGAAGTTTAACATATATCTTTTTAAACAATTATTTTCCGGGCTGTTTGCCAAAATGCTGAAATTTGGATTATAAAAAAGGTAATATGCACATTATGTTCAGCATGACCGACTCAATAATGTTATTTTTAATTATAACCACTCTGTTCAAAAAATAAATAAAACAAAAGTACTCACCAGTTGATCAATCACTTCAAACCTTTTAAAAGATCCGCCCACACGTGTTTCTGCATTTATGCTTCGCCAGAATGGCCCTGGAAAGTAACTACGATCTCAATGTAATAAATATTAATGGCTTCAGAGAACAAAATAATTGAAATTATACAGGGTGTCTCACCAGGAACTGCAGTAATCGATATAGGGAAAAGCGCGCACCAGAAAATTTTGAAAATTTAGGAAATTACTAACGACAATGTCAATCCAACTAAAATAATTACAAGCATCTGGTTATACCGAAAGTCGATACCAACTTGCTTATTTTAAATGGAATACCCTATATATTTACGGTTTTCGAAAAGAACATAAAATTTTTAGACAAAAACATGTAGGATACCCAATGCCTAAACCCAGCCGTTATTATAGAGGGTTATAGAAGAAAAGTGGGAAAAGTTGGGTCTGATCTCTAGGACAGAACTTTTTTTTGTAGGCCTGTGTTATCTATCTTTTACAAAAACTTATTGTTTAAAAAGTCATGTTATACTTATCTGCAAGAATCCATTTATGTCCTATTGGGGTTATCGGGAGTAGCCCAAAGAGACCTATTGATAAAGTCCGGCTGGCTTTAGATTAGTAGGCTTAAAACGCTGATATTCCAGACATCTAGAGATATTCTCTACAATTTGACGCTGCATACCAGACTAATAATATCTTTGATTATTTGCTGTATGCTTCGCTTAATCCCATAATGACCCGCTAATGATGAACCATGATTTTATTGTAAGATTTGGGGTACTTGTGCTTTGGGCACAATCTACTGCGCCTCTTCTTCCTCAGATTCTATCGATAAAGAACGCCGTTGTTCATTATGTAGGCTCTTTCAGTCCATTTATTGTGTTCTAAGTTGTTTGCCTGTGGTGCTTAAAATACTCAATAGTCTTTTGAATGTCAGGATCTAGCAGTTACTTAGCTCGCAATTCCCTAGCACTTTATGTAGGTAGCTCGACACAACTCTCATTTGTGCTTTATCCATCGGGGGTCGTGATAAATTGTCTGCTATAACACTGGTTCGTCCGGGGTATACCCCCTGATTCGTATGATTCGCTAATCTTCCACTTGGGGGATCAGGGAAACAACCATTTTAATGGTTGATAGTCACTCTCGATTGACAGCAGCTTTTCCAAATACCTGTGAAACTTTTCTATTACCCATACAACTGCAAGAACGTTTAGTGTTATGGTAATTTCTCTCTACAGGTGTAAGTAGTCTGCTAGTGTAGTCCATCGGTCTGTCATCATGACCCTCCACCTGAAACAAAACTGCCCCAATCATTAGTCCGCTTGGCGCAATATCGGCTGCTTTTAATTTTCCTCCTGCTTGTTGCCCTATTGCCATTTTACGTGTTTCTTAGTGACATTAGTCACATTCTTCATAAACCTACGAAACCATGAACACGTCTGAAGGAAGGTCAGAACTTGCTTTATTAAGCAAGTGGTCGTGCGGTGGTTGCATTTCTAATATGATGCAGTCCTTGGTGGGATCAAGCTTGATTACTTACCTTAAGTAGAGTACAGATGTACAAGCAAACGTACATTTTGATCTGTCTGTAAGTTTTGAAGGTGCTGTTCATATGTAGGTGATATCATCTAATACGCTAGTATGACAATATCTTGCAATCCAGATCTGAATAGATCAACCAACCGTTGAAAGGTAGATGACGTGTTCTTCAATTCAAACTCATTCATTATAGCGAAATGAACCAAAAGGCGTAATAAAGGCCGTTTTGTCTCGATCAATTAGTCTTATCGCGACTTGGTGATGTCTAGATCTCAACAAGTGTTGTCATATATTCTGTTCTTTTTGCTGAGTACAATGGATTATCCAAACGGGGAGGTGGATATTTATCTGCTATTTATCGCATTTAGTTGCAGCTAGTCTATGTATAGGCGTACGCCTCCATCTTTCTTAAGAACTAGAACCATTGAAGTGGAGTAAAGTGACTCACACTCTTCTATCTGTGAAGAAGCTGATCTAATTCCTGGCGTAGAATCTTCTTTTTAGAGTTATAAAGTTTGAATTTTCACGGTGTTAATCCATATTTTTACAAACATAATTACACACACAACAAAGAAATAGAGAAAAACATATACTGAACCGGTGGTTTGGAAACTTTTTAGTATTACAAACATTGAACTCATCCTCAAGTTATTTTTTAACTAGAAGCTCCGACTTCCTTTATATTAGGTGGCCAGTATCTTCTTCGTGCTCTGCTATGATGTTAGCTTCTATTCTCGATTCATATATCCAGCATTTGCTCGAAATATTCTATCCGCCTTTGCAGTGTTTTTTCCTTGTCGTTTAAGAGTATTCCATCTTTGTTTCCATATGATATTATTCTTGGTTTAAATCCATGGATTTTCGTGTACTCTTCTGTAGAATTTTCTTGTTTCACTTTGGTCATTTAGTAGCTCTATTTCATTTACCTTTTGTTGATCCTACCGTCTCTTTTTTATTCTGTGTATTCTTTTTTTTCCTTTCTGAGGTTTCGATATTCTTTCTCATCCTACATGTGGCATGTGTCTGTATTGTTCGAAGGTATGTAATGATCGTGTTATGATCACAGTCCATTTTGAGCCCTTTGAGTAATTTCTTCGAACAAAATATATTTTCACAAAACTTCTATACCATTACAAGTTTCACTCTTCTCCCGTTTTGATCACTATTGCTCAAGAACTACCTAAATTGGAGGTAGCTTATGAACTAATAAGTCTGAAAATGAGTCTCCAGTTATCATGATCACAGACAGAAGGACCGACATTCTTTCAATACCATTTTAAATTTAATTTGTCAAGATCTAAAACCTGTGTTTTCAATAAAATGTGATGTTTAGTATTTCGTTTCCTTATTTATTTGGAAAAATAAATATATATGAAAAGTTTATATGCACACATCAGCAAAGAGTGGCTTTGTAAAAATAAATTTCTTAAAATTGTATTTTACTGTTACTTATGACAAAATAAACAGATTCGATATTTTTCACTTTACGCGTTTCATACACTGAAATTAATTTTACTTTATTCTAATGTACACGATTATACCATCTTTAACAATAGTGTATGTTTCTAATATAATATAGCAACGTCCTACTTTTATCGTTTTTTATATATAAAAGTAATGACTGAATCTAATTTCGTCTCGTTAACATAAACCAAAAGTAAACGCCTCTTAATTGTGAAGAATCACACCAATTTTTCACAGCAATTTAAATAGTTGGCCTGATGAAAGAATAATTTATCTGAGAACATTCGCTCTCGCGACAAGTTGCTATAAAGAACGACATTCTAACCTTATTCTTTTTAACGAGATGACACGGTCTGGCAAGTAAATACTGTCAGAACCATCTAAATCAACTTTTTTCATCTCATTTGCTCTTCCTGCTTGCTGCACGAGGGAAACTTAAAAAACTGAAAGAGTTGTCAAAGCACATCACAGACGAGTATCATGATACATATTAATTCTCTTTCGTGCTTGTAGACCACGTATTTGGCACATAAACTACATTTGTTAAGACGATAGAATTATTTTTATTTTGATTTATTTGGTTAGGGCTTCCGCCTAATTAACATTTCAAATAATTTTCTCATAAGAGTGATTAACATTATTTAAAAAAGGATTCTATGTACACATGTGCATTAGTATATTTTTCTATTTACAAATGAAATAAAGGTTTGATGACTATTAAGTTGTATTTTAATTAAGTGGACTCTTCAGCTTCTCAGAACGAATATAAAAAACGTTCTCTTATGATGATTTTTACAAGTTTCCAAACACTTTCATGAATGAAATATAAATACATTCTAGTTAACTTCCTCAAAAATAAGGTATATTGTTGAGGGTGCTAGAATCAGAATAGTAATTTGGTGTCGGTAAAGGTCCCAACGTCCCATGACTAACATGGTTACTTTAAAAAACAAAATAAAATTTTTTCGATTGACAAACGTATACTACCCCCTAGGAGGTACTTTTTTGAAAATATGTCCAGTTTTATTTTATTTAATTCTAAAATCATCCAAAATTACGTCATTTTCCGATTTTTTTTTTTGGTACTTTTCGAAAAAAACTTTTTAAAAAAATCGGCTTCCTGCGGACAATCCTTTGAACATTGTCTATTAAGAAAAATTTTTCTTAATTCATTTATTTGCTTAGCTTGTCTTCCAGTCCTCTTATTCCAACTAATTATTGTAGATACATTTTAATTATTATAATCAATTACTTTATTTCATTAGTAAAATCTTAAGTGTAAAGCAGTGACGGAATAAAATTTGAATAATATTGTAACAGCATCTTACAGTTTATTAATTAATTTATTAACAGAAATATCTAATCCAATTATCTAAGCCAATCCCCAGGGATTGGCTTAGATATGTGGATGATATTTTTGCAGTGTTTGATAAAAGTCGCTGATATTGACAACTTTGTTTCTAAATTAAACAGTCGTTTCGCGTCAATTCAATTCACATATAAAATTGAGAGCTACGGACAACTACCATTTTCAGATTATTAATTAGAAATAGTGAAAACAAGTTAGAATTTAACATATACAGAAAAGATGCCAGTAATCTAAGATATATCCCTAGGGACTCACCATTGTGCTCAACACAAAATGGCGAGTTTTAATTTTCTAGTTCACCGTCTATTAAGCTTCCTCCTCAATAAGGAGGGGTTTGAAAAGTAAAAAGCATTGATTAAGGATATAGCTGCAAGTAATGGATATCCTGTAAGTTTAATTGATAAAATAATTAGGAAACGAAAGTTTAAAGAGTTGCTTCGAAATTCCTCGACCTTTCAAAATGAAACAGAAAATTCGAAATTTGTATCGATTATATTCGATCTTCGATTCACCCGTGGTATTGGTAAGATTTTTAAAGATATAGGTATGACAGTGGTTCATTCATCGGGAAACAAACTACAACAACTTTTAGGCAGTCCAAAAGATAAAATTGAAACAAACGAAACGTCGGGATTTACAAAATTAGTTGTAAGGACTGTAATCAAAAATATGTTGGACAAACTAGACGATCAATTCAAACTAGATTTAAAGAGCATATGGCCCATCTCAAATATGGTAGAACAGACAAGTCTAGTGTAGCCCAACATGCGTTTGAGAACAACCATAAAATAGGTATTAGCAATTTAAGATTAATTAGGAGTGTAACAAATACTAGACAGCTGGATGCATTTGAATGCTTGGAAATCTTAAAGTGTAAAAATAGTATGAATAGTGACAGAGGGCCAATCCCAAATAGCTCTCATTATTGGTTAACCGAACCGTGACAATACTTTAGTTATAAATAGGATATATTGTTAGCATAAGGTTAGTTTTAATCATCTGCAGATGATGCCATTTTGGTTGGCGAGGCACGCGTCAAGTGCAGTATATAGTGTTTTGGTGTTTCGTGGAACACTACGTCAGTGTTATCTTCATATCAAAGGTTTCAACCCACTCCAGAAATATTGACTTCAGGCAAGTGATACAGCTAACCCTGTTATACAGGAGCAGTTAAAATTTTAATTCAATACTTGTAATACTCTAAGACATTTTTCCAGAAAATTCATAAAAAAACTGGTCAATATGACTTTTATGCGTTTCAGGAATTTTGCCGAACTTCTTCCCTATCAAAGACTAGGAATTTTTTACTTGTCAAATATCTTATAGATTGCTTTACATCCCCACTGAAGTTTGGTGTATCACCTACATAATCCTCGCTTAAGATTGAATAGCTTCTGCATATACGTTGATATACAAGCCGCCAGGAGAAGGCACGAGGTCTCCGAGTGTCACTTCAATGACCATCAAATTACTGACTGCGACTTACCGTGGCCTAATTTTTATATCGAAATACGAATATGTTATGTCACATCTACGCTCGTCCGGTTTCTATTTTTGTGAACGTCTTCTTTCAGTTTTCTCCGTACATTATGATCCACCAGATTCAAGTCCAGATTGTTGGGCGGTCATTCAGTGGGAATAACAAAATTGGACAGTTCGTCCTTAAATAATTTATTGTAGAATGAGAGCTATGTTTTTAATAATAATCTTTGATTCTTTTGGGTATTTTTTAGTGGTATTTAGATAAAACATTTTTTCATCTTTAAACCAAAAAATATTATTTATGGAATATTTATTATTACCTGTATTTATTAGAATTTGTTTATGTTAATCTGTATGTCATGTGATCATGTCTTCACTGTTTATTTATAATTTTATCATTTTACTCAAATATGCTTTAAGGTTGGGTTTTGACCAAGTAGGTATTCAATTTAAATCTGTCACTGTTAAAATTTTTGTTAGCAATATCGAAAAACGAAAACAAGTGGTTCATACTATATACCATATAGATTTAACCCTAAACGCCCAATGTCAGGCACAAAGTGGAGATTTCTTCGCTATGATAAATTAACTCCTATATGAAAAAGTCTATCTGACAGCACATTTTTGTCACTTTGACAGCGATAATAAAGGTGCATCGTTTTTTATCACCGATAAAAATGCTTGTTTCTCAAAATCAGAGTACATCTAGTAGTAGCACGTCACTTTAAGATCTGTCCTGTCAGCTATAATTTTTAAGTATTGTTGAAACTATACTGTACAATATGAGTCGTTTTGGGAAAATTTCGACTGAACAAATTGCAAAAAACATAGAAAAAATCAATTCCGCAATCCACAAAAAACACGAAATCGTCAATATTTTTAATAACTGTTCCTTTAAATAATTGTATAAATAAAGATAATTATTGTTGTTGTTCGTTCACATATTCTGTCGTTAATTTATCTTGCCAAAAAACACTCGAGCTTTTCTTTTATGGATAAATTTCTTTTTAACTCAAAATTTTGCCAATCAGTAATTTTGCTCGAAAAACTGACATTTGACAAAATCGCTCGACCTGCGGTCTCACGATTTTTTTCATGTCAATTTTTCTTATAAAATTACTGATTGGCAAAATTATTTCGTTACAAAGAGAAATTTATCCGATAAAAAAAAGCTCTTGTGCTTTTTCTGTTGATAAAAATTTGAAAAATATTGATTTTGTGCCTTTTGAGCTCTGTTGCAATATACTGTATAGCTTTTTCAAACTGTAAATTTTTAAATTTCTATTGTAAGGTCAATGTTGTCTGGTATATTTACTAAGTATCTCCCCATTGTACAACTTGTGACCGTAACTTTTTATATGTTGTTTCAAGTTTATTTCGTACTCGATGTATATCAGTACATTTTTTGAAGCCTCTTTCTAGGCTCTATTTATTCCTATATTATTATTGGCTATCTCCCAACCACTTGGATGTAATGAATTTTTTTGTTGAAATAATGCCATCTGTAGATGGATATTAAAAAAAATCACCACAGTCACAATTATGGGTTTTAAGAAAAACTTATGTGAATACCAGTTACGAGACATCTAATTAATGTTTTTGAATCATTTTCATTTCCTAAAAATGTACAGGGTGGCCAAAAATTAGAATTCAATTAAGAACACTGCCGGTGTGATAGATCTAAAGGCAGTTATTATTCTTTCCTTCATATTTTGTACTGTTGTTGGTGTGTCTCTATAAACAATTTCCTTCACGTATCCCCATAAAACGAAATCCATTTTTGTAAGATCTGGGAATCTAGCAGGCCATTTAGTGGGTCCATTTCTTCCAATCCATTGATGAGGGTAGGTATTATTTAAGTGGTCTCTAACTGCATTCAAATAATGTGGTGAGGCACCATCTTGCTGAAACCACATCCTATTTCGAATTCTTCCAGGGAGATTTACCAATAATTGTGGCAGACAGTTTTCCAAAAAATGAAGATAAATAGCTCCAGTCAATGTACCATCAAAGAAATGTAGCCCTATTACATGTTCTCCAATAATTCCTCCCCAAACGTTTATAGACCATCTGTGTTGGTTATCAACTTGCATAAAAATGTGAGGATTTTCTGAAGCATAATAATGGAAATTGTGCCTATTAACCAATCCATTTTTATGAAAAGTTGCCTCATCAGTGAATAAATCATTATTGAAAAAGTTAACATCAACTTGCATTTTACCTCTGACCCAATTACAAAATTGAAGGCGCTTTTGAAAATCGTCATCAGATAATTCCTGGTGCATTTGAATATGATATGCATGCAACTTATTTGTTTTTAAGATTCGACCCACAGACCGTCTACTTATTCCTACTAATGAGATCACTTCTCTTTGACTAACATGGGGATTCTCAACCGTTGCCAGCACCACAGAAAACTCATTTTCTTCGTTCACAACACGTTTTATTCTTTCACTTTTTTATATTCGACATTTCCAGTTGCCAGAAATCTATCGAGAAGGTTTTGGAAGCTGCTAACATCAGGAAGCCTTCTTTCAGGATAGCGTTGGTGATAAATTCTATTGGCAAGTAAGCAATTTCTGTCTGACTCGCCCAAAACAAAAGCCGTGTCTACAAGTTCCGCTTTATTAAAATTCATATTGTAAAATTCCAAATATTTTAAATTCAATACAAATTGTAACTAACGACCGATAAGTGTGATAAATGCTCCTTTGTTCACGACAATTTATACCAAACTGAGATTTTATTGCTTGTCGAATAACGAAAACAGCAAAAAAATTTACAAAAAAACATTACAGTAAAGGACTAGTTAAATACTATTTACTCATTTCAATGGAAATGGTCCCACTAAATGGCCTCATTTCAAAATTGCATAAAGACGTGTGTCAATCAAAATGGGCAGCACGTCGAACACTTATTATAAATTTTTCTAATGAATTATTTGAGGGAACCTCTTTTTTTAAGTTTATTCTTGAATTTGACACTTATTTATTTATAAAACAAAAATGGTTGCAATTAGCCATAGGGAAGTACTTACAAAAAAATATTCGTATTTCATTTATACATCACATCATCGAAAAATATACAGGGTGTTTCATTTGAAAAAAATTGAGAAAATTCAATTTAAAAAGTTCTTAATTGAAATATAAACACTTATTTATTTATAAAACGAAAATGGTTGCAATTAGCCATAGGGAAGTATCTACAAAAAATGTTCGTTTTTCATTTTTACATCAATCGTTGAAAAATATACAGGGTGTTCCATTTGAAAGAATTGAGAAAATTCAATTTAAAAAGTTCTTAATTGAAACCTAATTTTTGGCCACCCTGTACATTATTAGGTAATGAAAATGATTCAAAAACATTAATTGGATATCTCGTAACTGGTGTTCTCATATGTTTTTCTTAAAACCCATAATTGTGACTGTAGTGATTTTTTAATATCCATCTGCAGATGGCATTATTTCAACAAAAAAATTCATTACATCAAACTGGTTGGGAGATAGCCAATAATAATATAGGAATGAATAGAGCCTAGAACGAGGCTTCAAAAAATGTACTGATGTACATAGCATTCCATTTAAAAAAAAGGCACTTGGTCCTGTAGTTTCGTCTTGGCTCGCCCTGTATGTTCGAAAATAATTTCCTGTTATAGACTTTTTTATCTAGTTTACTTGCAATTTCTTAAAAAATTTCTAGCTATCGTAGAACTTGAGATATCGAGGTCCGACGCACTATTGCCCCACCCTGTATATTGATGATTCCTGTACGTGTCACCAGCAACACGTAAGCCCCTTTTGTATCTAATTAAACATTTAGCGTATCAAATTTTGTAGAAAACAAAAATGATTAGGTTCTTAACAGAAAATAAACTCCAACG
This sequence comes from Rhamnusium bicolor, assembly GCA_029963845.1. Classification (NCBI taxonomy): domain Eukaryota; kingdom Metazoa; phylum Arthropoda; class Insecta; order Coleoptera; family Cerambycidae; genus Rhamnusium; species Rhamnusium bicolor. The sequence goes on from JANEYF010000845.1 coordinate 710,873, forward strand.
TGAATTGGACAATCTTTCTGATTTTGAGGTTATGTCTCCGGACGATAATTCAATAATTAATTAAATTAAATTATTGTTCATATACAATTAAAAATAATGATATACAAAGCGAGGCACTAAGTATTTCCCCTTGATCTAACTTGGAACCAAACAAAGTTTTTGCGTTCTAGGATTAATATATAAAGTTACAAGCAATACTGATTATTTTTTTATTAATTTATTAATAGGAAATACGATTATTTGGTTTTATAAAATGACACTAAATAAATTGTTCGTATTTCTTATTAACAAAAATAAAGACGCATCAGTGTTGTCTGCACTTTTATATATATTAAATCCATATGATATTTAAGATGAATTATTTGTTTTTATTTTTTGTTGTCATCAATAGAACAGTTTTAACAGCGATTTAAAGTTTTATGTTGGCAATCCTGGCTAACGCCGCCTTAAAAGACATTTAAATACTTTAAAAGCTGTTCTTGAATGCCTACAATTATGTTACCCCTGAAGATGGATTAAGCCGAAACTAGCTGGATTTTCTTGCATTTTGTGCAAAATAAATTTTAACAAAACAAAAATGGAAAAACAAAAATGTGTTTATTTTTTTGCCCACCATGTAGATTGGTGTTTAAAATAAAATACGTTCTTTTTCATTGTATTATATTGTTCTCTTTTACCATGTCACTTGTTTTTGTATTTATTATATTTGATGAATAAAATTTACACTAACACAGCTTTATTTCTTATTGAACAGAAAATAAAATTGCCACCAGAAATATATTTAGTGTATTTTATTACATAAATTATGTGCACTTGCAATCCCCTAACGAGTTTGATGTTGGTGCCATAACTTCAACCCCTGTTGGTGTAAGGGTGTAAGGGATGCCTAACGACACAGAGCATAAATTATCAAGGGGTTCTATACAAGCTTGAAAATGATTTGCTTAATGGGGGGACCGTATGACAAATTTCATTCAATAATCTATTGATAGTAAAGTAAATAGAGAAAATTCACTTAGCTGCAGAAACCACAGCGATAAGACAATCTGAGTAATTTAATAAAGATACATTACGGCGATGAATAGGGGTGAGTACAGATTACCATAAACAAGAGTTTTAATTGGTACTTGACTCTTATGGAATATAAAGCGTGGTTAATAGAATTAAACAAATAGGGGACAATTTTGAATTTAAGTCAACATATTTCCTCGATAAACAAATAAATAAAATTCGACCAGAGGTAGAGTGTACATATTAAACCGATAGACTAAAATGTGAAGATTTGTTTTGTTTTAAATGTATAATTTGATTGTTAAATACTTAAAAAGTTATTAAAAACTCTACAGATGTTTCGGCTTCTTAGGACTTTGTTAAGAGTGTAGAGAATACTGAATAGCAATATTTGTATTCATTGCTCAAATATTAGATCTGGTATTTGACTCACGGCAATGAACTTATAAAAAACCAGACAATTCCCAGAGATCATTTGATTATTTCACTTGATGTTACCTCACTATATACTAATATTCCAACAGATTTAGCAATAGAATATATAAAAAATAAATGGTCCGAAATTAATAAATATTCACCCATAACCCAATACGAATTTATCAAAGCAATAACCTTGTGTTTAAACTTTACATATTTCACGTACAACAATCAATTCTTCTCACAAATTTTCGGAACCGCCATGGGGTCACCTATATCGGCCACTATAGCAAATTTAGTAATGGAAGAATTAGAAAATAAAGTATTAAAATCACTAAACTATAAACCAAAATTCTACAAAAGATATGTAGATGACTGCATTATTTGCTTACCAAAAGACAAAATAGAATATGCGGTTAATATTTTCAATAATTATCACTCAAGGTTACAATTTACTAAGGAAATAGAACAAAACAGTAGCATAAACTTCTTAGATTTAACTGTTAAATATAATAAGGACGGTATTATCGAAACCAACTGGTACACAAAAGAAGTGTGGTCGCAAAGATACTTAAACTTTAAATCCCACACACCAAACAACTACAAGAAAGCGTCATCAACAGCCCAACAGATCGTGGCATCCAACCATCACATCCAAAATACAGACCAAATAATCTGAAAAAAAATCAAAAAGTTCTAGAAGCAAATCCTACCCTAAACACTTTTATGAACCAATAATAAAAAAAAGAATACACAAAACCGATAATAAAACAACCCACACACCAAATAATAGTAATAATAAATATATGTCGATGCCATACATACCAATAGTATCCGAAAAAATAGCAAACGTATTTAAATAACATAATATAAAAATAGCCCATAAACCATACAATACCAAAAAATTTTTTTTCCCAAAACTTAAACCTAGACTACTAACCGAAGACGAAAGAAACTAACACTATATACAAGATAGACTGCAGCAACTGTAATGGTACCTATATAGGCCAATCTAAACAATATCTACATAAAAGAGTATACATGTACAAATATATTATAAAAACTGAAAACCAAAACACGCCATAGAACAAAACCACCGATTTTATTTTAACAACATACAAATATTAGAAAAAGAACCTAACTATAACCGAAGAAACATGAAATGCTGCAAATAAAAAGACATACCAACGCCATAAATAATCGCACTGATATAGAAAATTTTAACGAAACCTATTTTAACTTAATTAAATGATTGGGGTACATTACAACATGAATTCAATTTTTACATCCTACAGATACAAAATAATAATTCTTGAAATAAAATATCTTATATACTCACTATTTAAGCAAAACACCTACAGTAAATTATATGTATACATTTCCAACGTTATATCTGTAACATAACTATATACATAGAAGTTTATGAAAATGTTTGTTTTTCTTCATTTCGACGGGAAGTCTTTGTATTTCTTAAAAGTGTGATATTTCATAGAATAACCTCAAGTTAGTAAGTAGTTTTTAATAAATAATTTTTGTATTTATTTTCTATATAACGACGCTTAAGAAACAATACCTCTTATCTCCAAATTAGCAGTTTTACAGGAGACGAAAAAAACTAAGTTTTCTTATTAATAGATATGAAACCTACATGTTATTTTTATCATGGAGGTCATGGAGATACGAGTTATTTTATTATTTGCTGTTATACGAGGTATTCTTTTAAGTAGAGTTTTTGGTATCAATATTAATCTTGGAGATACAAGATATTGGGAACTGTTGGACATTGGAGTGGACATTAATTTAAAATTCTAAACCGAGTTTTGACAAAAATGGAGATACGAGGAATTGTTTCTTAAGGGGCCTAGTCGGGAAAAAGCTTCGGATAGCTGTGTCACTCTCTAGAAAGTTTTTATACATGCGCCGCTGAATAATTTTGCTCTTGACTATACCTTCACTGAACGTTTTCTTCACCGACTTCATTGAGGTGCGATTCCCGATAGAGGTAACACTTCCTTGCTCCATTTGTAGTGACAAAGATACTTATTTAGAAAATTCTTATAATTCATGTGAATTTTTAATCATAAATCTATACTATCTCTTCAGACAGAATGGTCATAATATGGAAATTAAATAAAAGTAATTTGTCAACAATAACACCACAGCGTCTCAGGCCTATCTAGCATATTATTATTATGTTCTAATTGTATGATGTTAAAGAAAATTTGCATATGTAAGACAAAATTGTATTTTTGGAAGTTTAATGGAAGTTTCTTAGTGCACCACTAATTTGTTGTACGATTTCTTTAAATGAAGACTATCTGTTATCGATCCTGCAGAAAAGCTTTAGATCATCAGCGTACATTAAATATCTACATAATATGCAATATTCTTAACAAATACAACAAAATATAAGGAACCAATAATAAACCTTTGCATGACTGCAATGTATTCGATAGACTTGAAACCATTAAATGCAGAGTATTGATATCTGTTAGACATAGGATCGAACCAGATTATTTGTTATATTACTACTTTTCTTCAAAAATTTTATTAACTCTCGGGCATTATTAGCGAATAATTTTAACTTTTCGCTTTTTTAAGTGTCCAGAATTTATTACATACTTTCAATCCTTTTCTGAGTAGTTGGATAGTTAAAACAACCAAAATTATTTAGTTAACTAGTTTCTGCGATAGAAATCTAAATAATCTTTGTTTCTTTTAAAAAAAATTGGGATAATAATTTTAACTTGCTACTAATGCGTGAACTTTAACAATAAACTGAAATATCTACCTCGAATTACTACCGCAATTTAATAATTATGATGATAATAATAGGAAAACATTAATTTACATGTTTTCCACATTTGATTGCCAGATTGCTAGCGTCAGCAATTTTCCATGATCGCATGATAAACAAATTACTCGAGAAAAATAATATTTAATATAACGTGGGAGACACTTAAGAAAGTTTATTGGCAAATAGAGTATCTGAAGGATTATGTACTGAATCTGGTAAAATGTTCAAATAAGTCACGTATATAAAGTGCAATGAAATAGATATTCACATATTTGATGGGCGATTAACCGTCATTAACCGCCTTGTATATGTATATTTAAGTTGTTTTGAATTAGAAATTTTTATTTATCATGAAATATTTTATAGCAAATAAATATATTTTACTTATTTTATTATTTTAAATAATATAAATATTTACTTTTTTAACTGAAAATGATAATGGAACTTAAGCCATGTTTTCTTAAAAATATGCCATTAAGATTAAAATTGATACTCATCTTTTTGTGTTCTATTCCGTTTCATAAATAATGACAATGATGAGACATTCTATCAGAGAGATTTATAATTAATATGTAACTATAATACAAAATAGTAAATAAAAAATGAAAGAATGAAATTTGTTTTCATAACATTTTGCCTAACGTCGTATTAATTATTGTTGTTTTCCGTAAATGTGTTCGTGATTATATAATCATTTACTGAAATAACCAAGTTTATTAATAAGAAGGTAAATCTTTAAAACACCTAATTAACTTTTCATGAATTTTTTGTAAATAACATTTTACTCCAGGCGCATTCGGCAAAACTTAAAATATACATACACATGAAAAATAAGTGGTGTAGAATTAACTGGAGACGATAGACAAAAAATTAAGTTGTTTCAACCAAAATTTCTAATACAAGAAAGTGTAACTTTCTGGCGTTACAGCCAAAGAGGTGAGAAAAATAATTTTTTTTTTTATAAAAAAAATTGATCTAAATTTACAAAAGTTGGCAGTTACCCTGAAAGTAATTGAAAGAGTTACAAAAAGTTAGCTGAAAATATGGGGGGAGTCAGTAAAGTAGTGCTAAGGGGCGTTGGCTCTCTGTATATTTTTTTCATCAAAAATCAAACAATTAAATCAACTATTAAAAACAATTAAGGAACAAAACTTGTTTTCCCCTTATTTCCTTTGTTTGGGATTATCCGTTACCGAGGAATATCAAACCCCAGACATCTTTCATATATAGAGGTTAAGTCTGTTTTATAAGATATCAATTCTTTTTTTGACAAATGCATAAAGCAGTTTTTATGATGGTAAGTCTCAGGATGATTGCGATTTGCAGCAATTTAGCATTAATTTAGTCATTACTAATTAATTTTTAAGCCTATCTTCATGTATGTACAAAGTCATCACGTCAAAATCTTTTTTTTGAAATAACGTGCTTATTTATGAAGTTATCAAAAATGTGTAAAACCTTCAATAACTAGTTTTTTTCGCAGAATGAAATTTTAAATCAAAAAACAAGTGTGCATCGCGTTTAAAAAATATAACATTTTATTTTGTTTTTTAAATGGAATATCCTGTATATTTTAAAATGTTTCGATTTCCCTCATTTTTCTGATTTCAAAAATATCAACATGTTACGTTATCTCAAAAAATTTTTGAGATACATATTTGGATTTTGGTATTAAAATATCTTTAATGATTTTTTTAAATATGGTTGCCTTTGAAAAGAGAATAATTAACAATGACAAATACTGATTTTTAAGGATTATTACTTTAATGATAATGTATCTTTATTTCAGGAATGCAGCTTTTTTGCTTTCAAAGGCAACTACGTTTAACAAAATTATTAACGATATTTTAATACCAAAATCCAAATGTCAAGAACTTATTGTGATACATGACATTCTTTCTGGTATTCTTGTAATAAGAAAAATCGAATTATTTTAAAATATACAAGGCGTTCTATTTAAAATACAGAGATGTCATATTTCTTAAACGCGATGTGCAATTGGTTTCTTTATTCAAAATTTGAATTCTGCGAACAAAATTAGTATTTATACATTTTTGATAAATTAGTTATCAAGTTATTCTAGAAAAGAACATTTTCGCATGATGACCCTGTACCTAACTGATAGCTACATATAGAAATAAATGGTTTGTATTATTTTCTTCCTTAACAATAAGTTCTTAAAACCTAGGATATAAAACAAGATAAAAAATATTGTATTTTTTACGGATTCTTACATTTCTTTATTTTGACTTAGTCCATGCGTGTTTAAAAGGATTAGCTTTTACTCAGAATGGGATGTATCAACCATCGTAGACCTTAGCTATTATAAGAAAATTGTCGATCTAAAACATGTAAAATAATCAATACAATATCTTCTTTATACGGTGTTAACTAGAATAGTTCACAGATCTATGGAAAACTATGCCTACTATGATAATTTTTTCAGGATACAGTATCACATTTTTGTAATTGTTTAATTTAGAGGTACGTTTGTTTTTTGTACACGACTATTAAAGAATATAACCGTTATGTATGTGTTTTCTCGAGGATAATGATATCCATTATGCACTGCAGTGAATAATGATTTCATTATTCGTTAGTTCTTAATTTTATTATTAAAATTTCATTGAATAGGCCATGACAGTCAAATCGTGAAATTGCTTTTGATTTGAATCGTCAAAAACTACCAGCATTTTTATCGCGATATTTGATCAAAAAGTTGTTATTATTTAATAATCATGGACAAAGTATAGTAGTCTAATTGCATGTAATGACTATTATTCACTAGGGTGATAATAGCCATCATTACATGCTCGTTAAATAATTAACTATTATTTCTATACTCATTTCCATTACTATTTTTTGTGTTTCTGAATATTACTTTTATATCTTCAATTTTTTAATGTAGAGGATCGTTTGTTTTTTTTTTTGCTTCTATATTCATTTTCATTATTATTATGTTTTATTATTAAATATATATTAAATTTTTTAATTTTTCATCCCTGTAATTGGATATTTAACATGCTGGAAAATAAATGATTTATTTATCATTATTCGTAAGCCGTATTATTGAAGTCACTGAATTGATTAAGTTTAATATGTTTTCTGAGTTGTATATGAGTTTTGAGCTGAAGTTTTTCAGTGATTTTTTTTGTCACCTCCAAATGCGATTTTTGAGTTGAAGGTAAATGACATCTCCACATCGAGATATGCCATTATATTGTTGCCATAATATTTATGCCAATTTAATAAAAAATAAGTATCAAAAATGAAAACATAAATTTGCTAAATATAAATAAAAATAAAAACACCTAGTAACCTAAAGATGAATTATTCGATGGAATGTTCCTTATACTTCAAATATAAATCAGTGAGGTGCAAAATATCGTAAAAGTCAATTACCACTAAATGATTCAAAATTTTACCCCAAATACTCCACAATAACAGTTTGCCTTTCGATAATCTGATAAATCCCGTTATCCTTCAGTGGAGAGAGTCCTCGTAGCGATATTAGCGTCTCATAATGAAATCATGTGGTGCGGTTTGGATTGGAATAATAATTCTCACAATGCGACACGAGCACTATTCGTTTCCATTAAGCAGCGTTCAATTGAAGTGAAACTCCAGGGAGTCTCTGATTAAACCGACACCGGGGGAGATGAACAATCGTCGGAGAGATTTGAGTTTTGCTTCTGTGGTAGGTTTCCACAGCGTTGAGTAACAACATTTTTTGTGTACTTATTATTTTGCAATGAGACGTACTGGGTTTTATTGTGGCATAAAATTTTCTTATTTTTATTGTTAGGTACAGTTACTTTTAAAATATGTAGATACAATGTAAAAACTGTGATATTTCTACAAAATCTGACAATTTTTGAAATCTGAAAATGCTGTTGTGGGCTTTAAAAAGAAATTTAATCCAGAAAAATAATTTTTTATAGGAAAGCTAATAAACGCATAAAATATAATACAATAGAATACGTTTATTAAAAAAAAACAAGCAGTACAAGTACAGATATGACATTCTTTCCAAAAGGAAGTGTATCAACGATGTTGCTTTACAACACTTCCCGTGTACAAAAATATACATTTATAATATATCAGCATGAAATGAAAACAAGTAAAAGAAAATCCTTTTTAATTTAGAACGTTAGTACATTAAACTTTTCTAATCTATATAAAATTATACCTTTTTTTAATTTAGTTTTAACCGTTTACACCGACATGTGATATTGGATTGGCAAATTATTGATAATATATGCTGCTATGAATGAAGAGGAAAATCAAAAAGATGAATTTTTGTAAGAGGGAGTACTAACTTTATTTTCAATTTATCTAAGATCTCTTTTATGAATTACAGTGCGCCTATGTATTTTATTAAACAAATAATTTGGTTTTCCTGTTCTCAAAACGATTAAAACAAATTCCAAAATATGTATAAATCTCCTTTCACACATATTCAACAAACTGAAGGTATGTAAGTGCGGAGTAATATGACCATATCGGGGCACAGTTGTAAAATATTGTACACAGCAGGTTTAAATTTTTTGTATTCAGTATTTATCATCCTGTAAATGACAGGGGCCGTATACCATATCTGCGCAGTTTAAGTTCGATAGAACCATAATTTCAGAAAGCAATATTTGTAGTATTTTTTTAAATGAATGTATCTGTTTTAAACAATAAAAAAGATTTTTTGCAAATAGTATTTACGTGATTTGAAAAGCTTAGTAAAAAATCAAAACGAACATCAAGATTTTTGACGCTATTGGTTGATGCAATGACTTCATTATTTACTAGAATATTAAGTTCACCGAGATTCAATAACTGCTGGGGAGTTCCTCAAACAATATTTTGACTTTTGTTAGGATTTAATTTAAGAGTATTTTGTATATTCCGTTCATACATAAGACATAAATCATTATTTTTGTGAAGTTCAGCAATTTGAAATTCCGCAGGAGAAAACTACATATCAGCTGAATATGTGTACATGTAGAGGAAGTTTCGATATATCTGCAATAAATATATTAAAGAGAAGTGGTCCCAAATTAGATCCTTGTGGAACACAGGATTCAACTGATCCTTATTGTGATGTTTGTATCAGGTTTACTGTATTTACGCTAGTAAACTGTTGTTTGTCTTGAAGATAGTTTTGAAATCAAGACGAGGTACCTCCAAATAATTTAATTTTGCAATTAAGTAATTAATATCTAAACAATCAAAGGCTTTGGTGTCATATCAAGTAATATCAAAGAGGTGATTTGAGTGTTGTCAATGCTTGCAAAATTTCACCAGTTATATTACTTAATAGTGAAGAGGTACTGTGACCTATTCGGAATCCAGAATGATCAGTATTAATTATTGAGTTTATAAGGACTCATTCAGAAAGTTCTTCATATATAGTTGATTCTGTGATTTTAAGGGGTACCGAAAAAAAGCTAATAGGGCGCAGATGTTTAAGTTGTTCAGGATTTTTTTCTTAGGTATTTGTTTAATACACGATATTTTCTATTGTGGAGGTAAGTCACCTAGTTCAAATGACATATTAATAATATGTATCAGTGGGGCCGATATCCACTGTAAAGCAAGCTGTAACATTTTAGCTGTTATTTTATCCGCGCCTTTTTATGATATTTTCAATTTTTTTTTATTTATGATATCTTCAATTTTTTTAACAGCAACAGGTTGAAAGTGAATATAACATCATCTATAAATTTTGTTTCTAAATATTGATCGTTGTGATCGTTCGATTTTAAATTTGATATTGAACCCATAAAATAGTTGTTGGCATTATCAGCATTACAAAGATCTTCAGAAAGATATTGTGTAATATTATCCTTTACTACTCCCTATGACTTTAAATTAGCCAACATTTGTTTTGGATTATTCTTTGTATGCTGATACGAAAAGCGTAGAATGGAGTTCTTTCTTGAATTATGGAATTTATAATAATTACTAATTTCGCAATAATATTGCCTATGAGCAGCACTCCTAGTTTTCTTATGTCTTAAAGCCTTTCTTTTAATTTTTTTTTATCTCATATAGAGTCTCTGTAAACCATGGTTCTTTTCGCTTGTTGGATTTAAAAGTAGCTGTTGTTAAAGGAGCATGCCGATTAAACAGTTGTAGTAGATTTTTGTTAAAGAATTCTACTTTTCACTGTAGTGAATTATTATTGTATATAGCATTCCAATTAATAGCAGAGGCATCTCAGTTAAATAATGCAATAATAAAGTTTCTGAAACTACGAAACTCTTTTACTATGGGTTTGCAATCATACCCGTTTAATTCAATATCATGAGATGTAACGTTGTGGTATGAAAAATACATATATAAAACTTCTACATTCTTAATACCTAGATCAGAGTTTGCTATAATTAAATCTAACATAAACTCTTTTACTATGGGTTTGCAATCATACCCGTTCAATTCAATATCATAAGATGTAACTTTGTGGTATGAAAAATACATATCTAAAACTTCTACATTCTTAATACCTAGATCAGAGTTTGTTATAATTAAATGTAACATATAACTTAATTTGTCTCAAATATGATGATTGAGAATATCTAGAATTTTACTAATTTTATTGTGGGACAAAATATCCCAATTTATTCATGTAACTTAGAACGGTGTAAATATAATTACAGTGTAATAAATCAAGTAGTTGTGAGAGGTATGTGAAATTTCTCATATGGTCCAGCAAGTACCGAGAGCGGCGACCTCTAGCCCAGGTGGACTAAACTACTGTTATTAAATATGATTTGAACGAAACAACTACTCAGCGGGCAAATACCCCGACCTACATTAGATTATACCTTCAAATCATGATAGATCGGTAGCCAATATCATTTGTCAATTCTTAACCAGACATAGACCGGTTTCGAAGTAATTAGTTCTCTTCAGTATGCCATAGGTTATGGAACAGACAAATGATAGTGGCCAACCTGCTAGTCATATACTGACTTTCGTTCAAATCATATTTAATAACAGTAGTTTAGTCCATCTGGGCTAGAGGTCGCCGCTCTCAGTACTTGCTTCGCAAGTCGCTATCCGCCACAGAGGCATCTATGATGTCGGTCGGATAGTAGCATTTGGACCATATGAGAAGTTTCACATACCTCTCACCACTACTCGATTTACCTTAGTCAGTATATGACTAGCAGGTTGGCCACTCTCATTTGTCTGTTCCATAACCTATGGCATACTGAGGAGAACTAATAAGTTCTAAACCGGTCTATGTCTGGTTAGAAATTGACAAATGATATTGGCTACCGATCTATCATGATTTGAAGGTATAATCCAATGCAGGTCGGGGTATTTGCCCGCTGAGTAATTGTTTCGTTCAAATCATATTTAATAATAAATCAATACAAACAAATATCAATTAAATAGGTACATCATTCATGTGTCCAAGTATCTGCAGATAAAAGAAAAATATTCTAAATTGAACACGATGTACGAATTATATTGTGAAGTTATGCTAAATTTAATTGATAATTCAAGACGATTTTGTTTATTTCACATTTATTAAAATTAAGTAATTTTTTAAGAAAACTAGAGGTGAACAAATTTCATTTCCTCAATCCTCATATTTCATCCGTTCTCCAAAAATATCAAATCACCGGAAAGTCTCACAATAAAGTGAGTTTAGCAGCTGTTTACTATTATTCGATGTCTAGCAGTCATACTAATTCATCATCTCGGAAACGTACACGGCTCGACGGATCGTTAAAATATGAAACATAAGTGCGAACGACCAAAACAACTGCACTACAACTCGCTACAATATGACAAAGTGTTTCGTTGTGTCAGTAAAGTTGCTCGCTGCTGTATTTATAGCAGAGATATTTCCATTTGACAAATGATGTGTGTAAGCTCGCGCTTCATTTTAATGTTTGCAATCCATCTGTGAAACTGAAAGTGCGACTAGGACTTCGTTTGTCATCTTTAACCAGCCATATACATGATGTAAACGGTGGACATTTGCTTTACCATGTTCTGCACCTTGATGATCATTATTAATGGATGCAGACTATGTCATTTAAGCTGAGTTACTTTGATGTTATTTTAAAAAACGAGGATATCTTAATGCTACAATTATAATTAACACCTCGATACCATTTGTGATTCACCAAAACCTCAGCTCATTCTATACGTTTGTGTTTATTTCACAACAAAAACGTGTATCGACGTAAAACATTCATCATTTTTTGTTGTTGATTTTCTATTTAGTTGTTCCAGATAGCAGATTTTACAATTTTCTAATTTTAAAATATCACATATATAGATTTTTTGTGCAAGTTTTTTTTTAATAGACTCCTTTCAGTACCAGAAGAGAATCAGTACTGAATAGAGAATAATTATTAATATTGTTACGTGTTTGCTATCCACACAAACACCTATACTCGTAGATTCGTTGATTGTAAGTCCAGGTAACACTTACTCACTACTTTATTTACTAATTAATAATTAACAATAGATTAATTACTGTCTTAATTATAATCACACTTGAACACTTATAAGTCTCTTTCTTTAAGATTGAGTCTCGGCCCACTGTGTGTCTTATTTATACATCCATTCACACGGTCTAGGGCATTCCAGAATATTCCCGGCCGTTCGCGTTCAATTCCAGTGATATCTAACCAGTCTACACAGTCCAGTGGCGTAACAATATATTCACCAAAAAGCAAATTTTCTTTTCTTATCAGAGGAACTAAAAATCTTATTTGAATCGCCCAATATGTGGGGCCCATAAGTCTAGTTATAAAGAATAATAGATTTCGTGGAAAAGTAAAATCGGGACACGTTTCCGCGGACAAGTCTGAATCTATCCGGACTATCCTGAAAAGTTAAACCAAACCTTAAAAATAAAAATGTATTGGATAAAGCAATTGGTACAATCAATAGATAGATTTGATAATTATAAACTTAAATAAATTTAAAATAAAATGAAAAATTTTAATTTTAATTCCTATAATGTATATTTCCTTCCAGGCAAAAATATTTCCCCACTATAATTTTGACTTTTACTTTATTATATTACAGACTTTAAAAAATGTTCAAAAAATATGCTGCTCTTAGTAGTCTTAAGTTTGAGATGTAAACGAGTATTGTCAGATTATCATAAGTGGCTAACCTCTTTTATGATTTTATTTTTATTACTAATGTTAATGGTATTTTATATTAAACAATTTATATCTTTATGTACGACTGGTCTTAATTGGTCACTTTATATACTTGATTTGAGAGCTTAAAGTACCAGTTTACAGCCCGCAGGGTCGTAAAATACTTATAAATAAATAAATAAGCCCGCCTAGGGCTCTTGCTTTATTTTTATACAATATTTTACACTTCTGAGGCAACATGTCCAACATCGTAGCCTCTGCTTCTTCGGTAATTTCTGGTGGGGTACATAAAAATTAATTTTCATCATCTTGCATTTCCAGTTCAATTGAAAAACACAAATCACTTCGACAAAAGGATTGTAAAACGATTCTTGCCATACAATTACAATATTGCCATATTCATTTACGTTGTTGCTTGGTTATTTGTAGGGTTTATACAGAAACCGACTTTTGAAAAACCGGCTTTCGATTTCCACTATTCCAGAAAAAAAACGGTTAAACCGATTTTCGAATTTTTACGAAGAAGAAACAAAATGTAACTAAAACGGTAAACAAATATTTACTAGTGTTAAAATTTTTCAGTTTGTATAATATTTATGGAGCTACAAAAATATAACACACACACACGCACACTACATAAATTAGACAACCCCCCAAACCAAAGCCGAAGTTGCACGGACAGGGGTTACACAGTTGAAAAAAAATGCAGACACACACAACCAAACATTTTGACTCCGTCAGATTCGAAACCGGGATTTGAATTCAAGAGTCGATAGGCAGGAAACCAATTACGTTTGTTACTTAACGCTCTGGCCCACTGCGCTACCGAGCTCGATAACAGAATAAAATATACTCCATATTTTTTGTCATACGTTTTCAGATAAAACTAGTTTACGTATTAACATTTTAAGGACCAGTTTTTCCATCTCCCATTAAATTTATGTAAATTCCATACATACAATTATTGACACACTCGCATTCAAGGAAGTTATCCACCAAATGAATTTAATGGGAGATGGAAAAACTGTCCCTAAAATGAAATAAAATTCACTTTATTATGTATACATTTCTGTTTTTCTGTTGTTTGAGAATGTTTCAGTATTATGTTTGCATAAAAGCCGTCACTGGAAATCGATACCTACGTCCGAGTCCTAAGCGTGATGAGTTTGTGGATTTTCATGTCAACCATTCGACTGACTCATGTAGATTAGTTTTACAATAAACTTTTACTACAGTATGCTTGTGCCCGAGGCGATTTAGAGTCAAAATGTTAATGTTTTTAATTGAATAATTAATTATTTTTTACGTATCCATTCTAGTATCTAAAACCGGCCCAATATCACCAAATCAATATTGGGCCAATATGTTTGTGCTGCTCGGGATAGTCACACATATTTTTACTTCCTCACCCCTCAAATTGAGGAAATTGTGTACTCGTGAAAAAAATTTTGAAAATTTTTATTGCATTCTGGACGAATCTCTACGAATTATGACGATACACAAAATTTCAGACAGAAAAAATTTTCTGTCTCGTGTGTGTGTGTGTGTGTCTGGTTCGCGATAGCAGCTAAGTTTTTGAGATAAAGCTTTCAAATTTGGTACACACATTCTAGAGGTCAAGGAAGAGATTGATTTCGTTGATGAGCAAAATCGGTTCCAATGTCTAAAAAAGAAAATATTAGTCACAGTCACCAATGTGACTTTTTTGAAACATCAAAAAATTTAACTTTTTTGAAACGTTAAAAATTACTTTTATTATAAACTCTACCACACGTCGAGTTTTACTACGGTGAGGAAATTCTAATCCTCAAATAATTGGCAGGGGTTTTTTTAAATTAAATATAATTCTAAGAGTCTTAACTAGAACATCCACTATATTTCTTTCATATTCGGAGATTATATAATTATGAATTAATAACTCGTCTGCATTTGTAGAAAAATATTAAGGACTAAACCAGTATCGACTTTTTTTAATTAATTCTATACAGACTACCTGTAACGCTAATAGTATTAATATCAAAAGACTCAAGCCTTCTGCTGCTTAACAATATAAAACTATTCACACAACTACAACTAATGAGTACAAGAGTTTTCGGTTCTACAGTAGATTCGACTCCCTGTTCTGAAATATA
This sequence comes from Rhamnusium bicolor, assembly GCA_029963845.1. Taxonomy (NCBI): domain Eukaryota; kingdom Metazoa; phylum Arthropoda; class Insecta; order Coleoptera; family Cerambycidae; genus Rhamnusium; species Rhamnusium bicolor. Next base: position 726,358 of record JANEYF010000845.1, read on the forward strand.
CATAAGAGCCCTAATGATTACAACTTGATCTGGGACTATTTATCGTCTCATATTATGAAGCCCTTACCTGAATTTCATGTGCGACGAAGCGATAAAGTATAAGCTGAATTACGAGGGTTAATGAATAAGTTAATAACATTAATAGTATAATTCAATAGTCAATACTACAGAGAAGAACATTATTTAGATATTAAGATGAAACACTGTACATTGTTTGTATCAAATTGACTTACATGATAATTGTGAAGATAGAATTGTTGTAAAAACTTTATTGTTATATATTATTGTAAAGTAAATAATTAAAAATGTTTATAAGATTGTTGATATATGAATTCATATACCAACAGTCTTATATAATATTACAATATATATAATATATATAATATATATATAATATAATCTTATGTAATATTATATTATTATATAATATAATGATATTATATGGGAAGTATTGAAAATTAACTGTGTTGATTATTACCTTTTGTGTAAGTAATTAATTTAATGCTTTTTATTTTATTCTGTTTTATTCTATTATATTTTAAAAATGCCACGATAAACCAATTCTTGGTATTAAAATAACGTTGTTTTTTTTTTTAATTTTAACAGTAAAGTTACCAATTTACAATATGACATAAGCTTATTTTATTCAAATAATAAAAATACTGTGCAGTGTGTAGTATTCAGTTAACTTTTAATCGGTAAATATGTTGAAACCTATTGATTTTAGCAGCGACTTAAAACAAACATTCCTTTTTTACTTAGATTTAGAGTACCCAAAAATTCATTTAAAAAATTATACTCTAACACCCTCTATCCCATTATCTAGGAATATTTTAGGGCATATTTGGTTAAGTCATCATATTTTGAGCCAAAGAATCTCCAGGTACTCTGCATCCCATTCTTTATGACTCACACTGTGTATCCTGAAAATATTTGAATTCTTTTAACCGACATATTAATTTTTTGTAGGGCGTAATCAAAGTGACGGTTCATTCTTAAATGTGATTCTGTAATTAAATGCATCACATAAATAATGTGTTAATATAATTTATAGTTAAATGTCAAAAGTCATTGAATCATTCATACAACGATATGTCGAAAATATTTTCCTGCCATTTTTAAATTAACCAGGTGTTTCTTGCATAAAACAGAGCGTATCGTCGGCGAAGCTAATTAGCTAGCTATTAGTAGAAATACTAAACAGATTGTTGATGTATGTATTAAATAAAACTGGTCCCAATACTGTTCCCTGGGGTACGCTATATTTTATTGTTTTAGTGACATCTATGTAAATTACCTATTTGAATTTGCTCTTATCGATTTGTTATAGTCAGTGAACAAACAAGTATTACATTTTCGATAACTGATTTTGAAAAATTTTTTACTACTCTGTTGAATACCGTAGCAGAGTATTCTCACCGTCTTCATATAAAGATGTTAGTAAATCTTTTGGAAATATTACAGTATTTATAGATGTTTTCATTGAGGGTATTTAACCTAAAGTGGGTTGGAACCTTTGATGTGAAGATAACATTGACATAGTTATCCACGAAACACTAAAACACTATATACTACACTCAATGCGCTTTTTGCCAACCAAGTTGGCATCATCTGGAGATGATTGAAACTAATCTTATGGTAACAATGTATCCTACTTATACCTAAACTATTGCTACGGTTCAATACACCGCGACTCACTAACCAACAGAGCAGACTATATGGGAGTGTAAAAATAGTATGAATAGTGACAGAGGACTACTCTGTCACTATTCATACTATTTTTACACTTTATAATTTTCAAGCGTAGTAAAACTCGACGTGTGGTGTTTATAACAGAAGTAATTTTTGACGTTTCAAAAGACATTTTTTGAAGTTTCAAAAAAGTCACATTTTGACATTTCAAAAAAGTTACATTGGTGAAATATTTTTTTAGTCTTTGAGACTGATTTTGCTTATCAACAAACTCTCAATCTCTTCTTTGACCTCTAGAATGTGTGTACCAAATTTGAATGCTTTATCTCAAAAACTGTAGCTGCTATCGCGAACCAGACAGACAGACACAGACAGAATTTTTTTGTCTGAAATTTTGTGTATCGTCATAATCTGTCGAGATTCGTCCAGGAATGCAATAAAAATTTTCAAAATTCTTTTCACGAATACATAACTTCTTCACTTTGAAGGGTGAGGAAGTAATACGACATATTTTAAACACTTGATTTCAATATATTAACACAAAATTAATTAAATAATTTCCCTGATGGTAAAGGAATCCATTTTCTTGTACTTTTTGTATTTATTTACATTGTTTACAATATTTCTATACATTTATTGCAGAATGTTATACAATTTTGGTGGTAAAAACCCAAAATATTCTTGATTGAACCCAAAATATTCTTGATTGATACTCTTATCCGTTCTTTTTATTTGAATATTAGCCTTTTGTTTATTCCAGGTGTGGTACTCATGTGAGACATATTGTATTTCATCTTTATTTTTATAGTAATATATCAATATACTGAATCCCAACAATTGCCTAATATCAAAGAGATCCGTTTCAAAAAGAGTATTGCACGTTTTTGTTAAAAAATACTCATATCGAGTCTACACCAATCTATTATTCCATCTTGAAATAGATTATACAATACCATTAAATGTCCAGTGTTTAATATTTGCTTGATTTGTTTAAATTTACAAATCAAACCCCCTAATTTTTCTAGTATGTGTTGAACGTAGTTGTTCATCAAACATTGTTTTATTTTTTTCTAAATATTCTTCCACGATAGATTTAGTAATTCTCAGAAATTAACAGAATATAATATTACAGTATCATCTGCGAGGGATAGTGTTGTTCCAGATGAATTATATGTAAGTGCATCATTGATATATATTGTGAATAATATTGTACCTAACACAGTCGCCTGTGGCACACCAGGTCCAACTATGTTACATTTACTCTGTATTTGTTTATTTTTACGTATTAGTTCTCGTTAAGGTAACTATTTAATAATTTTAAAACCATATTGTGCATGTATTTCTCCAGGGCTTAGGCATCCATAATTTAAGTTTTATTACTAATCTTCTCGATAGGATATAAAACCTTACATACATAAATAATTAAACTAAATGTGTTATGTGTTACTACAAATGTTATACCTGTAGTATAGTATGGTTGGATCTGTTTCCGACAATTACAACTGTTCTTTATTTTGTGTTCATTAGCAGTTTATGAGGGCTTATGTCATTTAGGAAACTTGTTTTAATAGCAATAAAACTTTCGAAACATACTTATTATTGTTGATACAGGCAAATTACTTCTGAAGTGTGTTTCAATATTTGTCGTTGATTAAAACAGCTGTATTAAAATATTTTTTTGAAAGGAAATTTTCTTATACCATTTATTTAATAACTAATAAGAAAATGTTTTCAACCCTCGTAATCCGGTGATGATGCGCACAATTCGCTATAAAATTAATCATGATGATGCATGTAACAGTGGCTCCGGTGACTTGCAATAGTTCAAACAGGCCGCCCCGTACTACAAAATATGTGCACCCGGTCTGCTTCCAACTAAACAAGGTATACAAGTCCAATTAGAAGCCCTTACGGCCCATGTTTTGTTTCTCATGATGGTGATTTGTCGAAGACAACATGCAATTTTGATACCATTTACTGCACTAACGCGTTGCCATTGACAACGTTATTAAAGTAATGTGTGCTTTGATTCTTGGTTAAATGCCAAGTATTGGTACTGAGTAATGAATTATTTGAAAACACGTATATAGATGTTGAATTGGACATTCATTTCAAATAAAATTTTTGCTCATATAAAATAATAATAATAATAATGATAATAATAACGCGGCGTTACGAGTGCTATACTACCATCTGAGGCACTCGTACCAAGCCAACAAGCCTGACATAGTCCTCCTCGACCATGAACTCAAGGTGATGTATGTCATCGAGTTCTCGGCACCTGCAGAGAAAAACATCACCTTGAAGGAGGAGGAGAAACGGACCAAATATCGCGATCTCCGGTACGAGCTCCAAGTGCTGTACCCAGGCTACTCGGTCAAAATGGTCGTCCTTATTATCGGTGTACTCGGAGGGATAAAGCCTACGCTGCTCTCGGAACTGAAGATCATACCGGCCTGCCAAAAACCAGCCGAGTGGCTGGCAGGTCAAATGCAGAAGGCGGTCATTCTGGGTGCTCTCCGTCTGCTTAGGGCACACGATTCTGGTATTTACAGTCACTAACCCTGCGGGATGCGGGGAGTGGCTGTAGTTTATGCGCCGGCGCGACTCCCGTGAGACGTCGGAGGCCACGGGAGGACTGACCGAAAAAAAAAAAAAGAAAAAGAAAATAAAAAAATAATATTTAAGTAGGTAACTAATTGTTTTTTATATGAATCAATATAGCTTCTTTGTTTACTAATTACCCACTTATTTGTTTTAGCTTTAAAACTGTGTCTGCAGAATTAATGTTTAATAGAGAGGAAGGTAAGATATTATATATTCTAGGAACAAGAACAAGATGCATCTTTGACCAATAGTTTTTAGCATTTTAGGTTGTGTCACCGATGTTTTTCCACGAGTATCATAGACATTATTGATTCTAATCAATTTATTTTTGTTTTTTCCAAAACAGAGAATTATATTAAGGCAAAAAAAGTTGTCGAATGTCGAGGACACCACTTTCAGTATAAAGAGCATCGGATGAATAGGTAAAACCCCTGTTATATATAATTTTCAGTATCCATTTTTGGATAACTTCAAATTTTTTTGATAAATATTGATTACATCCCCCCAGCCGATGATCCCGTAACTTAAGTGCGGTTGTACTAAAGCGTAATACACTTTTTTTAGGTGACTTTCTTCTAGGAATTGTTTTAGGTATTTGAACTTTGGAAGTATGCATCTTAATTTTTTTATTATGTTAAATACACTTGGTATAATATTATTGAATTTCTTTAAACTGTAGAGCGTAGCTCACCTTATGGTCTTTCTGCGTGTCAAAAAGCAAATGAGTATCTTTTATACGAAGAAAGTTATAAAGGTTATTGTAAACCTGAAACAGCTGGGTTTAGGCATAGGGTATCCTATATGTCTTTGACTCAGAATTTTATGCTCTTTTCGAAAACTTTAAAATATATAGGGTATTCCATTTAAAATAAGCAAGATGGTATCGACTTCCGATATAACCGAAAAACCGGAGTACCAGATGCTTATAATTATTTTAGTTGGATTGACCACACTGCCATTAATAATTCCCTAAATTTTCAAAATTTTCTGGTGCGTACTTTTCTCTATATCGATCGATGTAGTTCCTGGTAAAACACCCTGTATTGATACATATATTTTTATATATAAATATATCACCAAGTATAAAACCAAAACCAATGGACAAAGTTATATGAACATTTACTTGCAATTTTATGTATTTTTATGCAGTACGCTGAAAATTAAATTTTAATTGCCCTGAAGAATGTAATACATTTACTGAAATGTCGGCAACTTGAAAAACTAGTTTTTATAAACATTAGACCTTTTATCAAAAAAAAAAAAAATCTTTCAGCTATTGTACATAGCTCTGGATAACTACATAAATTTTCAAGATTTACTGGCACATTGTCAGACCATGAATGGAGCTCAATTTGAGCATTTATTGTATGCTTAATTTACCCTATTTATTTTGTAAAATAAAAGAATCATTTTGTTTTATATATGCTGTGAAACATTATCATAGGTAAAATTTAAACACATTTTTCACAAAAATTTTATCATAGTAATGCAAAGAACTTGATCCATAAAGACAAACAATATCTAGAAAAGTTAGGTTGCCATTTAAAAAGAAATTGTCGTAGCAACAAAATCAAACTTTGAAATAATGTAACATAAATGTGCGCTATAATTAGCCAAAAATTTCAATTTTTTGACCTAAGTAATATTTGCAATCACAGATTGTCTGTTTTTCTCCACCCTGTATATTAAAGCACATGAAATATATTTATTTCCTATATAAACTTATTTATTTATTTTATTTATTTATTTACACCATTCAACGGGAAACCATTTACTGAATGGGATTTACAAAAATATAAAATAATATTTTAAAAAGATAGAAGTAAAAAAAACAATATTACATAGAACATTAAAAATATAAGTTTAAACTTAATTTTAAAATGTATACACACATATATGCATGCATACATATATACATATATACATATATACATATACAAAAAACAACGGGTAGTCGTGACTGACTAGTTAAGGCATAAAGCTAGAAATTTTGGGGTTGCAGTCATGACTGCAACCCCAAAATTTCTAACTTTATATATATATATATATATATATATATATATATATATATATATATATATATATATATATACATATATACATATATACATATATACATATATACATATATACATATATAAATACATACCTACATACACACATATCCATATACTTATCTATAATTATGAAACAATTACGTTCATGTATAGATAAGACATTTCTATACTAATAATTAATATTAAGAAATACCTTGAATTTGGAGAAAAGATTAAAAATCATAAGTTTTAAGATCATTAATTTCTTAAATATAATCTTATTTTTTATTTAAGAGTGGCGAACATGAGTAACCTTAATCTGTTGATGGATGTCTTTATTTCAGAAGTGACTTAAATAAACAGATATTAATAATCCTCTAGATCAACAACTCCATGAAATTTAATATGTATCAGCCTGAAGATAAACAACCCATGATATGTCTTAAATATGAATATGACAGATGAGCATTATTAACCGGCAAAAGCGTCAAAGCAAGAGATTTTTGGGATTTCTATGAATCCGGAGATCAAAGGTACCGTGGCGACCCCACATTCTCAGTCGCTGACCATTATCTTAGCGTGTGCCGCTCCAATAACATACAGGATGTATAAGCTGTCACTGACCAAATTATACGACAAAAAGAGGCTCTTTGTACTAACACACTTCCAAGAAACTATCCAATTAACAAAACATATTATATTGTTCATAAATATATCAGATGGAGTGAGAGTACTATTTCATTTTAACTGATACCTTATACAGGGTGTTGCTAGGGATATAAAATGTAAATATGACGGGAAATTTTATACACATATTAGAATATGATTATGTAGTTTAAACTTTGTTATTGTTTCAGTTATTACTATTGTCTCACGATTTCTTTTCTAAATTTCTAATATGTGTGTTCATATAACGCTATGTTAATTAAATTTTAGTAAAAGGATTTCATAAAAAAATTATTGTGGCCAAAGGCGTTATTTAAAAGTGAAAGAGTTCCGATGATGGGGATGAATAAGTTGAGGAATAAATCAATACCTTCATAGCCAGTGAATTTTATTAAATTTACTTAATCTTACTTAATAACTTGCTTTTAATTCCCATCCTTAATCTGATGCATTTTCATGCAAGGTAATAACCCCAATCGTTTTTCTTACCTAATTCCTGTACAAAGATATGACTTTCTGTTCACCAGAGTATATACAGTTCTCCAATAGGAAACGAGGAGGCAGATAATGAAAGAAGGTTGTTTATGAAATTTTAATTGAAGTTTATTCGGGTATAAAAGAATTCACATAGTTGTTAATTGCAGGTATAGGTAGTTTTAATTAACAGAGAATTTAAGCAAATTTTCTGAAAACTGTACCCAAGTTGTGACGTAAGAAGATGGTAATTATCGTTTCGTGTCACCTTGGCACCCTTCAGTACAGTAGCGGTACTTTGAACATTTTATTTTTTAAGGTGTAGGAACACCATTTTATTCTATCAGCGATATGATAGAAGATAGGATAATTCAGTGAAGAAATGGAATGTCCAGGCGGTCTGTGTGTGTGGTTGATGGTTGCGTATCAATGAACAACTTCATCTTACCTGCCGAAAATGTTTCTCGGTGTACAAACAGATTTATTATTTATATCTTTTAAATAAAAGGCAGAAGTTCAACTTCACTTACTCTTTTTATTTAAGACTGCTTCACACATTAAAAAAAACATATATATATATATATATATATATATATATATATATATATATATATATATATATATATATATATACAACAGTTATGTTGTAATACAATGTAAATATTAACCTATATTACAAATACAACCAAGAAACCAAGCAAGAGATTATGAAAATGCAAGAACGGTGATCGGTTATATCAAGTACAGCTAGTTATGGAAGCTACTACTACGGTATTACTATCAAATGTTTACTGCAAGCATCAACACAAGCAAGCAAACGGTGATTCAAAATAAAGCAAGGGTACGGCAACTTCCGCTACTGGTAGCTACAACAAGCGGTTAATGAACCGGTATTACGATAAGCGGTCGGTGCAGCAATATATTTAGTGGTAAGCGGTTACAAAGTACTAGCAAGACACAAGTGCAGGAGGTCAGTCCAGGGAAATTCGGTATATTTGACTGTCTATTCGCGAGCGTGCTATAGTTTAAGATTACCACCTAATATCCTTGATTTGGGGTTTATTGACTACGTGTGTAAAACCTCACTTATGCCACTGCGCGTTTACGTAGTAAGGTCTTATCCACAGATGAGGTTTACTGGCAGTGAAACTATGACTGAGACAGAACTCTATCCATAAAGGAGGCTTTAGAGTTCTACCTTTACGTCAACTACAACAAATAAAGACAAACGCGGATTCTCGATGCTAGGGGTTAAATATATAACCCTACTTTTATCAATGAATCGCGAATTTTCCTAAATATCTCTGGTTATTCAGACAACAGGCACTTCGAACAAAGTAATACGGCACATTCGGTTACAAATGGTAAATTCGGACACAAACGGTAAATGATGGAAATGCAAACGTTCAAAGAATTCTTACCACAATCGAATTGTGGAGTGCACTGAAGATCAGGAGCTGAGTGCTGCTTATTGGAACGGTTAATGGAGAAGAAGTTGAAGACAAGTCGAAGAACTTATTGGAACGGTCACTGGAGAAGAAGTCGAAGATAAGTCGAAGAAGTCGCAGACAGGTGATTCTTTTTACACGTTGCGAGACAATTTATACGAAAACGCCTGCCAAATAATGGCGGGGACTTGTGCGATGCGCAAGCGTGTCGACTGCTGTCCGTGGCAAATCTTATTTCAGCTTATCTCGACGCATCATATTTAAATAAATTCCCTGAGTTAATTCATATAAACAAATGTTTATATGAATACTAAGGCTGGGGATTCACCTTATCATAATTTTCGAACTATTTTTCCGAAAATAAATAATACATATTTTTCTTTTCTTGACCGTTAATATCAAATAATATCTGATAGTTTTTTTTTGTGGAGATTTCGGTCAGATATAACTAATTTTATTATTTTTTTCCAACATTTCGGTTTATTACACCATCATTAGAGAAACTATTAATTATTAGGTATCAGTTTTACATGTTATTAGATTGTCTGTTTTAACGCAACTCAATAAACCGAAACGTTAGAAAATAATAATAAAATGAGTTATACCTGACCGAAATCCCCACAAAAAAACTATCAGCAAATAAATAATTTAAAACGGCCATGTACTAATATTTAAATTAAATCAATTAATGACTTATTCGATAAATTATTAAACAAATAGAAACATATTTCTTTACTATCAATAAATGATTTCAACTTATCTTGAAATTAAACTAAATTAAATCAAACTACTTTTCTCTTACTTGATTGAGTACAAACACAATAATAGATTTGTCATTAGAATAATAAACAAACTAAGATTACCCTAAATAGAAATCGGTTTGAAACAATTATATTAGAGAAATTATTGGTATTTCAAATACTGGAATTGCAAGAATAAATTTAACTTTGGTTCAAAACAGTTTTAAAAGTAATATTAACTCAAGTTTTCGTATACAGGGTATACCAAAGTAAACGAAAACCCATTTAGGTCTGATTACAATAGAAAACTAATAACGGAAAAATCACTTCGTTACAAAGTTACGATTTTAAAGTCTATAAGAGAAAATGATCTCTCTGCTAAAACTATATTACGAGTCTATTGCACCACGGGCAAGGCTAGATTTGGAAATCCTGTATCTTAAACTATGAGATAAAATTCAGTGTTCTATGTAATTGCTAACAATCGTTTATAATAAACATTAAAGCTAGGTAGATAATTGACATAATATTCTTTAGCAAACAAAAAAATCTAAAACCGAAATGACAGCCTAGTGTTAACTATTTATTTATTTATTTATTTACAACATACGTTTGTAATGTTATCCGAAAAGTGGCCATGTCCAGATTTTAATGTGTTGTTCATAATTTCACAACAATTTCTATAATTATTTTTTATAGTTTTTGCATATACATGTCGAAGCAACAGACTAGATACACGACTAGTAGTATGCGCAGTTTACAGTTGCCCGTCTGAATACGAAGTCCGAACGAAAGTTAACAATTACATCAACGTGCTTGCCGAGAGGTGCATACGAGACAAAATAGAATCAGTATCGCTAAAGGCATGGTGGAGAGTATTGCTGGCTCATCTAAAAAAATCTTTGCTTATTGACTTATTTACTAAAATTATCTGAATGTAAAATTATGAAGTATATCAGGACAGTCCGCAATCAAATATTGATTTTTTTTTTCGAAACAAAAAAGTAATTATAAAACATAAATTAATATTCTCAAAAATAATACCAACTCTAAGAAAATAATATAATACGTAATTAAATAAATAAATAATTCAAACTAGATGCTCAAACAGATCTCCTTCTTGAGAAAGGCAATATCCTAACCTACTGTAAAAGTACCTTCTCACATTCGCGCTGGCAGCAGACGGGCGATTGTAAACTGCGCATACCGCTAATCGTGTATCTAGTTGGTTGGCCCGATCTGTATATGGATGCAGAGGTGTATTTATATAATAAGGCTCAGCATATAACCACATGCCACTACGGTATATAAAATCGTCGTATCCTGACAATTTCTTGTTGTTAACGGAATTTATTTATTCATGTTATAAATACAGCTCAAAAAGTTGGAAGAGGAAGTCTGGGACCTCTTAGGCCCCCTTAGAACGGCCCCTAATTACATAAAGAATTAGTAATTTAAAAATTTTAAGAGGGGTTCCACTTGAGCCGGAATTTTTTTTTATATCAAATCAGTAATTTGAAATTCCGCCGAAGAAAAACTATATATCAGCTGAATATCATCAGCATACATATATAGTTTTGAATATAGCTGAAGTCTCGATATATCTGCAATAAATACGTGTATTAAAGAGAAGTTAGCCCAAAATGGATCCTTGTAGGACACCAGATTCAACTGATCTATATTGTGATGTTTGTATCGAGTTTCCTGTATTTACCCTATGGTAATAGTTTTAAAACCAAGAAAAGTATTTCCAGATATACCATAATAACTTAATTCTGCAATTAAGTAATTAATATCTAAAGAATCAAATGCTTTGGTCATATCAAGTGAAAGAGGTGATTTGAGTGTTGTCAATGGCTCGTAAAATTTCATCAGTTATATTACTTAGTAGTGAAAATGTACTGTGACCTTTTCGGAACCCAGACTGATTAATAGGAATTATTGAGTTTAGAAGGGCATTTCAGAAAGTTGTTCATACATGATTCTGTTATTTTGAAAGGTACTAAAAGTAAGCTAATAGGTGGCAGATCTTTAAGTTGTTCAGGATTTTTTCTTGGGTGTTGGTTTAATACATGATATTTTCCATTATGGAGGTAAATCACCTAGTTCTAATGATATATTAATAATATGTGTCAGTGACGCCAATATCCATCGTAAAGCAAGCTGTAACATTTTAGTTGATATTCCATCAGGGCCTAAGGTGTGAGCTTTTTGTTTATTTATGATATCTTCAATTTTTTTAACAGAAACTGGTTTGAAAGTGAATATGATATCATCTAAATTTTGTTTTTAAAAATTGATTATTAGGTTCATTGTTCAATTTTAAACTTGGTATGGAATCCATAAAATAGCTATTGATGTTATCAGCATTACAAAGATTTTCACTAAGATCTTGTGTAATATTATCCTTTACTACTTCCCATGACTTTAAATTAGCCAACATTTGTTTTGGATTATTCTTTGAATTGCGGATATAAAAAAAGTAGAACGCAGTTCTTTGAATTACGGCATTATTATAATAATTACGAATTTCGCAATAATATTGCTTATGAGCAGTACTTCTAGGTTTCTTGTATCTTAACCAAGCCTCTCTTTTAATATATTTTGTCTCATATAGAGTCTCTGTAATCCATGGTTCTTGGCGCTTATTAGATTTAAAGGCAGGCAATATATATATATATATATATATATATATATATATATATATATATATATATATATATATATATATATATATATATATATATATATATATATATATATATATATATATATATATATATATATATATATATATATATATATATATATATATATATATCATTCCAATTATTAGCAGATGATCTGAGTTAAATGAATCAATATTAAAATTTCTGAAACTACAAAACTCTTTTATTATGGGTTTGCAATCATGCCTGTTTAATTCAATATCACAAGATGTAACGTGGTGGTCTAAAAAACACATCTAAAACTTCTACATTCTTAATACCTAGATCAAAGTTTGTTATAATTAAATCTAATAATGTTTCGCTTTGAGCTGGTATTCTGTTGGGATCATTAATTATTTGTTTACAATCAAAGATCAGTAACAAATTATTTAGGTAGACAGTGGCAGAACTGTTAATTAAAACATTAATATTTAGATCGCCCTTTAAAATAAAAATAAATATTGTTTTCTAATAAATAATTAGTTATATCAGTCAATATACAAATATTAGTATAATGAAAATTTGGAGGCTTGTATAAAACTCCTATAAATAGCACATGGTTTATTTTCTCTGGTAACTTTAATAATCAAATATTCAATATCGGAGACCTCTTTCACTGGTATAAATCTGAGCAAGATTTTATTAAGGTTTTTGAGTTTCAATAAAATATAATATTTCTGAAACATTTATGTAGACAAATGATTTTAATTATTTTTACAATGTTACACAAAGAGCCAACCGAGGAATTAGTTCACTGTCAAGAAATATGAGCTGTAAAGTTTTTTCTTTGCATCAATATCATGATTACTTGACATTGACAAATAATAAGAGTAGACATATGAGATGCTACACGACAGCGTGCTTTTATATGTGTAACGTCTTGAGAACATAAACGTGTAACATCATTATTTGAAAAAAGCAGACTAAATATGTGTCAACTTGTCTTGTATGTACAGTGAGTAGACACGCTTTACTCTTGCTCTGACTAAAATAGTAAAAAAAGTTTGTGTAATATATACATACTATATATATATATATATATATATATATATATATATATATATATATATATATATATATATATATATATATATATATATATATATATATATATATATATATAAATGTTGCGTCAAGAAGAGCGCGATATTTCATGGTTCGATAAAACATAGTTTTCTGTAGCAAAGTATTGAAATGTTTATTGAGTTATAATATAGACATTTGGGAGTCATGTATGGAACAAAACATCTGGTCAATAACCGCCACGGCTTTGCTGGCACATGCGTTCCCTTTTGGCGAAATTTTGCATAACGGTGTTGCATACATGTAGCGGTATTTCGTTGATATATCGTCTGATGTCAGCCTTCAATTCTTCGGTGGTCACGGTCTTGTTGGCATAAACCTGTGACTTCAGATAATCCCACAGCGGCGGACAATTCTGGTCACCAAATCGAAAGATGATACGACCAGGAAAAGACTTCGTGCAAGACCATCAATGTTTCACGGGCGGTATGGCAAGTGACACCATCCTGCTGAAACCGTATGTCGTCGAGAGCAATATCTTCCAATTCAGGCACAAAAAACTGGGTTATCATAACACGATAACATTCGCCATTCACTGTTACTGCATTACTTGCCTCGTCTTCGAAGAAAAACAGCCCAATAATTCCTCCAGACCACAATGCACACCATACAGTAACACGTTTTGGATGCATTGCTTTCTCATGAATCATTTGTGGATTTTCTGAGCCCCAAATGCGGCAGTTTTGCCTATTAACGAAGCCATCGAGGTGAAAATGAGCCTCATCACTGAAAATGATTTTGTCCACAAAATCGGCATTCACTTCTTGTTGTTCAAGGATCTAATTGGTGAACTCTCTTCGCTGTGCCATGGTCTGTTGGCAGAAGTTGTTGAGTCAATTGGAGTTTGTAGGCATAGCGATGCAAATCTTTAGTGAGAATACGCTGAAGAGTGGCTGTTGTAATGTCTTCTTGTGCATGATGACGAATCTACGTCACTGGACTCTCGGCCACGCTCTCGCGAACTGCTGTGATGTTTTGTTCTGAACGACATCTACGAGCTCATATCGTGTGTTTCACATCAGTAACCGAATCAGTACTTTCAAATTTTTCGATTATTCTTTTCACAGTAGATGAATGAGGAACAAAAAAATTGAAAGTCTACTGGAAACTCAAAAAGCATTATATGAAGAAGAATTAAACAAAACAAAAAATTAAAGACAATGATATGGAAAGAAAAATGAATAATTTTGAAGAAAATGGAAAAAGAAACAATTTAAGATTTTTTGGGTTAAAGAGATCAAATAATGTTAATATAAAAGACAAAATTTTAGAATTTCTTGATACTAAAATGGATTTGAATATCTATAGTCAACAAATAGAAACTTGTTATAGAATAAATACCAATCAAGAAACTGGAAGCTTCATTTTTCTTAAATTTGATCTATGGTATATCAGAACAAGAAAAAACTTAAAAATGTTGGTGTGAATATAAAAGAAGACCTAACCTATATAAATATGAAATTGTACAAAGAAACAAGAATAAAATATGGGTATAAAAATTTTTGGACAACAAATGGTAAAATTTGTGAATTTATTGAGAGCGAAGTATGGTTAAACAAGGAAATTGATAATGATAATTAATATAATCAAAGCCGAAATAGTCAAGTAGAATTGATAGTTCACGATTTAAAGTAAAATCAATTATGCCGACCAGTCGATGCGAATATTTGAGGGAATAAAAAAACCTTACTATTTTTTACTTTTCTTAAAGGTTTTGGATTATTTCTATTTACATTTTTTATATTACTTTGATTTATATTATAAAAGGTAAATTCATAAATCATAAAACTGTAAAAACATTATTAACTTGTAATTAATTAATTATTAGGAAAATTATATTGATCTTTTAATATTTTTCTCACTAAGTAAACTTTTAGATACGTTTTAGAGTTAAATAAATACTACATTTTGTTTCTGTTTTTTTTTTTTACTTTGTTTTCTTTTTTTTGGCAACACATATTATTTATTTTTATTATTTTTTAGAGAAAATAGAGTTTATTAATACTTTAGAAACAAAAATAAATTTAAAATTCTTTGTCTTTTCTCCTCAGACAGAAAGAAAGGGAAAAAGGGGAAAGGAGTAACTAATACATAACATAATAATTAAATAAATTATATGTTTCCTAATAAATATTTCTACATGTGAAATATAAATTGTATATAAACTGATACATGACTTAAATAAAATTAACAGTGTATAATATGTAAAGGCAAGCACGAATTTATGTTTAGTGGCCTTATGTTTCAAATAATGAAATAATGTAGAATATATTGAAATTAATAAAAATAATTTGAATTTGAAATTTGAATTTGAATAGCGACGACCCTCAATGCGTAACATTGTTGTTTCGAGTTCACATTACGTGACGATGTTTACTGTGAAAGAATATTCTTGTAGAAATGCACATTAATATGCAGCTATACTTTCACTTTTAGTAAATTTAGTTTAAGTACCGCCTCGAAAATCTACCTTTTAGATTTTAAAGATTGTAAAAAACATTCGCTTAACAAAAACTTGGTAATTAAGCCCACACATATGTGGACTGTAAGAAAATACCAAACATCCTCTGCAAATTTGTACAAAAGTTCAAATATTTTAGATTCCTCTACGCTAAATTGGCCTAATGCCCCTACTGAAGAACTTATTGATTAATTACCGTACAAAAAAATTACTTTATTTTTTGCGTGTTTTCATTGAAACGTGTAATGTGACATCTAAATAAATCAAATCATGTATCACTATTAGTTTACTAAGGAGGGTTGGAATTTTAAGAATGATAATTAAGAGGAGGATTTAGTATTTGAGTAAAACAAATTTGTATGGAAGCCTTGTTGGTATTGAATTGCATGTGCGAGAATTGCATTTGATGCATGTCTAAATTTTGATAACAGTAGATAACGTCATATATTTCTTTATTTGCTTTTCTTTGAAACACCAGTATCGTGAATATTAAACAATCGATCCCTAATTTTCTGTCTCCACAATTGTTCAGAAGTTAGTACCTCTCATATTATTAGATTTCGCTTCGTGCATTTCCTGATAATAGTCTCACTTTTTGCTCTTAGCTTGAATATAAACTGAGCGTTAATTGAAATGTTAAGAGAGAAATTTTACCATAATTTTAACCTCATAACTTTAAAACTTCTTAACGAATTTTTAAATCGAAGAAATATTCAGAATCGTTAATTTATGGACCATTTTACGATTTTCACAAAAAACTTTTATTTATGTATTTTTCACAAAATATATAAAAGCATGATTGACAATTGTTTCGTCAACAGAGTGGCTTCTTCAGATGTGAATACAAGACTGACATTACAATGCTAGACAGGGTATAAATAGAGGTTCAGTAAAGTTGTAAATATAATCGTAAAAATAATTTTGAATAAATTATGATTGAGCAGGTTGCAGGTATCAAAAAATTCGTCCAAACATGTCATTCATTACATTAGTAAATAATATATAGTAAATAAACAAATTAATAATACATGACAAAATGAATAAAAAATCGCTGCCAATTACTTGGGAATCAGAACTTCCTCACCGTAGTAAAACTCGACGTGTAGTGAAGTTTATAATAAAGGTAATTTTTGACGTTTCAAAAAAGTCAAATTTTTTGACGTTTCAAAAAAAGTCACATTTTGACGTTTCAAAAAAGTCACATTGTCACTAAAATTTTTTTTGACATTGGGACCGATTTTTCTCATCAACGCACTCGATCTCTTCCTTGATCTCTAGAATGTGTGTACCAAATTTGAAAGCTTTATCTCAAAAACTGTAGCTGCTATCGCGAACCACACAGACAGACACACACACATACAGACACACAGACAGACAATTTTTTTCTGTCTGAAATTTTGTGTATCATCATAATTCGTCGATGTTCGTCCAGAGATGCAATAAAAATTTTCAAAATTTTTTTCACGATACATAACTTTCTCACTTTGAGGGGTGAGGAAGTAATTGATTAATAATAAATGAACAAAAGTGAATATAAAATTATGAATTACAATTAAAACAAGTTCAGTAACGGTGAATTATTTGTTTCCAGTTGCTCAGTTAGAACATGAATTTTCACGAAGTAAAAGTCGAATCAATCAACTATTTAAAATAAGCTACTACTAACTCTTTGACCCTATGATACTTTAAACTACTACTACGATGCAGAACAGCAGAGAATTATGTAAGTAAAACATTAGAGTTCCTAGATTATTCTAATTATAAAAAAGTTAATTCGGACCCCACCGAGAAACACTAAAAAGAAATAACGCAAGCACTGGATAATTATTTAGGGATTCTAAGTCCCATTGTAAAATACAAATTATCAATAACAAACCCTCAACCTCCCAAACTTTATTCTGTAATAAAATTACATAAAAAATAATTTTCCTACCCGTAGTCTCTATTATTACTGCACCTTCGATTAAACTCTCTGAGAAGTTAGTAACTTTAATAAAAGCATCATGTAATTTTACCCCTACATACAGCATTAAAAATTTCTGAGTATTAACAAAATTAAAAAAAATAAAGTTATCCAACAATTCAAAATTTCTTTCGATGTACAAAACTTATTTCCCAGTATACCTTTGAATGATAACATACAAGTTATAAAAAATTTATTAGAGACATAACACCAACCTTGTAATAAAATCCGAAATTTTAAATTTGTTATCCACATGTTTAAGACAAAATTACTTCCAATTTAACGGAGATATTTATAAAGGTAATGATGGGATTCATGGGAAATCCATTAAGCCCTATTCTAGCTGAAATATTTATGGACCAGTTAGAAAAATAAATTCAAAATAACAAATGAAGCGAAAATTTTATATATTGGTGTTGCTATGTTGATATTATTGCCTGTTTTATCGTCACCAATAGATAATTGAATACGCTTTTAGATTTAACAATCTTTAGAATTAATACGAATTTTCAATATACCATTAAAGTCCTCATACCGACCTCATAATACATAATTCTTCTACGCATCCTTTAAAATATAAACAAGCTGCTTATAATAGTATGATATATAGATTAATTTACATTCTTCTATCTAAAGATAAGTTTGATAAAGAATTAAACATAATAAAATACATTGCTGTAAGCAATGGTTACAACCCAACAATGATTGATAATATTCTTGCTACAAAAACATATAAAAGAGCAATACAGCTCGTATATCCAAATTTGCCAATAACAAATTCAAAATTCAAAACTCTTACATATATCGGTAAACCTACAGAAAAAATTGCCCAAAACTTACGAAAAAAAAAAACATTAATATTGCCTATAAAACAAACAACACACTCGGTAAAATAATTAAAAATAACAAAGAAAAAATTAAAGAGGAAAATAAATCTGGAGTTTATAAGCTTGCCTGTGGGACTTGCCTTAAAGTATATATTGGACAAACTGGAAGAAATTTTATTAAAATTAACACTACTAGAATCTATAGAAATTAACAAATAAAAAAAATCAGATATAATATTAAATGATCAGCTAGAAACAAATAATTCACCGTTACTGACCTTGTTTTAATTGTAATTCATAATTTTATATTTACTTTTGTTTATTTAATATTAATCAATTTTATTTATTTTGTCATGTTTTATAAATTTGTTTATCTACTATGTATTTTTTACTAATGTAATGAATGACATGTTTGAACGAATTTTTTGATATCTGCAATAATAATGTATTCAAAATTATTTTTACAATTATTTTTGCAACTTTACTGAACCTCTATTTATACCTTGTCTAGCATTGTAATATCAGTCTTGTACTCACATCTGAAGAGGCCTCTGTGTTGGCAAAATTATTGTCATGCTTCTATATATTTTGTAAAAAAACATAAATAATTTTTTTTTTTGTGAACATCGTAATACAGTTAAGTTTCAACTATTATGGACTATTCTACAGAAATTTTCGTAGTACCTATGCACGCACAGAAGCAATAATACAGAGTGAAAAAAAATGTATTTTTTTTTTAGATTCCATTCTAATGGAATTTTATAGTATTCGGTGACACCTCATTTAAAAAGTTGTTGAGGCTGATTTAAAAATATTGGCACGTATATTGAAGTTATCGAAATCTTTCAATATATGAAACTGCCAGAGCTTTTTATTGAGTCTGTCGTGTTAACGTTTAGAAACAGATATTTTCTTATAATTTCGTAAAATGAAAAAGAAATGTAAAGAGAAAGAAGAAAGAAATTGAAAAGTACAGGGTGTTCCGACCAAAAGTAGGCACCATGAAAAACTTTGAAGATAAAAATTTTTTGAAAAATTGGTGAAACACGTCGACCTTGTTTCCAAGGGGGACATATTTTAATGTAATACTTGTATACCTATCATCATCCCTCCACCCTACACATCCACCCCGTCAAAGAATTCAAATGGCAAGGGGGGTCGAGTGACACATCTTTTGAAAGGTCTTTCAATTCCCTACATAACTGCGTATTTTTTTTAACTTTTATCGATTCGTTCTTAAGGAAAATAATTTTATTTTTGATGATTACACACAATCGAAATCGTTTAAAAAATCAAAAATACACGGCACTTGGGTATTGGAATTTATAAAAAAACTACATTTTTTAGTGCTCTCAAATCACCATGAGTTTTTTCGACAAAAACACTTTCCTTGTCCGTTTAGTTTTAGAATAATAAAAGACTCATAAGTATTTGATAGTCCTTGAACATTAATTTGTTCACAACCAATTTTAAATCAAGTTACATTTTACCAGAGTGAGTTCTCAAAATGGTTTATACCCTTCAGGAGAGAATAGAAATTGTCAACATTTATTTTAAAAACGATAATTGTGCTAGAGCTATGGAGCGCATATTCAATAGAAATCACCCAGATAGAAGGGTTGGTTCTCAGTATGTTTTACAATTATTGACAAAATGTATGCAAACAGGTTCTATAGGAAACAAAAAGCATGGACCTCAGCGACCGATTAGGAATAAAGCAGTCGAAATGGCAGTTCTGGGTCATTTGCAGATGGATAATACTCAATCGATCAGGAAAGTAGCTGAGGCTTCCGGTGTATCACGAAGTAGTGTTCATCGAATTGTAAAGGCCCACAAATTTCATCCATATAAATTTAAATTGGTACACAAATTAAACGAAGATGATCCCGATCGTCGGCTTGAATTCTGTTAGACTTTTAGTGAACAATTAAACGTTAATGTCAATCTACTGTACAATACGTGTTTTTCTGATGAATCGACATTTCAGTTAAATGGGGAGGTAAACAGGCACAATTGTAGGTATTGGAGTGAAACCAATCCACATTTATTCATGGAAACTCATACCCAAAGGCCTCTGAAGTTAAATGTTTGGGCTGGCATGTTATTGAATCACATTGTTGGGCCGTTTTTTATTAATGACAATTTAAATGGCGAAAGGTACCTCGATTTGTTAGAAAATAACATCGACCCAATGATTACCCAAATCCTCGAAGAAGACGATAATCTTTTAGAGGGCGAACTGTTATTTCAACAGGATGGGGCACCCCCCATTTTGCTATAGCAGTCCGCCAATTTTTAGATAATCGGATGAGCGATGGATTGGAAGAAGAGGTCCTGCGGAGAGGCCTGTTAGGTCACCCGATTTAACTCCCTTGGATTTCTTTCTGTGGGGACATTTGAAATCGAATGTATTTGCAACAAAACCCGTATCTCTGGAAGAGTTACGTGAAAGAATTGTTCGAGAATGCCGTTTATTGACTCCAGATGTGTTCAGAAATGTTCGTACAGAATTTCAAGACAGATTATACTACTGTATGGAAGTCGGTGGGAGTCATTTTGAACAATACATACGATAATTTAAACTGCTTCTTTTATTTTTGTTTCCCGAACCTAAAATAATGAAACAATTATTTCTCAGGAACGAATAGATAAAAGTTTAAAAAAAATACAAAGTTATGTAGAGAATTGAAAGACCTTTCAAAAGATGTATCACTCTACCCGCTTTGCTATTTGAATTTTTTGAGGGGGTGGCCATGTAGGGTAGAGGGATGATGATAGGTATACAAGTATTACATTAAAATATGTCCCCTTTAGAAACAAGGTCGACGTATTTCACCAATTTTTCAAAAAAAGTTTTATCTCCAAAGTTATTCAGGGTGCCTACTTTTGGTTGGGACACCCTGTATATGGTTTTAAGTTTATGGAAGTGAAATAATAAATCTTACAGGAGGTAACAATTACTTAACATTTGCTTATTATAAAATAGAAAGCGCTACCATTTTTCCATTTTGATGTTTTATTTACTTCGGAATTTGATAATTCTTTTTATGTTATCTTCCGTTTTAATAAAGTTAATATACGTATATTCTGGAAATTGGGCTAATAAAACAATTCAAAAGTTCGCAGTAATTACGAAAGTTTCTTAAAGAGGTTTCTTCTTTTAGGGACACAATTAAAACTTTTTGTAATAATTAGAGGACAATCCAAGATTCATATTAAATGCATTTTTACTTCTTATCCTTAGCCTCTAATCAAAGATAATGATTATTAGATACTATATTATTTACGTGTATATTATACACGTTTTCTATTTGAATCTACCTTTTGAATTATTTGTAATGGCGTATAATATATTGTCACGTCAATGACTTTGACTCCACCAAAATGTCACACCCTGCGTGACCATTACTATGTCTCATAAATTAATATGCCAATTTAAAAAAAATTTAACTCATTTAAATGAATAAAAAGAAAGATTATTATTTTCATATTAATGTAGAAAGATGTTATAATTATAAAAACAAAGAAGCTTACAACAAAGATACCTTACCCTAAACTGCTCATGGTAGGCAACATGAGTCAAGTAGGAGAACTCCCTTTGCCAATTTAATTGGGATTATTTGTCCATTTAATTGGGATTATTCTGTCACTAAAATACCTCATCACTTCATCAGCATTTTCCGTATTTGTAGTTTAAGTTAGTTCGTACTTTCCTTGACTATTGATAATAAATTGTAATATGAAACTCTGCATCCTATGAAATATTTATTAATAAACTGCATTATTATAAACGACGAAGATTAATTTGGAACAAAGAAATAATTTACATGAATGTAATTTATTTATTTTATCTTTATAAGGAATATGCCAATGGGTATTTCAACGCATTATTTTATTTTTGAAAACTATTATTCTTATACTTAATAATATAGTGTTACATATACAATAAAACAATAATAAATAAAATATCATTGTAATTAAAGTACCAGTCTTATTTACAACTGGTAATTAAGTCAAATCAAATCATTAATTTTACTATATTCAATATTTGAAGCAAGATATATAGGGATGGAGAATTTACATGTATAAAGATAGATCAAAATACAAATAAAAAAATAATAAAGAACAAACTTACATGTAAAACAGACAATCCAGTCGCTAACTGAAAAGACCTGTAGATTCCAGAAATTCGTTGATACGGCAGAAACAGTATTTTGAAATTAATGTTTTTATTTGCCATTAAATTTTTTTGAGGTTTAGAGCTTTAATATTACTGTGAAGGACATTATAGAGGTTAATGTTCAACGGGATTTTAACACATTTAGAGAGGTGTAAGATGATTCCCAAACCTTGTATATTAGTTGTGGTAGTCAGAATTGATATTAAGCTGGTTTGTGGTTTTTGTGAATTTCGAGAAGAATATTATACACTGCTCAAAAAATTTAGAGGAACGCCTTTATACCTCAATAAAATCAAGCCGTAAATGTCATGCCAATAAAACTAAGAGTTTCTGAAAGTTTTTAATTACGTTAAATGACTAAAATAAAATTAACAGCATCAAATACTCTTAAAGGAAGTGTGAGAATGTAAAACAACTACCAAAACCGAAGTGAAATTAAGCATCTCAAATTGGCTGTAAAAAGTTAGGAAGGCCTTGGTGAAATCAAGGAACAATTGAAAATGTTTGCAACTGACAGTTCGACTTAAACTAACAAGGGGAGGGCACGACCTTGGGAATTTATTTTGGGATGAGACTTCGTGTAATAATTGTACTTCTTTAGGGTGTTCACCCCTTGGAATGGCAACGCGCAACGCTCAATCGATTCGGAGAAAATGACGTTTAAAAATTCAAACTCAGCTTATATACTAGTGAGGTTCTTCGAGTTCCCGCGGCGAAATAGCCTAGTCGATAACGTGTCTGCGTACCGCTTGGGTGCTCGAGGTTCGAATCACGTGCACGACTTACTTTTTTTTTTAATTATTTATTTAATTGTTTTTACAATTAAATAAATTTATTATTTAATATTATCGATCATTTAAATAACAATAATGTCAATAATGTTATTTTGCTAACGAAAAAGACTTTAAATTTTAAATCATAATTTAATTATAGTAATAATTTAAATTACTACCAAATAAATATACTATAATTTAATAAACTATTATTATTATTATTATATTCATTAGTAATAGTGTATTTTAAATAATAGTTTATTAAATTATAGTATATTTATTTGGTAGTAATTTAAATTATTACTATAATTAAATTATGATTTAAAATTTAAAGTCTTTTTTCGTTAGCAAAATAACATTATTGACATTATTGTTATTTAAATGATCAATAATATTAAATAATAAATTTGTTTAATTGTAAAAACAATTAAATAAATAATTAAAAAAAAAAATAAGTCGTGCAGGTGATTCGAACCCCGAGCGCCCAAGCGGTACCCAGACACGCTATCGGCTAGGCTATTTCGCCGCGGTAACTCGAAGAACCTCACTAGTATATAAGCTGAGTTTGAATTTTTAAACGTCATTTTCTCCGAATCGATTGAGCGTTGCGCGTTGCCATTCCAAGGGGTGAACACCCTAAAGAAGTACAATTAATACACGAAGTCTCATCCCAAAATAAATTCCCAAGGTCGTGCCCTCCCCTTGTAAGTGAAAATGAGGTATCTCAACAAGGTATAAGTCATTCGTGCTGTAACTTTTATTAAAAATTGTGAAAGCATTCGACAAGTTTCGAGAAACTTTAACGTCAGCTCCTTCATTATTCAACGTTTGTAGAATCGCTATTGTAAGAGTGGTCAGTAAAAGAGGCGACTTGGACAGGGTAGTAAAAGAAAAACAACCTAAAATCAAGACCGATTTTTGAACATTTCATGTCTTTGTAACCGTGTCTCTACAGCGAAGGACCTCAAAAAATCTCTCAGGATGACACATGGAGTGATTGTATCAGATCAGACACTAAGGAAAAGGTTAAGAGTATCAAAGTTAAAGGCAAGACGACACGTCGCATGGCAACCTCGACAATGTAGGTCTGTGCTGTTCACGGATGAGTCAACGTTCTGTATTACTCATTGCGATGGTCGTGTACGCATTTACAGGCTTAGTTTTATTTGCATAAAATGTACGGTTTGAATTTTATTGAGGCACAAAGATATCTTCCTCTAAATTTTTTGAGCAGTATATATAGAGAATGTAGGGACATAATGTCTAAATGAATGAAAATAAGTTGACTGTGGTCATGAAATTCTGTACCGGTAATTATTCTTATGGCCTTGTCTGAAGACAGAAAACTTTTTGCGCAGTTCACCCATAGTATAATGGCATAGCTTAAATAAAAATAAAGCAACGAGAAGTAGCAAGTTTTTAAAGTTTCTGCTTCTAAGTTTTTTTCATATTACTAATTAAGAAACTGGTACTTGAGAGTTTATGGTTTAGTTGATCCACATGATGAAGCCTATCATCCAGGACAACACCAAGTAGATTAACACTATTACCCGTTACCAAGTCCCTATTGGTTGAAAATATTAGTTTTTGAGTATTATCTCCATTAACACTCAATTTATTAGAGATAAACAAATTTTTAGCCAGTTGTGTAGTTTGATGTGAGTTTTTATATTGGAATCTGAGACTAAAAGAGATGTACCGTCTGTATAAATGACATACATATATTGGACATCACAACATTTAATATGTCGTTAACATATATAATGAACAGAAATAGTCCCAAGACGGAGCCCTGAGGCACTCCATTCGTAGCATACGTAGTCTCTCAACAACTATTGCTAAGTCTTACATATTGGCTTCTATTTTATAAGTAAGATTGAAATAAATTGAGGGTCAAACCTCTGATTCCATAGTTTCTCCACCAGATTAGAGTGTGAGATACAGTCGACAACCTTGAAGAGATCGCATAAGATGAGATTTACATGCTTACCTTCTTCAAACCCAACAACTATGTCACTAACTATTTTATGGACAGGAAGAGTTGTAGAACACTTGCTGCGAAAACCAAACAGACGGTAATTTAGAATTACATATTTACCGAAATAAGAAAAAACTTAGCTTTTAATATAATTTCCATAACCTTAGTAGCAACTGCAATCGGAGGTTATCGAGTTCTCGACTGCAAATGCTTCTTTAACTAATTTTATCCAATGTGAAACTAGATGAATGAATAATTATTTAGTTAAATATATGATTCTAAACTTAAACATTCAAATTCTTTGTAATTCAAATTTTCTCACTTGTTCGCTACTACTTTTCGACGACGCTCTGTATGCAAATTAGTTAACAATTGCAGCATGCATGCCCGAGTAAGATATATTCTTAATATAAACGGCAAGGATTTCCCACTTCCCCCATTATTATAAATTTGTAGTTTATTAGCTATAAGTTGAAAACGACCTAATCCATGTTTCACCCCTCGGTGTAGAGCTAATAGAATCTGCAAGTTAAAAGTAACTTTACACAATGAAGGTTAATTTGAAATCCTGGAATAATAAAACGCAATGAATCCATTGAGGCTTTGATAGGCACAGTTACAAAGCAGCAATCACATTGTAAATTCCGCCTTGACGCTGTTCAGCTTCAATGAGCCGACGTCAGGGCGCGTGCGACGCCTATGCGACACTGACAAGA
This sequence comes from Rhamnusium bicolor, assembly GCA_029963845.1. Taxonomy (NCBI): domain Eukaryota; kingdom Metazoa; phylum Arthropoda; class Insecta; order Coleoptera; family Cerambycidae; genus Rhamnusium; species Rhamnusium bicolor. Next base: position 752,710 of record JANEYF010000845.1, read on the forward strand.
TCAAAAGGACGACCTTTTGACCCAATAGGATGAATTTTAATTTTGTTTGACTGCAAGATCATCACGTACTAATAGTCGCTTTGTCATCTGATATAAGCTGAGAGAATGGTGTTTGTCATCTTTTTATACAACGAAGTATTTGATATTTAAAACGTACTAACGTCACAGGGGCTGCTAATAGGGTATTTACTGAATTGTAAAGCAAGTTTACAAAGGAGTCAAATTAAATAAAACTAAATAAATAATTTTAGAATAAAATAAAATTTTTGCGTTTCATAGATTAATAAATGACCTTTTTTTTCATCCTCATCTATTTTATAAAATGTTTTGTTCTTTTTACATTTTGGGGATGTTTTGTTTAATTGATAAACAAATTTCAATAGAAAAGTACCAAAACCAAATTTCTTGATAAAACAACTTCGTAAAATTTTCAACTGTTAAACAATATACCAAAAATAATGAACGATGAAAAATTTAATGTAATGTAATAATTTTCTAAAAATATTGTTTTTCTGTTCAGTTATTCAAACGTCCACTGGTCTAGATTTTTCATAAGTAATAATACCACTAGAGGTTTTGATTTTATTGCATAAATTTTTTATTTACACGAAAACTTGGTTATCATGACAATATAACGAAAGGAAACTGTCGTTAAGTTATATTGTCAAAATGACCGCAAAGTTTACGTGTAAATAAAAATTTATCCGATTCAAAATAGAAATCGAGTAGTATTTGGTATGACAATGTGTAGTAATATAGATAATAAATTAACAACAAGAAATTTATTTACAAATCGTACAATTATAACTACAAATACAATTTTGATCAATTGCTTGTCCGTTTGATTGTTGCATTACAATTTGCAGCCTCCTATCCATGTCAAGCTAATTGTTTGTAATTCTAGAGGTGTACTCTTCCCACACGAGCCATTTTTTGAGTTTTCATTTGTGTAACATGATTCGAACTTTGATTTCTTTTTCCAAATTGGCTTGTAGTGATTTTTGTTTCGTATCTCTTATGTGAGGAGTTTCTTTAAAACGTACATCGGAAAATGCATTAAAAATTATATTGAATTTTTCAAAATACATTTTTTTGTTTCACTATCGTATTTCACATAGTTTTAAAGCACACTCTATAATCCTCTCTATCAATTATTATTACTTCCTCACTCCTCAAAGTGGGGAAGTTGTGTATTTGTGAAAAAAATGTTTGAAAATTTTTATTGCATTTCTGGTCGAATTTCGACGAATTATGACGATACACAAAATTTAAGACAGAAAAAATTTTCTGTCTGTATGTGTGTGTGTCTGTCTGTGAGGTTCGGGATAGCAGCTACAGTTTTTGAGATAGAGCTTTCAAATTTGGTACACACATTTTAGAGGTCAAGGAAGAGATTAACGTCGTTGATGAGCAAAATCGGTCTAAAAAAATATTAGTGACATTCCACCAATGTGACTTTTTTGAAACGTCAAAATGTGACTTTTTGAAACGTCAAAAAATGTAACTTTTTTTTTAACTTCAAAAATTACTGTTATTATAAACTCTACCACACGTCGAGTTTTACTACGATGTGGAAGTTCTCATCCCCAAGTATTTGGCAGGAGTATTTTTATACGGTACGCCATTCCCTGAAAAACTTTGTACTTTATCTGTCACTAAAACGACCGACGTTTTTACTCGAGATAAGAAAATGGACTCCAATGAGGTAAATAATATAAATTGTAAATTACCGTTATACTTTACACTTAAAACTAATGACAGCACAGAACATTATTGTGAATGAATGATGCCAGGTTTTCCATAAATAATGTTGCAACTAACTACCAAAAAACAATCACTGTAATTTTTTTCATTTATCGCTAACTACCGCTCTGGTTAGCTTGGTTGGCTTACGGAACATACCTTTAGTTTTCACTGCATCTTTCGGAATATTGTCTTTCATCGCTTTTTTATACTTGCACTTGTGCAAATCGTGACATAATACAAACTCTTACTTTTACTTACACACCGTTAGCAACAAAAGTGATACACTGATAGATCAATGTGACAATAGCTAAACATTTATTTCTTACAAAGAACAATGGCCTGTTTATGGTTGCCATGGTGAAGATAAATAAAAGTTTTGCCGTGGAAAACAAGTTTTTTCAGGTTTCTTGTTAGTACACATTTTAAATACAATTCTTGATTGAGTATATAGTATTTGGCAGGAGTGAAATTGTCACCTACATACCACATTTCTATGGAAACTCTTACACATATATACTGATGCGTATGCACAGACAATTCACATCTATCAACTTCACGTAAAAGAAAGTAAAACTGCCTTCCTTAATAAAACTTCGTTCGCACAGATGTAAATAGAGCTTTATTACTGAGGGTATAGAGCCCCGAACATAGTTGTAAGGTTACAGAGTGTGTGGAGTGGTATTAGGACTAAGTCAAACGTTATGAAAATTATTACTTTGGAAAATTTTGAGACGGAATTGACCGTGTTTTGTTCACTTTTTTGACCTAAAATAGTTTCTAATATTATCTAAAATTTCTTGAGGGTTTAGTGACCTGCTATACCATAGGTCTAGTGCCAAGTGTGGCCAGTTAGAAAAAGAATACGAGCGATGACTGAGAACTGGGACGAAATGAGATGGAATAAGACACACCCAGAGAACATGGGGACAGATAAGAATGTATTTTGCATTTATTTATTTATTTATTATAAATAAATAGATAAATTCTGTAATAAACAGACAGATTGAAATCATGATAAAAATGTATTTTATATAGGGTGCGGCAAAGTATACCCAGCCAAGTTTTTTAAAATAAAAAAAAATTCAGCGTAAAAAATTTTTTTATGAAAACCGGTAGCTCAGTGAGCAGGTAGTGAATTAGGGCTTCGATTGATTTGAGTTATCACCAAAATCTAGGCTGGGCGCCAGGACTTTTGCAAGTACCAAATAATTAAAATTTTATTTTAAAAGGTAAAGATAACGTTAGAACTTGAATTCGGTTGCTAAGGAAGTGGATTAAAAAGATATTAATTAATAAAAAGTATAATCAAAACAAGTAGGTATATGTACACAATATTTACAAGTAAAAAAAATTAAATGTGGTTGAAGACCAAAAACTATCCAAAAATGATGATGTGAAAGAGAAAAAAAAATAATGAAAAATGAAATGCCTGATCTCTCACAACACAAATTTCTTCTGACCAAATATGTGTTTACTGGGGACGAAGATCTTACGTAATTTCTAAGGGGTTAGTCCAGCGAAGAATCCACCAACGGCTTAGCTTTTAATGGGTTCGGGGTCAATTTGACTCACCACTGTCCGTACTGCAGTTACCCTTGAGAAAAATGCCAGTTGTGTAAAATATAGTTTTTTCTGTTTCACCCTGTATATAATGATCAGTTCGATCCACCAGTTATCCTCTTCTCTTGGTCCAGGTATTAACATAAAAAAGGGAGAGTTTTATGAGATCAGTATTATAGGCAAAACAAAATTAAAAGCTATGACGTTTGAATTGTCCAGCTACGTAGACAAAATATGAGTTAACACAAATTTACAGAGTAAATTGCAAACTAAACAAACTAGGATCGGTATCCTACAATATGTTAGGAAGTTGAAGACTTCAACTAACTTAAGTATTAATAAAAGTTACGTTAAATGGAAAAAAGACTAGTCCAGCAAATAAACTAGGTGTAGCTACGATAATAAACAAGTGAAGTAGGTATTCACTAAATGTTAAGATATTTTTGTACTAAAAGAAGTTAAGCTTCCAGAAAATAAAATTTAGAATGTCTGTATACAGACAGACAACTAGAAAGATAACGTAAATAAATATTTGCTAAATATAAAACAATATGATAGTTTTCAACTTGAAGGTAACGTTAAATTAAATTATTTATTAGTTCCTCCGAGAGAGGTTCTAAGGAATTGCAGATAAAGTTAAGTAAAGCTATATACTTGACTATATGTTTACTTTGGATAATTAAAAGTTAATCAAGTGCCAGATAACTAGGCAGGTATCTTTGCCAGAGAATTAGGCAAGGTTCCACTAGAGTAGCGTTCCTGAAGAAATACTAAGGAAACGTTCAAGTAAGCATTCGATATTTTAAATTTAGAAAAACCTTACGTTTCTGAGATCTGGTTGATAAATATATGCACTGGTATAAAATAATCCACCACAAAACAAATGCACCAAGTTAGATAATTTTCACAAAGTTCATAAACAAATAGGTTTAGTCCAACCAGATGTACCAATCTTCCAATGTCACCAGTCACCACTTTCAGAGTGCTACCAACGTGGCTAAGTGACCTAAAACATCAACAGGCAAAGACAGAAAACAACTAACTACGATACAAAATGGCGACATACGTTGCCAAGTGAATCTAAAATTTACAATAACCGAAAGTTAGTTTAAATTAACACCTGAAATTATTACAATATCAAAGTAATATTAGATAAATTGCCAGCAAGGCACGATAAATTGATACTAATCAATATTAATAATGGCTGTTCCAAAGAACAAGCAAGGTGAACTGATCACCAAAAAGCAAATTCGCCCAAGGCGTAAATTAAGATAATTACGGTACAATATTATTATGAAAATTACCTCAAAGGTACTTTAAATCAATATAGCAACTTTTTAAATAATGATTAGCATTAAATCACAAGATAATACCAGGAAACATATAAATTTTACCAGACCGCAGAATTATCGATGGTTTCAATCTGAACGCTGCACTAGTAAAAAGAAGGAAGCCTCGTTCTGTCCTCCTACCTAAACTCGGTTATAGTTTTGAAAGAGACAGACATTTGAGAGTAGAGTATGAGCCATAAAGATAGATAGATATTTAGTGCAAAAATCTGCAAAACCGACTTTTCCAGTAGAAATCTGGACTAGACTAGCAGAAACTTAATTCCTCGCGGAACACAACAAACTGGAATGAAATAGCTTGCAATTTCGTTACAAACTATGTATTAAAACATGTAAAATTATTTATGAAAAACAACATCGAGTAAATGACCGCCACGGCAAGCCAGACATTGACCAACTCTACTTTGAGCGTGTAACATAACTTTGCGCAATATTTCAGCTGGAATTTGCGCAATTTCTTCACGAATATTTGCCTTTAAGTCTTCCAACATTTGTGGGCGATTAATATAGACCTTATTTTTCAAGTATCCCTATAAGGAAAAATCTGATGCCGTCAAATCAGGGGAATGAGGCGGCCACACAATATCTCTATTTTTTGAGAGCAGCCTGGCAGGGAAAATATCTCTAAGAGCGACCGTTTCACGCGCTGTCTGGCATGTAGCGCGATCCTGTTGGAACCAGAAGTTTTCTATGCCAAGTTCTTCCAACTGCGATTGCAGAAATTCACGTATCATTGTTCGATACCATTCTCCATTAGCAGTAACTGCATTGCCCCTAGCATCTTCAAAAAATAAGGGTCCAATGATTCGTTCGGAGCATATTGCGCATCAAACAACGAGTTTTTGATCAAACGGCACGTTCTCTTGAATAAAACGAGGGTTTTCTATTCCTCAAAAATGATCATTTTGCTGTGTTGATACGACCAGGAAGGCAAAAATTTGCTTCGTCGCCCATTATCAAATTTTGCCAAAAATTGGGTTCTGCTTCCACTAAGTTTGTAATGATTTGTGCGTATTGCAAACGTAGTTTGAACACAGTTTGAATTTTGCATGGATACATATGCAAGTCTAAGTGCAAAATTCTTCCTAAAGTCCGCTCAGACAACCCTAATTGAGCCGGACGTCCTCTTGTGAAAGTTTTTGGTTCTGTCTCAATATCAGCCGGAACAAGCTCAATATTTTCGTTTGGACGACCAGAACGAGGTCTTCCAGTATGCTTTACATCAATTACTGTGCCATTCTGTAAAAGCGCATTTGCTAAACGCCGAATTGTTTCTCCGTGTGGAGCTTTTCGATCGGGATACGCTGTCCTAAAATCGCGTTGAGTTGAAATTATCGAGGAAAAGTTTTGAAAACACAATTTAACAATTTCTGCGCATTCTTGACGCGAATAATGCTCCATAACAAATTTCTGTATCTTTCTACTTTGATATAAAACTTCACTTTTAACAGTTGTCAAGGAAATAACAAAATTATAATAATATTCCATAGCTGAGTATATTTTGCCGCACCCTATATTTATTTATTTAAATAAAAATAATATTAAATTTATAATAAATGAATTACGAATTAAAATCATGAAAAAATGTATTTTATATTTATTTCTTTTTAATGAATAAATATAAAATACATTTTTATCATGATTTTAATCTATATATTACATAATTTGTTTAGTACTTGTTATGTTGGTCCAAATTGTTGTGTATATTTTTTTGTCTGTTTTAGAGTCCTGAGGATGCTGATAAATGTTAGCGGAACAGCGACTAAATTAAAAAATAGTTTTTCTGTTTTTGATTGATATATTCCCACTAAGTTGTAATATCAGTTTTCTAGAATTGGGATTTAAAGTCGCCATGAATACCAATGAATAATACAAACATAACGTAACATCAACAATTTTATTATGTCAAATTTTTAATGGTAGAAAGAACAAGAAATTAAGAATCAAACAGATGAATCATACAATGTAACTTATTATTTCAAATTAAAATTAATATTAATTAGTAATAATAGTAATTTTCACAGTTCCTAATATTTGGTAATTAGTAATATTTAGTAACATTTAGTAATATTTAAAGTGTAAAAATGTAAAGTATTTAGTAATATTCAGTAACATTTGGTAATATAAACGTCAAACAAAGATAAATAATGAATAATGTCAAACAAACACTTATCATAAATTCGGACTAAAATACAAAAGCTTTATAGTCAGTTATTATTCTTTAGTTTTTACATTTTATTATCTTGCAATAAAAATTCTGCCCGTTCATGTAAAAGATTTTATGTATCTCGAGGGTAAAGTGTGTTTTAGTCCCTTGCTGTTCATGCCGGGACTAAAACACTCACTTTACTCCTTTGGTGCATAAATAACTACTAATTTTATTTCTGGTTTAAACTCCTATTTTCAATTTTCTTTTATATTACCATAATTTTATAAATTTGTATGATTTTTCTTTAACTATTCTCTATTGCAGCACTGCGAAGTATCCCCGAGGCGGTTCCTTCGTATATACCTGAAGAAAAAGCGGCTGTTTTTTTCCAATGAATGAAAGTGAGAAATCGTCAAAACGATTTTGCACCAACAGTATTTTTAGGTATTACCCAATCACAGAAATATACATTTTTAAAAAATTACATATGCAATAATAATTTATTTAACGCTTACTGCAGTTGAAGTGCTAATTAATATACGCTATTGAACTTGACTTCATGCAAAACCTACGTTTAATGCGATAAAAAATAAGAGAATTAGTTTAAATATGGGGGAAAGTGTTGACTGTATACTGCTTCGTTACTACTAAGGGCCCGGTGTGATATAATGTGCAAGTGAATGTCCAATTCAGCAATAGTGCAGAGCAACTGTCTTTGTCGTCTATAGGTTTTCTATTAGTCTATCACTGTCTGCTATATTAATCATAGGTTTTACATGAAATTGCGTCCAGTAGTGTATATCTTAAAACTCCAAATCGTGAAATAAGTAATCTGCAATTGCAGGGCGCGTTAATTTAAGTTTAGGAGAACTTTTTGTTTTCTACAATAAGACTTTTTTGTATTTTATTATTGTTATGGATCTTTCTTATTTATTACAGTTGTAATATAGTATATTGCAGTTCTTAGTATTTCTAGGTACCGACTAATCTTTCATTTAATGTTTGTCTGGCAACTGAAGCTTTATCCATGGAACAATAGTTTATTTAGTAACATATTCTATAAGCTCTTAAGGTATAAATACTATTAAAAAAGAGATATATTCATATTGAATAAGGCGATAAATATTTTAAATCCATACCTGGGAAAATTTCAATAAAAATTTATGATACTAAGGCCCACCCCGCTTTAGCCACGTCAACGAAAAAGAAAAATATTTTCGGTTTATTTTTCACCCCATATTTATTCTTGTAAATTATATAGTGTAAATCTAATTGTAGGTGGTAATAGTGACGTGTCATATTTTAATATTTTAAAGTAAAAATCGGTTTCCCGTCGGTTTTAGTTCAAGCATGTTAATTACATGAATAGTAAACAATTATTCTTTCAAGGAATGTAGACATAGATTTAAATAAATAAACTAGATGATGTGGATTATTAAACTTTCATAGGGTGATATTTAATGCATGATTCTTTTTTTAACAGATTTTGGGATTGAAACATGGTTGGTTCCAAAACAATCAAAATAATTTCTTTATGAATTACATTGTAAAATGGTAACATAAGAGCAATTTTTAATTTGTAAATATTTTGTAATCTTTAAACAATAACAGAGTAATATTATTTTAATTATTCATATAAAAAAAGGCAGGGTATTAAATATTCGAAAATCCAACAATTTTGTTTAATTTTAAAATCAAAATGAATTCAGAAATCTACATAAATGAAGTCATTTTCGATTATTTGGTATACTTAGATTAATAGAAATTTTCGATGTTTAGATAGTCAAGGTTGAATTCGGAAAAGAATTCAACGGTACTGTTTACTGGCTATGGCTCATTTTAACATATTAAAATTTGTCAGGTCTCTGAAAGGCATAAATACCCTCTAAATCGATCCTTTACTTGAAATGTTGTGTTTTTATAAATAAAATTTGTAATATCTTCAAAATCGTTATTTTAAAAAAATACCAAGAAATAAAAATTACATTGAAAAATTAGGGTTGTGTGGAAAATTTCTAGCACAAATTTTCTAGTTAAAATTTTCCCTTTTATAGATTCCCGTCAATACTGGAAATTTTCCGTTTTGTGGAAAGCAGTTAAGCAATCTTAAAATATATGTAAATTATCTGTTTGGCGATGATTGTCAAAACTGCCTAAAATGCCAGTCGTATAGGTTTTTACATTTTCTTTTAATTAATTATCTTTGTCTCAATAGGGAACTTGCCTATAATTTTAAAAATAAAAATAATACTAAAAAACATAGCGTAACGTTGTAATAAAACGTGTACTTCACAAAAAAATAAGATTTCTAATTCCACGCGATCAGTATGAAGGATCTAAACAGCGATAAAATTGAAGTGGCCCGAAACGAGCTACTATTGACTGTGACGTCACACCATACAATATTCGGTAGTCGTCGCGCCGGGAAGCAACACAATCAGATGTTTACCAATTCCAATTCCAATTTAAAATCTTTATTCACAATTAAGTAGATTATTTACAACTTGTATGGCGTACAGAGTATGATGTATATTAATATATAAATACATATATACAGAAAAAAAGAAAACTAAAAATCAATTCATTCACAAAATACTTAAAAATAATGATACAAACAAATTAACAAAGTATGACATTCTATATAAACATATGTACAATATGGTGTTATTAGACTGTGGTTGATTTGTTAGTGACTGTTCTGATATAAATATATAATTGTGTTTTATAGTACCGCTTATTGTAGTTGTACAGATATTTTAAAATGACTGATCAAGGTTTTTCAAAGGGCCAATCTGATAATTTGCCTAAAGTGGATATGTTTAGCATGGCATCTTTTATACAAAATAGTGAAAGTTTTTCCCTTGGAGAGGCCCGCGGGGTCAAGGCAGAGAAGTATGTATTTTTTTAGCTTTTAGTAATAATTTATAAACATAAAATAGTTATGACTTGATCACGGAATAAAAAAGAAATAACTACAAAATGCTTAGTCGCAACTGAGCATTTTTAGCAGACTTAGTCTTATGTTTGAAAGAATTTAGGGTAATTCTTTACAACAGCCACTTCTATATTTTTCGTGTTTTTTTTTTGTACACACGCGTAAAGTGTCTCTATAGAAGACATTTGCTGCAAAGGAAATGTTGCGCAAATGTATAATTACCTATCGTAGGTATTTTCGTACTATGTTTTGGGGCAAGGGAAATAAGTGATTGTGTCGTGTTATCATTCACATAATAGATAAATGTAAGATTTGAATAGAATAAATTAAAGGACAAGGGAAAGGTATTTGCAATATACTATATATACTGGAGGTAAACATTTTACTCTTCGCAGACAGTAGTGTTATTGAACTTTTATATAATTGTTGCACATTCTGTAGGATACTCTTCGCAGTTTTTTGAAAAGAATCTTGTGTTTGTCTTATAAACTTCATTCTTACAATACCTAATGTATTGACTACATATTTAATTTTCTCTCCCGATGGTGCCGACTGTATTGGCGAAACGCGTGGCAGTATATTTTATAGTATAAACTAAGATTCATTCTTACAATACCTAATATATTGATCACATATTTAATTTTCAATTTTTTTTCATCTCCCGATGATGCCGACTGCGTACGCGAAATTCGTGGTAGTATATTTTACAGCATTTTGGAGTCTATAGAAAATTACTTCAATTTTAGTAGCACATTGAAAATTGCAACCCTCAGTAGATTCATATTTTTAAATAAAATGTTCTATAACTTTTTTATTTACTATTTGATTTTTTTCAAAAACAATGGATTTCTTCCTCTAGCTAACACTAACTTATAGCCCAAATTTCAATTCGATCGGACTTTTCTTTCTTTAGTTATCGTGCTTACAAGAAACGTGACGGACGGACAGACGGACAGACAGGTGAACAGACGGACATTTTGAAAGTTGTTCAGAATTCGATGACGAACGAAATGATTTTTTCTCTGCGAGCGATATTAACGATTTTAGAAATGTCCCGATCAAATGCAATATACTCTTCGTAATCGTATTTGCGAAGAGTATAATAATAAATAGCTGTTTACTTTCGCACCAGGAAATTACCTTAACTTAGTATCACTAAATTACATTCTATCTACTAATCTTATTTTCTAACATTGTATACACATTCTTTCTTTAATCCTACCCTAATTAAAATTCAATAATTCGGAATTCGGAATATTTTATTGCCCGCCTGCGAAAAACTAGTAGATAGACATATAGTATTTAATAATGTACTTACATTAAAATGATCTTCACACGCATGTAGAGCTACTGCTCTGTGAAATGTCTTTTTCATTTCTTCTACACGCTTTTAGCCATTTTGATCGACGAATCTTATCTTCTGGCAATATTATAAATATTTTATCTGGCACGTATTCTTACACAACGGTACAATGCAATATTTAAAATAAGGAGTTTTTGTTTCCATTTTAAGTACTTATACACTTAAAATTTATGGGGATGCTGGTATTTTTATGGCTGAAATCAAGCGGTCGAGTGCTGGGATCTCCGTCTTCGCTTGTAAATTGTATGGTGTGATGTCACGACTACTCTCGCGCTTTTGAACCTGTTTTAAACGGTTCGCTCGCGCGCGAAACTTTAATAATTTATAACAAATTTATTATTGGGAATTTAGGCGTCATATTTTGCATATATTATTTTTTAGTATTGTAGAACATTTTTATGAAGTAAAAAAAAAAATTTGCAAGTTCCCTATTGCTTTGTATTATTTTATTTTGCTGACAAAGATTAAATGTGATTTTTCCACAATGCATCTTTGTCCACTTTTAGTACCTATATATTGTCGTCTTTTGACGCATGAAGTGATTTCCTGTTTGACCGGAAGTGACGTCACTTTTTTTATTTAAGTAGCAACCCTAATTTTTTTTTCGACATATCAATAGAGAAAACAGTTCTCTGCACATGCGTTTCTAAAAATTTAAAATCGGATAAAAATTTCCCACTAACGGCCAATTTCACTTGCACCCATTGAATGGGATAAAACAGAATCCTAAAGAGAAAGTTTGGACAAGTTGGCCATGGAATAAGTCTAAAACATTACAATATTTACATATATTTTCAAAGGAAACTATCGTATTTTACAAATATCGTATTTTACCTGACAAGCGGTGCACTTTTTCCAAAAAAAAAAAAAACAACAACCGATATTCTTGACACACCATTATGAAAAGTACCAGTCTTTACTTTCTCAACGATACATAGCAAAAGAAATACTATTTTCTTTTATCAAAAGATGACAATTTATAGGTAATAAAAGTATATGAAATTTGATTGAAATCAGTTAAAAAAATAAGGAAGTTAACCGGCATGCACCTTTTTTGAAATTCATCCGGTATGTATTTTCCATGATATGTGCAATAGTGCACATAAAATATATTTCCTAATTTTCGTAGGATTTTCCAAACGATCTTAGTTACTTTTTAGTGACATTCAGTCATGATTTTAAAATTTTGTGTTTTAAAGTTACAGTTTATTTAACCGTAATAACCATAATAATGTCAAATTGAACATCAAGGAATAAAATTTTTCATTTATAGCCAATGAACAAATGATAACTTTTCTTTCTGACATTAAAACGGAAGCTAATGTTGTTGACAAAATAAACATTAAAATGCTTATACATATACTGCTATCCTATAACCATTTCATACATAACGAATGTATTCTACATAAATATTATCCACAATGCTGGGAACATGCATATGTGCTACCATTGCCAAAAATATCACAGCCGCCGGCGGACTTTAAGGATTTAAGGAACATTTGCATTTTACCCACTGTTTCTAATGTTATGGAAAATTTTTTTAGATTTTCAAATTAGAAATCACTTAAATAAATTCAATATCATAGCAAAAACGCAATCAGGATTTCGTCCATGCCATAGTTGTGTATTAACTGCATTGCTAAAAGTGGTTGATGATATCTGTCGGCAACCGATAATGGAAAATTAACTGCTTTATCTCTATTCAAAAGCTTTCGACAGAATTAATCACGAACTACTCTTGGTAATGTTACATTACTATAGTTTTAGTTCAGATGTCAATTCTCTTTTCTTAATCTCTATTTCTCAATTATCAAAAATGTTATCATATAAAACTTAAACGCACTGTGTGTTATTTCAACAGGAAAATGCCACCAAGAGAACTACAAAAAGTGAAAACCAATACAAGTCATAACATCGGCACCCAGGAGGGCCTAGCCGCATTCAGATGGTACTGTCAACCTGGTGGACCTTCTACACTGCCCTAACGTGCAGTCTACTTGTCTATGTATTGTTCATTTCTGATTTGTGTATATATTTTATTTTTGTATTGTATGTGAATTCCTAAATGAAATATAGTAGCTTTAATTAGATATGCATAGAAATAGGCAATAAATCTTTTAACCTGGAATTGGAATTTAGTTCAGATGCGGAGGCTTTGATAAGTAGTTATCTCAGTGATAGGAAGCAAGAAGTGATTCTAAATAATAAGAAATGTCGGGAGCATATTGAAGGCAACGGTGTACCTCAGGGAACTATCTTAGGTCCGTTAATGTTTATTTTGTACACAACTAACTTATGTAACTCCCTACGCCATTGCCAAGTTCACTCTTATGCAGACGACATGCAACTTTACCATTCATTTTCCAAAAATAACCTTCATACAGCGTCAATTGATATAAATAAAAATCTTGAATTTCTTATAAAACCTCACAAAATATCTGCCTAACTGTAAATCCTGCAAAGAATTCAATTATGCTGTTTGGTCTGCAGAAATTACATGAAACGTGTATGGCACAGCTAAATATAATTGTAGAAAATGAGAAAATAACATTTAGTGACGTCACAAGAAATTTAGGTCTGCACATTGATCATTCTTTAAGATCATGTAAATTTAAACTTAAAAAAGGCATATAGTAACTTAAAACTCATATATGGGTGCTCTTTAATTGACCGTAAGTCAAAAATAATGCTTTGTAACTCACTTGTCCTGTCGCACTTTAACTATGGTGACACATTTTATGTAAAATTATTTTTAAATATGGATGTATGTGACATTTATATATTTGTGCGCATATATATATATATATATATATATATATATATATATATATATATATATATATATATATATATATATATATATATATATATATATATATATATATATATATATATATATATATATATATACATATACATACATATATATATACATATACATACATATATATATACATATACATATATATATATATATATATATATATATATATATATATATATATATATATATATATATATTGTGTGTGTGTGTGTGTTTATCTATGTACGCGTAATTTGTATGTACATGCGGATTTATTTACACATTAATCTAGATGTAACTCATTTATCTCATGGTATAAATCTAAATTAACGCAGGTATCACCCCAACGTCGCCGTTTTCATAGCTTGTAAAATTTAAAAATCTCTATAAATTATAAACTATAGAAATAGAGACATTTGTTATTGTTATTATTATCATTATTATTATTATTAGAAATATTTCCTCTAGGCAGCTTTGTGGAATGCATAATGAGCATTTATCCTGAATATATTCAGCCAGTATAAACAAAATTTTCTACAATGGACAAGCAAAAACGAAAAAATGTGAGTTAAACATAAAAGGACACACATCTGTCCCGCATAAGTCCTCCGCCTCTTGGATATTGTAAGTTAACGGCATCGTTGAAGAGGCGGAGAACTTCGTCCTAAGTCATTCTTTGTTTACAGGACTTCACAAACACACTTTTATTAATTAAATAGTTGTTGGTACGCCGCGGTTCAATCAAATAAAGTAATACCATTAAAACAAATAAACAGCTGTCAAGTGAATTTAATTCTGTTTATCGAGAGGTGTGCCCACTAAAACACAAACAAAACAGTTTGGAATTGAATTAGTTTACGCGTTTATGAACATGTCTTTATGATCTTATCGCTTCACTGCTCTCTGTTTTTATTAATTTAATAGCATTGTTTTTCAATTAAAGGAAAAACCTCCGGGGAATTTTATAAAGTTTTGGTGAGGTTTTTAGCGCCGAACTTGTTTGTATTTGAAGGAGCCCTAGAGCATCTCACGCTGAGGTTTTGTTGTACAGTGTTTGTGGTTTGTATATTGGCCTATTCATAAGAATAAAGAAATACCCACGGGGATATAATTGAATTTGTTGAGTAAAACGATGCAGCAAATAATAACGAGGGCAAATTAATGTGATTATAATAGTGTTTGAAGTAATAAATTACCTAATTTTAAGAGTATAAATTATACTCAAGCTAAGTCTCTTGAATACTACAGTAAGCTCAGCAATGTAACGTAAATTATAGACATCATATTCCAGGAAAAATAAGCTATTTATCTCATTTTATGGACATGGTAGATTCATACTTCATATCCTCACAGAGTTGAAGTTCTCTATTGGCTATTTCTTGTTTTCTAACATTTTATTGCTATCAGTATAGATAAATTTTGTTCTTTACTTTTGTTACTTTTTAGTTTTGCTAATGATTAGTTCTATTTAGTGTGCAAATTATATTAACAATTTAATTGTAATTATTGTTTAATTCTCTCTCTGGCATACACATTTCTGTACATCCATTTTTACAAACTTAATGATACATTTAATTGGAGCTAGATGATAAATAATAGAAAAAAAAAAGAGAAAAAGAGAAATAAACCAAAAAATAAGTGGTTAATTTAATATCACTATCACAACGAGTAAATATATTAACCTTTCACTTTTTAACATAAGATCTGTTCATTCAGAGTTTAACATATTTTCTGAAATGGTTGTTGAGGAGTCTTTTGATGTACTGAGATTATCCAAAATATTGAACCCTACTTTCTCTGACTCTGATATGCGTATTCCTAATTATAAAATAATTCGAAACGACCGCAATGGAAGAGGGAGGTGGTGTTGCTTTCTTTGTTAAAAATGTCTTTAAAGTAAATATTTTAGATACTCCACCTTTGAATAATGATGAAAACATTCTTGAATCTTTACCCAAACATATTTTCTTATTTGCGATTTTTAAAGATATCCATCTTTAAAAATCGCATATAAGAACATATGTCTGTGTACACTGTACAGACCACCTGATAGTAATTTTTAACAGTGTTTGGAACATTTGGAAAATATTTTATTTAACTTTATACCTGAATTTCATCTGGTTATTTTTGGTGGTGATTTTAATATTGATATATCTGATTATTACAATTATTATAATACACAGTTACAAAATTTGTTAAATAAATACAATCTTTATCAAATAATTTCGAAACCCACACAGATAACAGAAAGTTCTAGTAAAATCATTGATCACATATAGTTAGTTACATCTAGTAGTAGTGAGCTTATTGGTGGTACTAACGTTATAGGCATGGAAAATATCTGTGATCAATCCCTAGTTACTTCTACTCTTAAAATCGACAAAGAAAAATAATAACAAATTTTCCCCACGTATAGAGATTTTGCTAACTTCAACTATGACTCTTCTTGACAGACTTGAGATTAATTAACTGGAATTATATCTAGTCCCTTCAGAATGTTGATGAAATTATTGAATTTTGGAATGCTAATGTAATTTTTTTTGTACGATTTCCATGCCCTGTACAAAACAGTTAGGATTACAAAACCACCAGTTTCATGGCTAACAGACAACCTAATGATGAAAATAAAAAAAGAAAACACTGGTTAAATATAGGAAAGCAAAAACCGAGCTTTCTTTATGAATATAAAGAGATTAGAAATTTTGTACATTTTTCAATCAAACTGGGAAAAAATGTTTATTTTCTGCACAAATTTCAGACTAATCCTAAAGAATTTTGGAAAACTAAAGTATTTGAACGTTAGTAATATTAATAGTTCTGTTTCTTCTGACATATTTGAACCAAACACATAATGATTTTTTCATTAACAGCGTGCCGCAAGTAATAAATATTACAATAATCCCTATACAAACAAATATAATGGAACATATGCTCGATAACAACAAGTTCTCGTTTTTAGAAGTTTCACCCAAAAAAGTTGAAAAGGCTTCCATTACATAAAATCAAATGCGATGGGATTTTATAATGTTGACCGTAAAATATTAGACTTATTACTTCCAGAGCTTAATGAAGTGTTAACTTTTCTAATTAATTTAGTGTCTTTTGACCTGTGTATTTCCCAGTACTAGGAAATATGCTAATATATGACCAATTCCCAAAAACACCAAACCTACGACTCTAACTCATTTTAGGCCTATCAGCATTTTGCCTATAGTATCTAAAATTTTAGAAAAAATAGTTGCTAACCAGATTAATAAGTTTTTATCAACAACAAAAATTTTACCACCAACTCAATCAGGGTATAAATCTCACCACAGCACTACAACTGCTCTGCTTCATGTTACCGATGAAATATGTAAAGTTACTGATCAAAACACGTGCTTAATTTTGCTTGATTTTAGTAAAGCATTCGAGACATTGGACCTTGACGTTCTTTGAAGTAAGCTCAAACATTTCGGAGTTAGCGATTCTCCAGATTAATTTTTTTTATAATTACTTACGAGAAAGATATCAAAGAGTTTGGTTGAGATCTATTTTTTCTAATTTTAAGCCATTACTCAAGGAGTGCGACTATCTTAGAACCTTTGCTATTTTCTATATATAATGCAGATTTTAATTCTTCTCTTAATTTCTGTAATATTCACCAATATGCAGACGATACTCAACTTTATTTTTCCTTTCGGATGGATAGACTTAGAGATTCTGTGGAAAAAATTAACTCTGATTTAAGAAGAGTTGCTGAAATATCTCAAGATCATAACTTAGTACTGAATGAATCTAAAACTGTTATTTTGCTCTTTGGACCACATAGGTAAGATGTAATAAATTTTCCTAATTTTCAAATTAAGCCAACAATGAAGTTTTAAACACTAGTGTATCTTCTAAAGATCTTTTATAAATGTGGACTTAAGGTTCTCCAAACATGTTGCCATATAGTACAAAAAATCCTGTGCAAAATTAGAATTAAGCTATATAGAGCCTATCTAGGCGTGGATGTGAAACTAAAATTATGCGAATCTGTAATTCTTTCTTATATTACTTACTGCGACGTAATTTATTGACATGCCTTAACAAATAGGGACAAGAAAAGCTTAAAAAGATACAAAATGCTTGTGTAAGATTCTGTTTTGATCTCCGTAAATTCGTTCACATATTATCCAGTAAATTTTTAGAAACTAAATAGTTAAATCTAAATAAAAGATTTCTATGTATAAATCCCAACTTCCTGAATATTTATTTAAAAAGCTAGTAACTAGTGATGCACACATCAATGTTCCACTCACTACTGTAATTTATACATAGTGCCCAAACACAGAACTGCTATATTTGAAAGAGGATTCTCTTACAATGCAGTCAGTATATTTAATACCTCAGAATATCAAAAATTCCCAACAAGTTGTTACTTTCAGAAGACATGTCAAAGACTTAATATTATCTGGTAGAGTGCTTAGTAATATTACGTAATTTTTATTATTATTTTTTTTATCAGCTTTTCTTCTATTATTGTACATTATAGTTTTATATTAATTTCTTTTTTTCTCTCTTAACTGTTTTGTTTATCAAAATATGTATTACGCTTGATCATACATATATTATTGAAATATTAACTCTATGGCTATGATGGCTGGGAAGTTTCTCATAAAATTTTTTGGAATTTCAATATTTAGCTGTAGATGACTGAGTTCAAATCTAGAATAAATGTCTTTTTTAATAAGAAGAATGCAACAATAATAAATTTGTAAGACATGAAAATACAATTTTCAATTATTTGGTAGATACGTATGAAACATAGAAGTACTGTAGTTGTGGAATATAATTTTAATAATCTAAGAGTAATGCAACAGAAACAAGTGTTTTATAAAAATTGTTCAAATTGGTTTTCACAAATTTTGACGCACGTATAACAACGACCTTGTAGTTGGCGACTTAATACCAGATGGACATTTTCTTTGGACCAATGGCGAGTATTACGCCGATTGAAAATGCCACTACTGCTAATATGGTATTCGTTGGACCACTGATCTTGCAAAATTTGGATTATCACAGCACACATTCAAATACCATTCGCAAAAATTTGATCTTCTTTCAGTATCAACAGGATGCAGGTCATACTAAATTTTTATTTAGTAAGTAGGGTGTTTATGTTTTTTTACATTTTTTGACCTTTCGACTTAGGAACACCGAGTTCAAGCGTATTTCTCTTAACGCGGTTGTGGGGTTTTGTTCGACGTGTTCTAAAACATTCCTGGTATCGCCGTCATCATCTTTCTCGTGCGTCCTTGTTCTAACTTTTTCAAATGCTCCAGTTTTGGAAATTGTATTTGAGTCTTCTGAAAATTGTTCAACTGACGACAGTTGGGATACCTAAACAAAATATTAATCAATTCTTAAGTAACAATTTTTATAATATTACTTAACTACTACCTATACTTATATTTCTTAAAATTATTATGCAACATATAAATTTATTACCTACAATAGCATTACTTGTCTGTTCTGATACAGCTCAGTTGCTTTATCTATATTTTTTCTGCATTCTATAAATGCAGTTAGCATGTCACATCTTTCAGTATTCTCAAATTTGGGCATTTTTATCAGTCAAATAAACACATCACCACGTACATAAGTTATCATAGTGACAATAATGCTATTTATTTTTCCGCGCCACCTTGTTTTTTTTTTATAAAAATCACTTATGTAATTGTCAAGACAATAGGAACCCATAACTTATGTCATATCTTAGAAAAGCATAAAATATAAGCTTTTTTGAAATCATGATCAACTATTTTTCATTGAAAACAAATACTAGTGTCTCTTGTGGAGAAAAATGTAGTTGGCTGGGACTATTTTTCTCTCTAAAATCCAATTTTACATTAAATTTTGCTCAAAATTTTTTTTACCGCATCTAAAAATGAAAAAAAATATATAAAAATCAATTTTGAGAGCGCGAAAATAGGAAGAGTTATCGTGATGGGGCCTTTATAAATAGAACTACCTCAAAAAACGAGGTAAAGAATGTGCAATCCATTTCGCTCTATCTGTTTCAGAAGTAGTCAAAACACTCTGATCATAAACAATTTGGGACACACTGTGGCTTCGTGATAGAGCGGTAAGAATATTTGCCTCTCACTCAGGAGTCCCGGGTTCGATCCTCGGTCGGGGAGCTTGGATTTACTCTAGACCAAAAATGAATCCTAGCTAAGTCAGACATTGGATGTGTCCATTATCTTTAAAATGTGTAGCCCTCTCCCATACAATGTACCTCAAAGTACGTTCAGGGATACAGGAGGTTGTATTACCTGTGGTTTTAATTTAAATTTAATTTATACAGCCATATACACACTGAAGACTTTCTATTTAGCAGATGAAGCAAATGCATTTATTGCCTATAAAACAAATACCATGATAAAATATGTATCATATTTTTGAATATATCCCCTTAATAAATCTAGTATATCCATTTTTTCTACTTTTGTTTTGAAGCATATATTTTTCTGATTTTGTGCAACCTTTTATCAATAATGAATTATGATGTTCGTGAACAAAAGCCTTCTCAAATTAATGTGTAGTCAAAACCAAAATGTGTATTAAAATTTCACAAAAGATAACAGCAAAGTAATTAACTAATTCAGAGCTCTTGTTCATTATAGGTATTGTTAGACTTAAATAAAACGCAATACTTGTAGAAGTTAATTGTCATCTATTTAGTTATTCTTTGGATTATTATTTTTATATCGATTTCAATACCATAATTTTTGTGCGTTAATGGTACAAAAACTTTTTTTGGAAGGATTGCCTGTTGACTTAAGTGTAATAAAAACTTCTTAATTTAATAATAATTTCATTTTATTACATAATATTCCATCTCTACTACTTTTATATAATAACAATTATGGTTAGTTTTGTCCGGTACATAATAGAAATATTCTTTAAGCAGCTGACACCTATCGGTATGCAGGAGAACTTCCTATATTCAGCAGTACAATGGGTTATCCTCCAGGTACCGTTCCCATTGATTATTATAATCAAATATTTTCGGGAAGACATAATGATATATTTTCGATACTATGATATACACACACAACTTTTTATACGTAGTTGCTGTCGGAAATCTCTAAATACCAATCGAGCAATCGAAATGTATTATCATGACAATAATTGGACTCGATTCCTTTTAAATTCATTATAATAATGACTAATAAGTAGGTAGAGAGGACATTATTTTTTCATAATGACATTTGTTATTGCCATAATTATTGTTTATTCCGGACACATTCTGAATTTAAATTACCTGATTAAATTTGTAATTCAACAAAAGGTTGATGATTTGATTTAAAAATTTTTGTAGATGTGGGTTTAACGTGCAATTTTAATAATTTTATCTGTGGCAAAAAATTACATTTGCATGATATCTCCATTGGAATTTTGCGAATTTTGATTATGTTGAATACTCGCTCAATTATATATACATTAATGTAAATAGATTCTATTTTAATGACACCCATGATTTTATTACTAAAGATGTGATTTTCAGAATAACATTCGATTTACAGATAATTTATTTATGGTAATAGGAACAAAAATGTAAATAACGATTATACTATTAATAGCTAACTTTTTTGTAAAAAGGATATACCACACTTGGGGTTATTCTGGTACACCTTGAGGTATGTATTATATATGTAC
The DNA here is from genome assembly GCA_029963845.1 of Rhamnusium bicolor. NCBI lineage: Eukaryota > Metazoa > Arthropoda > Insecta > Coleoptera > Cerambycidae > Rhamnusium > Rhamnusium bicolor. The sequence goes on from JANEYF010000845.1 coordinate 774,301, forward strand.
AATATGGAAAAGAAAAGTATCACAAAATGATTATAACTTTTATATTTTCCTGGCCTTCAATTAACATTATTACATGTATTGAAACAAATTTATAAATGTAATAAAAAACAGTATTTGACAAATTTGTATTCTGCTTATATCAAAATATATTGAAAGGTTCTCATATTGCCAAAAATGCATTAATCCACTCCCTTAAGAGGGCTAATCGAACCAGTGTTTGTAAGGTAATTTTTCAAAATTTATTTCTTCCATACGGTTTGGTCAAATTACACCAAATTTGGAGGATCAGTAGTTGAAAGTGTACTAGAGGGTACATGTATATCTATTTTAATTAATTTTCACTTTATGTAGGGAAAATTTATACTGTAAATATAAGTGAAATTTGAACGTGATTAGCTCCTGAATTATGATATCAATCGGTATAATTCGAGGTAAAATTCATACATGTTTTCTAGAATGAATCTTCATAATTATGCTCGGCAAGTTTCAAACTTTTATTCCGTACTATTTGGTTAAAATGAATTTTCTAAATAAGTATCTTTGTTACTACAAATGGAGCAAGGAAGTGTTACCTCTATCGGGAATCGCACCTCAATGAAGTCGGTGAATAAAACATCCAGTGAAGGTATAGTCAAGAGCAAAATTATTCAGCGCCGCATGTATAAATACTTTTTAGAGAGTGACACAGCTATCCGAAGCTTTTTTCCCGACTAGGCCCCTTAATTGTCAAACATTTCAATAATACTGAAAACGTCTCATATCATACATTTTCAATTTTGACGTCCTTCTTCCCAGATAACTGGATAAATTCCGAGATTCTCCCATTTTCAAGATAAGTGGTAATATGATATGTCAATTACTATAATTTGCAACTTTAGCAAGATATTTGAAATTATTCTGCATTTCGTAATCTGTGATCATACATCGAGCCTGATATAACTTGACCAACAAGGTTTTATGAAAAGTAGATCCACGACAACGAGAAAAAATCATCAATAACTTCGAAACAGACTATTTAAACGTCAAAACATCCCATTACATCTATAATTGTTCTAATAATAATATAACAATCAACTTTGTTAATGAAGTAAAGAAATAGGCGTTTTTTTAGTAAAACGATTATGTTATTTTGTTCCGTCATCTGAGAAGCAATGTTCCTAACTTATTCAAAAGTGTCTGAATTTTCCTCACTCACACGATAATTGCCACTTTCGACACTACATGAAAATAACTATATTTCAAATTTAATTTATGCGCTATTTCATTAATTTTCAGCCTACTATATGAAATAAATAGTTTCATTTATGTTGTGATTTCTCGTAAGTTCAAACTTCTTATTCATAGACATATTTACCCATCCAATCTCCATTCAGTTTAACAACAGTTGCAAAATGTTCATTTAGTATGTAAAGTAGCCGTCGTTCGAAAGAATGCTTTAAAATTAGCAGTCTAAGTTATTGTAGTCTTCAAATAGGACGAACAATACGCCCGCGGGCGTATTTTGACCGCCGATAGGCGTTTAGGGGTGTCGAAAGGCGGCAGAATTTCTGATGGTTTATCAACTTGACGTAATAATATAGGTTTTACATGTGTGCCAATAGTACTAACGTCCTGTGTAATTTATCACACACACATATGTTTTGTGTGGCAATGAATGGTTGTAGACTGAATAACTATGGAACATTACTTCAGAGAAAAGAAAAGTGGACGTAATTTATTAAATTTATAAATATTTAAAAAAAATTTCTTGTCAGTAATAATACATTAAGATAACAATTATATTCAAAATTGTCTAGATAGTTGGCATAAAAACGAAAAGAATTATTCTGTTTAGAATTTTTACAATTTAAATTTAGGCTTAAATTATACACAGTTTTATAGTCTAATGCACATAGCAACGTAGATGTAACATAATAGAAGCCTAAATTATTATTAATTCAAATTACTATTAAAAATTGTATCATTAATAGCATGGTAGATTGCCGAACTTTATTTATATAATTCATTGAAAACTAAACTATGCAACATTATAAAAGTTGTGGTGAAAAATTTTGTTCAATTTTAAAACGAAAAAAACATTCGATTGGCATGAACGATATCAAGTCTGTTTTCAGTGTTTTTTGGCTGGATCTTTCAGTAATTTACCTTAATGACAAGAATCCCAAGAAACCACAAATAAAGGTTCTACATGGTGATATATAAGACAGTGCAAAATTGCTATGACTTCAACGTTACTCCGTTTTTCCATTTTTTTTTATCAGCTCCGGTGCCAGAATCATGAAGTTTGGTGTTTTAGCTCGGTAGTTTTTTGAATTTTTCGGATCTGAAGTATAATAGCCACGATATGAATTTTTATTTGGAATGATGCATTCAAGTTATATCGTCTAAAAAAATCGCACTTATGATGTTAACGAGATGCCTACAATTATTCTCACAAATACGGTCAATGGAGAAGTATCACGGTAAAACAATAATACTCAAAATGCTAACAATAACAATACAATAACAGTGAGGTAGAAAGCCCAACTAAACGATGCTTGATAATTATTCTTCAGTACTTGGTAGGGTCTTCTTTTGCTTGGTCTAGAGCCGCAACCCATCTGGTCATTCCTTCCACCAATTTTCTGAGGAAGTTCTGAAGAATAGGTTTCCATTCTTCCTGAATTGTAGTCGCCAATTCATTTAACCTTTCCATTTGTCCTTCCCTGTATTTCATTTTTCTTTTCAATCTACTCCAAAATGCTCAATTGAATTCATATCTGGAGACAAGGGTAGTCAATCCATTATTTTCTCAATACTATGATCCCCCAAAATTCATTGAGGATGCGAGCTCGATGTGGTCGAGTGTTATCATTAACTAAAATGAAATTGTCACCGACATTTTGCGAGTCCTGGGACCACAATATCTCTAATGCACAAATCCCTATATCCTTCATCAATCATGATCTCTCTTCTCAGTATCACCAATTTACTCTCCCCAGTCATTGTTATCCCTCACCAAACGGTCACTCCTCTACCTCAAAAAGTCACTCTTGGCTCCATGTGCTGTTCAATATATCTTTCATTTCTCTCTCACCGTACCAAAATACGTCCATCTGACCTAAACAAATTGAACTTATTTTCAATGAGCTATTCGGACTATTCCCCAGTTTTGGTGTGCTTGTGCCCATTGCAGGCAAGTAACCGGATGTTGTGGCACACGGTTAGTCTCCTACCCCGAAGTCCAACTTCGTGCAGTCTTCTTTGAATTGTCTGGTTTGACAGCTGGATTGCTCTTCTTATGTAGCTATATTAACTGGCCGTAGTTTGTCGCCTCTGTTTTCCCCTATGACAGTAGTTGATGTCTCCTACTACCAAACGGTGAATTGTTCGGTCGATTGACCTGGTGGTAGTCCCTAAAAAAATTTGCTATTTCGGGAGTTGTGTTACAACACAATTTATTGCAAAGTGACATGTCGTTAACATGAAAAGTGCGACATTCTTTAATACGATGGAATTTGAATTTATCATTCCAAATAAAAATTCATATCTATACTTCCGATCGGGAAAATTCAAAAAACATTCCGAGGAATTTTGGCACCAAAACTGAATAAAAACTGGCCAAACGAGACAATGTGAAGTCATAAAAATTTTGCAGTGTTTGATATTATATCACCTTGTAGAAACTTTACTTGTAGTTTCTTGAGAGTCATATCAATAAAATAAGTTACCAAAAGATCAATCCAACAAACACGGAAAATAGATTTGATATCGTTCAAGGAAATCGAAAGTTCTTTCGTTTTAAATTCAATTGAAATTTTCCGACGCGACGTTTATAATGTTGCGTAGTTTATATATAATTTTGAATTTTAATAACCTGAAATTTAAACGTGGATTTATTTAAAAGAATTTTGTATGAGGCTTTTATGCTAATTTTGCTTACAAAACTCTCGAAGAGGTTTTGGCCATTTTCCTGTACAAATTATATTTTGTAAGGATAACTTCCTAATAAATGAATATATTAGGTTTTGCAAATTACCTAGCTTGGTTTTCTTAATTTTTTATTGTTCTATTGAACAAAAATTTATATGTATGCACAATGACACAGTAAACAAAAAACTAAGAGCTTTATTCACATATAAAAATAAATGGAACTTTAATGCTGGATATATTTTATAAACCATCGTATTCATATTAGTTTAAATCTCGGTTTTAATACATATCATAAACAAAAAACAAAAAATATCTGCTAACACAAAACAAACTAAATAAAATCAGTTTGCCGACCAGCCATCAAAAGGCGCATTCCTTATTTTGACTGGCGAATCTTTAGTTTTTAAAAAATAGTGTTTGCAACATGTTACTAAAATTTTATGTCGTATGTATCAACTAGTTGTACCTGTATAAATTATATTCTTGGTTATCAAACAAAAATATATAATTTATTTACCTTGAGATCATTTTATTACTTTCAATTATAACTGACCCGAGAATAATTACAAAATCAAAACTAATTGTCTGTAAATAAATTTTGTAACAATAATAAAACCAGGCATATTCTTTTCCTACTTAATACCGGATCCTAAGAGAATACTACTATATTTTTTAAAATGCATATATGTTTAATAATAAGTTGTTTAAGAAAAAAATTGTGCAAAATTATAAGGTAAGTGATCGTAACAAATGTGAACTATGTATAAATACCCCATAACGGATTGGATCCTTAAAACAGCTGCCTATGACCTTATGTTAAAGCTAAAATATACATGCATCACATAGGAAAATAAAATCGACATAGCCGTGACAAATATTGTTAAATAGAAAGAGGCGTACATATTTTATATTCGAAAAACATTGTCGAGCCAACTAACGTACCATGACATTTGCAGATAAAAAATTGTTGTTTGTTACGTCAGTGGGAAATATGGATTACATGTCATTTCATAAATAATAATATTTTACATGCTCATTGAGGTTATATTTGTATAATGTATATACTAATTTATATGATTTTGAAAATGAATCTGTTTACTAGAAGATATTTCCCATTGGAAGTGTGTACGAACTTTTATATACATCTCTCTGAGGATGGTAGGATGGTAAACAAATTTCAAATTATCGTGTGTTTTTTATACTCATGAGGTAAATTTTTCAGAAAATTCCACCTATCTCTCTTCTAGACAGCCAGTTTAACATCCTAAGAACATAGACGAAATTGATTGCAATTTGCTTGTAAACATGAATATTGGAACAACATTGAACATCAAATTGTTTATTAATAGACGCGTAAAGCGAAGATAAAATTAATGCTATTATGCGAATTGTGTGATAGTGGTTGTTCGATTTGACGGACAGTAAGTTGCTCTTTGAGGAGGTATAGAAATAGGTAATAGAAAAACTGAATAAGTTACTTTCGTGAACACTACACTCATAGTTATAAAGCTTAGAATAGTTTTGAAACGAATTGTGTTGCTGTATGAGAACCATCATAGACCAGAATTTATCTACTTCAACCACAATGCAATAGATCTGTAATTCTTTTTTTTGCAGAATATAATATTCAGTGTTTAGTGTGACCAGCACGCTCACTCAACTTGAACTACATCGAGCATGTTTGGGATGGTGTTCAAAGGCTAGTCTCAGGTAGTGCTCAAGTCACAAACAATATTGATGCTTTGGTAATTTGCAGAGTACATTTATTTTTAACCACCACTAATATTATGTGAATAAAACTAAAAAGAGGTCCTTCTCATCTCGGGTGAGGTAATATAGTAACGATACTTTTTAATAAGGTCAGTACATTTGGATCTCTTATTATAGAGGTAATTTACATTATGGGTACATCAAGGTTTCAAAAGCATTGCGATAGAAGTCTTCCATTATATACCATTGTGTGGTAATTGACGTTAAAACTAATTATTTTAAATTGGAGACATCAAGGCGTTTCATATAATTCGATAGTTCTATTCTATTTAAATCGCTTAAAGTACATGTGGTTTATTTGCATTTTTCTGTTGAATTGACATGGTTTAAGCATTTTAAACATCCGGAATATTTAGTATAAACTGTTTTAACAACATTCTATAAAGTGGTTAAATATGTCATCAGTTTCCAGCTAATAAAAATTCAAAGTGTTAATTCATGGAACATGCATTTGTAATTAATTAAGTAATTTATAATAGAGGAAAAACAATGTACGGAATAAACAAACAAGCAATAGATATTACAAAGATCGATCATATTGCGATATAGTACTAGATAATTAGGAAATCAAATTTTGGCGATATTGCCAAATAAATTATGGATACCTAGTCAAATAAGTATAATAATTGAGAAAATTTGTATGTAGATATTAATATGGTATGTTTTTATAGTAAGCAATAATTTGTAATTAGAATGTTGGTTATAAATCAAACAATTTTATTAAATTATGCACAAATATTTCTTTTCTTTTAAAATATGTATGTTAAGTATTAGGTATATATTATATAACCCACCACTACTATACTAAAATCTCATGCCCTCTCATGATAAATTTTCCGCTCTCTTCTCTTCTGAAGTGACAGTTATAATAAATTACAAACATATTGGGAGCTATTGTCGCCAATGTAACTTAACCTCAAAGCATTTTCGGCATTGACTTTACATTTTGAGAGTATGAATGGAGAGATACGGTCTCCCTAGTTAGTAATAGCCTCTAATGGACCCATTGCCATGAAATATGGATTGCATCCCTCGGGGTACAGTTTGGTAGCACACAATACCACCAAGTTATAGTCGAGTATTCTCTAATACCCCTGAACAGATCATCTTTTTCTTTGTCGTTGTAATTTATATTCATGTTATATGGTGCCAGTTTTAATTTTGTAAATTTTAACTATGAAACGAAGCAATATATTGGAGGAAAACAAAAATATGCGTAAAATAGTCAAGTTCACTTTATTTATAATTCCATGTTTAATTCATAATTTTATGCTCAGTACAGTATTTTAATATCTTCTCGTATTTTATTTTTGTAATTTATATTATTTCATAATTTTAGACTCACTTATATATTTTAATGTTTCCCTGTATTTTTGTATTTTTTTTTGTAATTTTGTTACTTTTATAATTTTTACTCTCATGTTCTCTGTAACTATCTTTATGTTTCCTGTAATAGGGTATTCACCTGTTGGAAATAAATGCATTATTTATTTATTTATTTATTTATTTATTTATTTATTTATTTATTTATTTATGTCATCAAAAACTACATTTTCTATTTGATATTACTTCGTTTTTTTTATTTTTTACATTTCCGTTTTATGGTGTATAAACATATACATTCAAACATTTAACTTTATATGATACAGCTAATTATCGCTAGACAAACAAATTATTATGGAATTAATTAACTAATAAATACCAGACAAGTTTATTAATTAAATGGACTTAATACAAGAAATTGTAGCAAACCTAGACAAATCAAAAAAAAGCATGGCTGTATTTCTCGACTTAGCGAAAGCTTTTGATACCGTGCCACATCAACTGTTACTAAATAGACTCCAAAACAATGGTATACGTGGACCAACACTATGGCTAATAGAACATTATCTCACAAATAGAATACAATGCGTAAAAATTGATGACGTATACAGTGACTCGCTCAACATCACCATGGGCGTACCACAAGGGACTGTATTGGGTCCAATACTTTACCTTCTGTATATTAACAGCATTACAAAATTAAAACAATTTCAAGGCCATTTAGTATCTTATGCTGATGACACTGCCATTGTATTTGGGGAAAATTCATGGGACACAGTATATAGCAATGCAGAAGAATGTTTAACTCTGATTTCTAAGTGGCTAAACTTTAGTTTATTGAGCTTAAATATTCAAAAAACTAAATTCCTAACATTCACCTTATTAGCTACCGATCAACCTATTAGAGAATTAATGCATATACATAATAATACATGTTTACAACAAATAAATTGTAGTTGCCCCAAAATTGGGAAAACCAGTACCATCAAATATTTAGGAGTTATGCTTGACCATCATCTAAGATGGGACGAGCATGTTACTTACGTCACAAAAAAATTAGACAACTTACGCATAAATTCTTTACTTTAAGGGATATATTAGTTAGGAAAAATCTGATGATTATATATAAATCGCTAGTAGAATCACTGATTAGATATTGTATTATTATCTAGGGGGGGGGGTTACGTAATAATATAATGAATATTCTGCAAACAGCGCAAAATAGTATTCTAAAGATAATTTTAAAGAAAAAAAAACTCTACTCCTCTACAAAATTATATAAAGACGCTGACGTATTTAGCATAAGAAATCTATTTGCTTATCACTGTTTATTACACATGTATGACAAGAACCCCTCACCAGTAATAAAAAAATTTATTACCCAAAATCATGATTCTATAAAGAATATCCTGCATTAAATGGAAAACTCGACCATAATAGGTTTGATATCTTTGAACTAAGTTGAAATAATATAAGACATTTATCTTCCCAATCATAGTATATTAGTATTATAGTATGTACTCACTTACTGCTGTGTGCTGCTGGTACAAATCCTCAGTCTCGTTTTGTCAATTATTAGTTATAATATTTTCCTATCTCTCTCTGTTCATTTCTATTTTAATATAAAAAACTATACAATTAATTTACTCATCAACCAGGAACACATGAAATTCACAAAACAAGCATTTTGTGCTTAGGTGATTTCATCTCGGCCTGGTGATGCTGATTTACATGTGTTACTTACAATTATATGTATTGTATATTGTAATTCTAATATGTTTTAGGTTATAGTCTACCACAAAGTGTAATAACATTGTACTATTCTACTACTCTACCTAATAAATTGAATTGAATAAATTGAATTGAAATAATAAGTTTTATTCTTTTACTATAATTGACACATTGACATTAATTGTAATTGACTTGTAAATCATTAAAAAATGTGAGTACCCAAATTGTAATATAAAAATGCAATAGCCATTGATTTTCATACAATTTTTCTGATCAATTAATCATAGAGTAAATTCTCAAATTGTTTAAAAATATATCTGTGGGAAAAAAAGACCATTTTCTCAGCTTATATTTTTAAGTTTATCTACGATCAGAATTTCAAAAGTGCAAATATTAATGTGAAATTATGAGATGAATTAAACAAATAACTAGAAAATTCTATAATATCTTTGACCTTGTTGGCTTGACCCCTTAACGTTTTGTTCCCAAGACTATTTTTATTTAAAATAAAATTAATAACATCGCGAAATTGGTAGTAATTTATGTTTTCGTAATATAGACCTAATATATAATTATACCAAGTAGTTGAGGGTGAAATATCTAGTTTGACCACAATGTACCTCTTTTAACATACATTATACTTAGGAAGACATTAGTATGAGGAAGTGGTTTCACATATGGTCGGTGTATAGCTTGAGGCAATAATTTCACAATTATGGTAATTCTCTAAATAAATTGGAAAATCGCTAACGTTTCAATATAAATATGACATATATTGGTTGTTAATTGCCAATTCATTTGTGGTGCCCAATATACTGTAGCTTACAGCCTTTCTGTAAATTGCTGTTAGTATTGGAAAACCATTCATATTAAATAATCAAATTGCCTGGAGTCCCGAGTACGATCCCCTGTCGAGGAGCTAGGATTTTTTCAAAACCAGAAATTAATCCTAGCATAATCGGACTTTGGGTGTTTGTCCATTGTCTCTGAACGTATAGCCCTCTCCCACACAAGGTACATTGAGGTATCTTGAGGGATACAGGGGATTGTATTACCTGTAGTGTTTAATTTTAATTTTAATTTTTAATAATCTCAAATAATCCATATTAAGATTGCCCTTATTGCGTAAGTTTGATTGAATGTTATCATATGTAGTGTAATTATTAATTACAAAGGTGCTTTTTAATGTATACAAGGCATTGCAATATATATGTACAAAGTAGGTAAGTATAAGTTGAAAACCTCCTTACAATCATCTCTATATGCCAAACTTGCAATGATCCTTATAACCGTTATTTGCATAGAAAAAACTGATGCAGTATGAATCGAGTGACCCCATACCAAGATAGCATATGTTAAGGTAGACTGAATCAGTGCATGATATGCCATTAAAACTGTTGCCCGCGACACACATCCAAATTACGCAATAAAAAAATTGTCCGGGACATATTCTTGTAGACGAGTTCTGTGTGTTTATCCAATGTCAATTTACTATCTAAGACAACACCCAAAAATTTTATATATTAGAAGAATCGACATCTAGTGAGTGATGTTTTAAACTAAAAATCATAGTTTCGGTATTATCTTTATTTAAAACTAATTGATTACTTAAAAACTGTTACGAGCTTCATTTAATAGTGCACACGTATCTATGTGTGTGTAAGCTAAAATCGTATCATTAACAGAAAGATTGAATTTAGATAAGGTAGTGTTGGTCGGCAAGTCGTTGATATAAATGAGGAAAAGGACTGGTCCTATAACAGAGCCTTGAGGTGCGCCGAATTATTAAATTCTACCTAACCTTATTAAAAGTAACAAATTGTGACCTGTCAGTGATATATGATAGAATCAAATTTTTGCTATTTCCTGAAAATTTCTAAAAGCTCAATTTTTTCACAAAAATATTATACGAGACGCAATCTAAAAATTGTACATGTATAAATTCCTTGTCCGCAAAATCTTTATGAATTATTTGCATCAATGATTTTATTGCTCAAGTCGTGGATAATTTTGACCAAAAAATCAAGCAAGCGTATTATACCTCTGTTGTCTCCAAATGGATAGCCCCCTCCTCTTTGGAAATACAGGGAATTGTATTATTTGTGGTACTATCATTAGGTTTGTAGATGATCTGGGACCGAGTAGGACTATTGCTTTCTAGTTTCTATCCCTGTAGAAAATTCTCAACCGAAGACATTTAAATGAAAATATGGAGTTTAAGATGTGTAATTTTTATTGTCACAGTGCAACTAATTTGTTATTATATTTATCCCAATAGTGTTAATTAAAAGTATTTACTTACTCACAATTTAGCTATTTATAACGACTCCTGTGTATCACAAACCTAGACTAAACCACATAGGGGTTGCTCCCGCACCTACCTCGTCTACAAAATAAATACGAGAGATGTGGACGCCTTTGCAGAGCTCGTTTGGTCCTATCTGATGGACCTTGCGGGCTGGATGATAATTTCTGAGACTCTTCGGTTTCCGTCTTCTTCTTCGTGAGTATATCTGCTTTTGGAGGATGTTATTTGTACGAACGACTTACGGTGTCTACTGCCTTGGGTAAGGAACTTATGGCGCTTAATGTGTTATAATATTTAGTTGTTGCCGCGAAAGTTAATTTTAAATTTAAGTAAAACACCAGCAGGAGATTTGTCCAAGTCATGATATAACAGGTTGTAAACTTGTGATGTTTCATAGCGTACCTGTCATTTTTTCTTTTATTATTGACAACAGTTAACTAAAATATATTTTTGAAAATGACTGTACCCACAACAAAATAGAACTATTTTACACCTACTTCTAAATTTTGTGAATGAAAATCTAGTGAAATTTTGAATACATTCGCTTATCATTCATAAATGTGTGAAAGAAATTTTAACAGAAAGTGTAAACACCTGAAAGACTTTGACTTTGTTGTATATTTTTTCTTTTACAGAGAACATATACAAATATTTATATATTTCATTGATTTTGTCGTCTGTGGCATGTGAATTCTATTTTTGTGTTAAAAAGAAATAAAGCAAACACATGTCTTTTCATTTACTAAAGAGCCACACAATTAATGTTATTTGTCAACTGGAGTGTATAATAGGCCACCAAAGTTGAATAACAGAATACACAAGACTACTGAAAGTGATGTAGTAAGATCGTAGTGTATAGGTGTATTGTATGGAGCTATATAATAGTGTGATTTACAAGTTAGAGGATTCAAAATAATAATAGTCAATAATAAATCAAAGACATTGTAGTAAAATATTTGTCAACTTCTTTCTTTAACATTTCTGTATGATAAACAGAAATTAAAACATGAGAGAATAATTATCATCTTTGAATATACAAAGTTGGATTTAAATTATAAAATTTATTTTTTTCCTTTATAAATATTGTAGAAATATCCTAAAATCGTCATAGCTGATAATGGTTTGGTTCCGCGTTATTATAGAAAAATGACTGATAATACAAGTATCTATGGGGACCGGACTTTTACAAATATTCGTCATCGTCTACAGATACTCTAGCTGGAAACAGAATGGGTAGACCAGCCACAGTTAGGACACAGCGCATGCAGAAAAAAAATTCTTAATCTAATTGACGAACATCTTCAAACAAGTATCTGAAAAATTGCTGCAGAATTTAATATGAATCATAAAATCGTTTAAATCAACTGGAAAGAACATCAATACTCTTACCACATACAAAAAGTGTAGACACTGCTACCATGCCTTTTTGTTCCAAAAGTTGGTTTATGTCAATGGGTAATTCAAATGTTAGCTAATGATCTGCAGATGCTATCTCTGATTCTTTTCATCGACGAAGTCAACTTTTCGATAATGTTGTTCTGAATTTTCATAACAATCATTTATGGACTTACGAGAAATGGTAGAAAAAAATTTTTCACTATTAATTTTCGGTGAACATTCGGGCTGGAATTATTACTGATTTTCTCATTGGACCCTACTTTTTATTTGCACGACTCATCGACGAATCCTATCAGGTGTATTAAAAGATCTGCTAATAATAAATAGAACTACCTATGTAGTTTATGCAATATAGTGCCCCAGTCCACGTTAGTCTCATTGAGTATCAATTTTTGGTCGCTGGATTGGTTGAGGAGAATCACAGTTATGGTCTCGTCGATCAACAGGTTTAAAATCTATAGACTTATTTTTGGGGTCCTTTAAAATAGTTAGTAAACACTCTTCCGTGAAATGAAAATGAAGGACTTATAATACCGGATTATTATTATTGCTTGTACAACAATTGATATTTTTGACATGCCCGACTATCTATGATGTTTTTGTTAATGATTTTTTTGTTTTTAATTAAAAAATAAACCATTTGCAGATGTATATTTTTTAAACTTTATTCTTATATTCCTCAAACTTGTTGGATTTTATCGAGTTGGTTAAAATATAATTGTTCCTGATAAAATGGGTTCGAATTCCGAAAATAACGCTCTATCATGAAAATGTTTGATACTCAAATCAATCAAAAATGAATTCGAAAAAAACACAAATATGTAATTACATTTTAAGGAATCATGGAATACAATTCAGTCAGGTCGCTTGGTATTTATATATTTTCCAAATTAAACTGGCAAGGACACGCATTAATCAAGTGGTTAGCAAATTGAACTTTATTTTATTTCCAATTAGAAAATTAATAGATTTAACAACTTAGAACGCATCAAAAACATTTTATACTAAAATGTTTGTTCACATGGTATTATACTCTGGGAAAATTCCTCAGAAGGCGGATATATTTATTTTGAGTTTTTAGATGATGTATCACGTGCTGAGGAAAAATTGTTTTTCAAGGAACTAATTTAAGAAAAGTTATCCATTGCTTAATAAAACAAAATAGTAGGCCATGAAAAATCAAAAGGTTTTTGTAAAGCCAGAGACAAGGAAGTTGTATATTTAGTCGACGACTAATTATTATCTATGTACCTAAAATCTTGTGTAAATTGCTTTATTTATACTATTTTCTACTTTTAGACGACCATTAAGGTTTTATTTGTCATAAATTTGTCAATAATGTGTTCAAAATTTGAACGAAGAAATCCATTTCATCAATGACATTCTTGCATACAAACTAATTAGTAATTAGTAACTAGTAAAATTTTAAAAATGCTTTTCTAAAAACGACCAAATTCACACATGACTTTCAGTAAAATTTAGCAGTAAAAAACAGCATAACTGTTAGTTGACTTCACTAATAGTAGTGGCATTTTTGTAAATTGTTCAAGAATACTTACTATTACTGTTCAAGACTTTGATAATTACAAAATGGCGCACAATTCTCAAATGAAGAAAAATTTGATATATTAGAATGTTATTTAAAAGTAAATAAAAATTTGCAAAAATTCATTGGCTTCCTATCTAGAAACATTTTCGGAGAGAATGCAACCACATATAACAGTTTTTGGCAGAATTGTAAGCAATTTGTTAAATTACGGGAGTTTGATAATAAAAGAGACCGGTATGATATTGATAATGTTAACCGCACAAATAATATTCTCGAAGCTGTTAACAATAATCCCCGCATATCAGTGCGACAAATTGCAGGCGAAATAAGACAACTGTACACAAGACATTAAAACAAATGAAATATCATCCTACGACTGTCCAAACTTTAAACAATAATGATTTTAGTAGATTTGAATTTTGTCGTGGGTTTAACAGAAGTGCGAAAAGCAACCTGTTTTTCAGTCGAGAGTTACATGGACCGATGAAAGTCGTTTTACAAATTGTGGAGTCTTCAACAATTATCACCACTGGGCCACAGAAAATCCGCATGTAACTTACGCAAAAAATATTCCAAATTAGCTTTGGATCAATGTTTGGTGCGGCATGATAGGTATTACTGTTTCTCTTCCTATTCTACTGCTATAATCTCACTATAACCTTTCCTTAATTATTATTTTTAGATACCCATTTAATTGGTTCATTCATTTTTCACAACAATATAACGGGAGCAGCCTATCGTGAATTTCTGGAAAATCAAGTATTACCCGAGATAAGATAGCTTTTTCAGAACAAGAAATAAACGAATTGTGGTTCCAACAAGATGGTTGTCCTGCATATAATACTAATAATGTCAGCCTGATATTGCATGAACATTTTGGTAACCGCAATTTCAAATTGGGGACCAGTATTGTGGCCTCCCCGCTCGACTGATATAACCTCTCCTGATTTTTATTTGTGGGGTACGGTGAAAAATATTGATTATGTTCAGTTTTTTAACTGAAAATTAAAATTATTTAAACATGTCAAACCGATAACCTTAATATTACTGTTATTTTTTATAATGGAATATCCATGAAATCAAAATAAATTTTTATTTTCCATGGCCTACTATTTTGTTTTGTTAAGCAATTGATTACTTTTCTTAAATTAGTTCCTTGAAAGACAATTGATACGTGATACATCATCTAAAAACTCTTTTAAGCGCAATCTGAAATACGAAATATCTGATATGGCTGCCATAAAAAAAACAGAGTTACCTCGGATATCTCTAAAACAGAAGAATATCGAATATTCGTTTCTACACCAAAATATTAGTCTCCAAAATTTGTCCAAATAAAGTTAAAGTCTGACCAAGGATTACTTGGCTAGCGCCAACAAGAGAAATCACATTATTTTCGTTTTTTTTTTGGAAAATCCCAAAAACGGTTTCAGTTAGCCATGATTCCTTACCGGATTTCGAATCTGCATAAAATTTGCTAAAACTTATCCCACTTAACCAACCTCGTAGCTCTTATAGTTTCCGAGATCGCAATGGTGAGCATCGAATGTGGGACACACGGTATACGTTACAAACAGAAATAATATATTTAGATGGGATACATTTACAGTTATTTTGACAACCTCAAATGTTGTAAAAATGTAACTGAGGAAATAAATAAATAATATTTACCTATTGTCGTTATCATTTATCTTCCTCTTTACGCCGAACAGATTTTTCAAAAACCAAGACCAATAAGCACCATCTGGTTTTGATCAGTAACCTAGCCATTATGTCCTAATATTTTATAATAATGAAAATTTTAATCTCCATTTCCGATAGATGACCTACTTAACATTATATTTACCAACAAATATATAAATATGTACCCAGCCTCTCATATTTCGGCAGCTATTTAGCTAATCTCTAATCCAACAATCCGTACTAAACGGTTGTAAAGCTGAGTGGCGTATAATTTGCAGAGCAGTTGCTAGGGTAACTTTCTATTGTTCATAAGGGTTGGCTTTGACAGCTCCAGTTGAATGTTTGTCACACGTATGTACCGCCGTTGATATCGTCGTATGTTTCCTTCCGATTCGCAGCGGGAACGTATGTCATCCACTATTGTTGCCTATAAAAATAATATCTGCTATTTGTAATAGAAAATGCTTTTACGAGGAATAATGCATTTCAACAACATTACGTATCCCATGTCTGTTTAGTTATTGTTAGTAATCGATGCCTGAGTGACATAATGCGGTAAAAATAGAAAATAATAATAATAATAATAATAATCGTCTTTATTTTGTATTATACATGTAGGTATATTACACAATATACACATATATAAGTTGATAATGATGTTGGGGTGTGCGCGGCGAGGTTTAGCCAGTGGGCTACTCTTACACTTAACCGCCACAGCTTAATATATTATTACATATATATAAAACAAAAACAGAAAACTTAATTAAACATACAAACTATGCATTAACCTAAAACCTATAGCTAGACATGTACTAGACTACACAAAAGATTGGTCTAGTTTTGAAAATATTTAAAATAAATAAAATAAGTATGCACCTAAAAAAAAAAGAACTAAAGAACTAAATTTCATATTTGTCTGTTCCAAGAAAGAAACGACTAAAGAAAGTAACATAATAAATACATCAATAACAATCATATAATCAATATTACTAATTTGATAAAAGATGTGATTTGA
Source organism: Rhamnusium bicolor (assembly GCA_029963845.1). Taxonomy (NCBI): domain Eukaryota; kingdom Metazoa; phylum Arthropoda; class Insecta; order Coleoptera; family Cerambycidae; genus Rhamnusium; species Rhamnusium bicolor. The sequence goes on from JANEYF010000845.1 coordinate 790,990, forward strand.
TTTTTTTCCTGAACTGATTCACAGAAAGATCTTTGAAGTTATTGGGTGTAGCGTTGTACATTTGTACTGCGTTGAAACTAAATGATCTGGTGAACATAGCTGTCCTGTGTAAGGGCATTGTAAGTGTGTTGGGAAATCTGATATTTAAATTGTGTATGGCAGTTCTGAAAACAAGCTTTTCTTTAAGGTAGGCAGGTGACGAATTTTTTAGAAGCTTTTGAATAAAAACATGATAGTGGTATCTAACAAGTTTTTCTATATTTAGCCAGTTAAGATTAGCAAAAGCAGCGGAAATGTGATCAAATTTACTTAAGTTGCAAATGAAACGGCAACATATATTTTGTACTTTTTGTATACGATTCTTTGTTATTTGATCCAAGCATGGAAAATATACTAAATCACAATAACTGAAAATAGGCAACACGAGTGACTCGCAGAGTTTTTTCCTAAATTTGTAATTTATTAAATGCCTGTTAGCAAATAAAACTTTCATTTTTACGAAGTACTTTTGAAGCAGCTTACCAACATGAGATTTGAATCCGACCATCGTCGAAAATAACACCCAGTATTTTTGCTTCATGTGACAGAATTAAAGGTACGTTATTTATATTAAGGCGTAATAATTATTGATTTATACCTTCCCGTTTAGTCTCTGAGCAAAATAGGAGCCTACTGGTTTTGCTTGGATTTAACTTCAAATTATGCTTTGTTGCATACGAAAAAACAGACTCAAGTTCTTCATTAATTTGTAATGAAATCGTTTGTACTTCCATTGCCTCGAAATTATATTGAAGAAGTATATCATCTGCGTACGCTTGAAGATTTGCAGTTTCCACAGATTTTATAAAATCCGACGTATAAATTAAAAACAAGAGTGGGCCCAATATTGACCCCTGCAGCACTCCAGAAACAAGAATTTTTGATGAAGATATTTGATCGCAAATAGATACTCTCTGATATCGATGAAATAAATAGGATTTAAAAAACATAATTTCTCTTTTCCCAAAGCCATAAAAGTTTAATTTGGCACAAAGTAAATCGTGATCAATGGTATCAAAGGCCTTTAAAAAGTCCAAAGAGATTAACACTGTAGCAAGCTTTTTATCATAATTTCTTGGTATATTGTCAGATAAATTGAGAAGTGATGTGGTTGTACTATGTTCTTTGCGAAAGCCAGATTGCTGAGCAGGAAGTATGTTATTTGCTGATAAATATTCATTTATCTGAATGTGTACTATTCTTTCTAATATTTTGGATAGAACTGGCAACAGACTAATGGGACGTAGATCGGAAACGGTTTGTGGATCATTTATTTTAGGCAGAGGACAGATCAGCGCCTGTTTCCAGTGTATTGGAAAATAACCTAACTCCAGGCAACAGTTTATGATGTTTGTAATGTAGGGCGTTATTATTGGAAGACACAATTTTACCATATGTAAGGATATTTTATCTAGTCCACAAGCATTCGATTTTAAAGATAGGATAACTTTATTTACATCTTCAACTGCAACTAATCTAAAATGAAAATATATGTTCGCATCATATTTTGTATTGTTATAATAATCAATATTTTCCGTGCAGTTGTTAGATTTTACAAAAACAGATGCAAAAAAATCATTTGCTTCTTCAGGATTTTCTAAGTGTTGTGGTATAGAAGGGTTGGTTTTAAAACGAATATTTAGGGTTTTTAAACCTTTCCATAAATCTTTATCAGAGTTTTTATTGTGTAAAAAAAATTTAAATATGCTGCTTCTTCTCGCCTAAGTGAAGCCAATGCGAAATTACGCAAATGTTTATAGTTATTTAAGTTCTCACTAGATTTATTTCTTTTATAAACATTAAGGGCCTTATCACGTTCATTGAAAATTAGTTTTAAATTGTCGGTTAACCAAGGTGCATGAGGTTTACTAACCCGAACGGTTTTTAATGGTGCATGAATGGAAAAGAGATCTGTAATGTTATTTGTCAAAATTAATTCTTTTAGGTCTATATCGGGGCTATAAATAATATTATCCCACTGAAAATTTGATAAATCTTCTTTGAATTTTTCTAAATTGAATTGCTTAAAATCACGAAATGTAACCATTTTTTGAACAACTTTTATAGAAGCAACTTTTATTTTATAGTATACTAATCTGTGATCTGATATTAAATCTGCATTGACTGTACCAGCCTCGGTTATTAAATTAGGATCACTTATAAAAATAGGATCTATCAGAGATGCGGTGTCTTGAGCTATCCGTGTGGGGTTATTTATCACTTGTATGAAACCTAAATTGTCAAAATAAGTAGCAAGTGGGTTACCCATTATAAATTGGTTAATATTTACATCACCAACAAGTATCACTTTATCATTGGTAGTTATGATTTGTGGCAATATGTTGTCTAAGACTTCGATACATTTTGTAACAGTAGTTGTTGCATGGCGACGATATATCACTCCTAAGGCTAGGTTAATTTTTTGGATTTTAATTTGAAGCCAAAAATATTCAAGATCACTATCATTCACAAAATCTACATCAATAACATGGCAAATAAACTCATTTTTAATAAAATAGCCCAATCCTCCGGCACCCCTACCACGATCGAAAAGCCTGTACCCAGGTATGCTAACAACATCAGACGGTATATCCTCAGATAATGTGTTCCATTAAAGTCTTTTCCTAAATATACTGTCCAGCATGATGAGGATACTTTTTTATTATTGTGTTAATCGTGAAAACGCAATTATTGTTAAAATTCATTACTAATTTGTTAATATGGAATAAACATCACATGTATAGGTTAGGTATATAGGGTATTTCCTAAGTACCTATCAATAAATCAGGATGTATTTCCTCGAGTTCTTTCATGAAGAAAATTTAAACAGTAAGTTAAAAAGATTTCTTCTGATGCTAATATGGAGTTAATATTTTTTGTTTTTGTAGATGAGAAATACCTAAATATTCTGCAACATTTGGAAAATAACTTTCTAGAAAATTTGACTCTAGCTGAACATAGGAACATTTTTTATCACCACGAAGGCACCCCTCCATATAACGGGTATTTGATCAACAATTTTTTACCAAAAAATTTATTGCGATTAATGGATCGCCAATAACGGACTTTTCCTATAGCCTCCTCGTTCGCCCGATTTATCACTTCTAGATTATTTTATTTGAGGAACTACTAAAAATAAAGTTTATGAGAGTCCATTAGTAACCAACAAGGTTGTATGCAGATAATGAGAAATGCATTTCAAAACTTGTCACCAGATTCGGTTAGAGGAACTACCATGAAGAACTAGTCCGAAGGTGTGAAAAATGTGTGGAGGTTCGAGGGCGAAATTTTTAACATTTATTAAATAAAATGAAAACGTACTTTTGATTGATTTATCTTTGCTATTTTATTTTATGCAATGTGTCTCGGGTTTTGGATATATTCTTTTAATTAGGGCAATTTATAATTCCTGCCTTGACAGATTCAACGTTTCTAAAATTATCCCATATGCGTTTTACTGTGTTTGATGATGTTTTCTGTTTTTATGGATGTCGAATAGCAAATGTGTTACATGTTCTTGATATTACTTTATCACATTCTCCATAAATAATAAACAGATTTGACAAATATTTGTGTGTGCTGGCATATTTGACAAAAAAAAATCTGATATTGCTGACTATTTCTAAGTTGATAGCAATTTTTAAGAAAAATTGTTGAAAATCTAAGAAAATCGCAAGTATAGCTTGAAAAATGGACCACTTGGTATACTATTATTGAATTTATATTAACTATAAAGCATAGCACACTTTATGATATATCTACACGCCAAAATGCAAATGAGATTCTCCTACATGAAGAAAGTTGTAAAAGTTCTTGCAGACTGTTGCACCTGTCAAATTTTTTATAAAACATCAAACATCTCTGAAAATGCTGGATTTGTAGCAAACCCTACATGTTTTCGACTTTTATGTTCTTTCTGAAAAATCAGAAATATATATGGTATTCTATAAGCAAATTGGTATTAACCGGTATAAGCGGAAGTACCAAATACTTGTAATTATTTATGTTGGATTGGCCACACTGACATTAATAATCCTCTAAATTTTCAAAATTTTCTGTTAAAAACATCGATCAATGCAATTCCCGGTGAGACACCCTCTATAGGTAAACAAATTAATAATTTATAATCACATATAGTATAAACTTTTCCAAAGCTGGAAGTTAATAAAAAAAAATCTGGCAATCGGTTGACCCTGCAGGGCATCCCTGAAATTTTCCGCTATTTTCGAGCTTAAAGCGCTCAAAAATATACGTATTAGTTAATTTTTGAGCTCTCCGAGCTCAAGATATTATACACATACATTTTTGACCTCTACGATTAGGTGAAAAATCTCGAAGTTATATTAAAAAAAAACACTTTTTTTGTAAATTTTGAACTGCGATATCTTTTGAACAAATTAAACAATCGAGATGCAGTTTGCAGTATTCAACGCAATTTGTCAAGTACAAAAAGTTGAGTTTGTATCAAAAATCGATCCGACAAAAATTTTTATTTCAAAAAAAACACTTTTTTTGCGAATTTTTCGTACTCGATATCTCTTGAACGAATCAACCGATTTTGATGCGGTTTACGGCATTCTATGCAGTTTTTTAAGTACAAAAAAGTTATCTTAGTACCAAAAATCGATCCGACAGGAATTTTGAATGTTATTTCAAAAATACACTTTTTTGCGAATTTTTCGTAATCGATATCTCTCGAATGAATCAACCGATCTTGATGCGGTTTGCGACGATCGACGTTGTTTTATAAGGAGAATTGATCGGTTCAGTAGTCTAAAAGATATTCCAAATAAAGAAATTTTTGAAAATTTTATTTTTGAGATTTCTCAAAATCTACCGGGCCGAACCGGAAATCTAAGTTGAGTCAACCTCTTTAGAATGCCGTAAACCGTATTTCGATCGGTCAAGCCGTTCAAAAATTATGACCGTACACTCATACACACGCATACACACACACATACACACACATACACACACATACACACAGCCATACAGACACCATCGTGGGAATAGTCAGAATAGCTTCTTAGGACCTCAAAACGTCGAGATCTGACAGAAACTCGATTTTCGAAAATCGGGGTGAAACCAATAACTTCCCGATTTTTTGAAAATTTTCTATTTTCTTAGCGGGAAGTTAAAAATTACATAAATTGTCGCCTTGAAATATGATGTACCTATTCGAGACAAAGACGATATCGACTCGCATGAAACACAAAAAAAAACAGAGTTTCAGACTCGATAGTTTTTGTTATAATCCTTTCAGGTAAATATAAATAAGGAAAATATGAATGATTATAAAGAAACATAAAATTAACGTTTAAATAAAATCTTTTTGTAATTTCTGTCTGTAAAGTATATTGTTTAGTAACTAATTTTATAGCTAAGAATTACTTGCGCAGCATTGCTAATGAGACGCATAAAGAACGTTTTTTTTATATATTTTTGGACTGTCATTATATTCATTTTTTTTTTGACAAATTGACAATGTTGTCTTACTCTTTTTTATTTTTATATTTGGCACAACTCCCAGAATAAAGTTTGAATATTAGCAAATTATAATAATTCATCATTTTACAAATTTGTTAGCGACCCCAAACTAAATTATTTATTCATATACCTACTTTCATTAAATTAGCCACATAACCCAGTAGGCGTGTAGGTTGCTTATTCAAATTCACATAGAAAATTCAAAAGTTTATTGAAAAATTACACGCAAACTTCCAAAATTTGTCAACATCAGCAAACCTATTGTGCTTGCACCTTTTCCCATTAACAAATCATTTCATACAATACCGCGGACCATTTTCTGTATCAAATCGTGTAATTCCAGAGGCTGGTAGGGCTACGCCTATGACACAAGAAAAACCAGGGTTATGGATGAGAAATGAACAAAAAGCAGTGACAAAGTGCTGCGAACCTAACACCTGGTTTATAAACTACTATATTTTATAACCTTAATGTATTCTCTTCGCTTTATTTTATTCTGACGTGTCCATGAATTAACAGCCAAAGGAGGTGTGATGACACATAACGTTTATAGCGTAACCTCCTTCCTTTACCTTGTATCCTTTCAAAGGACAATACACCATGTCCCTGTTTTTAATATTTACAATATTCACGCCCAGAAGATGGTTCGAAAGGTGGAATGGAACTCCTCGGAGGGCTGGGTACTATCTTTTATTATAATGTTGTAATTATTTTTTGTTAAACCTACTTCTACTTATTAGATTCTAATAACGTGTTTGTACATTAATTTTTTTTTTTTTTCGTATATATTTTCTGTGACAAGTTTCTCAGTGAATCTAATACCTGGGTATAAAATATTTAACGTTTTTTGTAATAAATTATTTAGTTGGTAAAATTCCTTTGATTAAATATTTTTTGAAAGAATATACTATCCACCTTAATAAAATTTTGCACAGAACATTTTTTATTTGTTTTTAAAATTATAACGTATCTGGAATAATATTAAATATAATTATTAGACGACGTCTTATAATTAAAGCATTTTTGTGGCGAAAATAAGATTCGTCAACTGTGGTCAATCTGAAAAGAATATTTGTTCAAATAATTAAACTTTTATTATATTCTGCAAAAGCTATAAAATTCTATTAAATATAATAAATTTTAAATTTTTATTGCAAAATGATTGAAATAAATGTGAAAATAAATTTTGTTTCTATAAAAGAAACTACCAATTATAACACTGACGTAGTTTTCCAAAAAAAACACCAAAACATCATATACTGCATTCTACGCGCGTTTCGTCAACCAAGTTGGCATCATCTGGAGATGATTAAAACTAGACTTATGCTAACAATCTACTCTATTTATACCTAAACTACTGCCACGTCATTCTACGCGCGATTCGCCAACCAAGTAGGCATCATCTGGAGATGATTAAAACTAGACTTATGCTAACAATCTACTCTACTTATACCTAAACTGTTGTCATGGTTCATTACACCGTGACCCACTAACCAATAAAGCAGACTATTTGAGATTTACCCTCTGTCACTATTCATACTATTTTTACACTTTGTAACTTTCAAGCGTTCAAATACCTCCAGCTGTCTAGTATTTGTTACATTCCTAATTAATCTTAAACTGTCATACCGATATCTTTAAAAATCTTACCAATACTACGGGTGAATCGAGGATCGAATGGAATCGGTTTTCGGATTGTTTCTTTCATGTTGAAACTTCGAGGAATTTCGAAGTGTCTCTTTAAATTTTCGTTTCCTAATTATATTATCAATTAACTTATAGAATATCCATTACTCGCAGCTATATTCTTACTCATTGCCTTTTCATTTTCAAACCTCTCCTTATTGAGGGGGAAGCTTAATAAACGATGGACTAGAAAATTAAAACTCGCCATTTTGTGTTGAGCACAATCCTGAAAGTTCTTAGGGATATATCTTAGAGTACTGGTATTTTTTCTGTGTATGTCAAATTCTAACTTATTTTTACTATTTCTAATTATTAATACATAAAAATGGTAGTTGTTCAGAGTTTTCAATTTCATATGTTAATTTAACTCACGAGAAACGCCTGTTTAATTTAGAAACAAAGTTGTCAATATCAGCGAATTTTGTATCAAACACTGCAAAAATGTCATCCACGTACCTGAGCCAAACAATGGGGAAATACTCGAATTTTTCTTTTGCTTCTGTCTCAAATCTATTCATGAAGAGACTGGCAATGAATGATGACAAAGAGTTACGCATTGCTGTTCCTTTATGTAGTTCGAAGAAATTATCGTTGAATCGAGAGCAATTTTGTTTCATCAAAAGTTGAGTGAGTTGAAAATATTCGTTTACTACATCTTGATTGAGATTGTTTAATTCGACTAGATCCTTAACGTAGTTCAATGTCTGTGGTATTGGAACACTTGGAAACAATGAACAAACGTCAAAAGAGATCAAAATTTCACTTTCTTGCAATTGAATATTTTTTAGTATGTTGGACAAACCAGACGATCAATTCAAATTAGATTCAAAGAGCATATGGCCCATCTCAAATATGGTAGAACAGAAAAATCTAGTGTTGCCCAACATGCGTTTAATAACAATCATAAAATAGATATTAGCAATTTAAGATTAAGTCCCTCATATTTAGGAAAATTTTAGAATTGACATCTGGGTCTGGCGAGTCAGCAGCTGCTGCAATAATCAAACAAGTACATTAACAGGAATGTATTTCTATACTATTTCACCACATACATGAAGAATAACTGAAGAAATTTGTTGTAGTTGGCATGCTGACACCACATATTAATTCTTTCAGATGCCTTCAACTGGACTAAATATCTTTTTTTAAGAGATTCCTAGAAAATTAGTAAAATCTCCATCATGGACAGCAAGAAACTTCACTTATGATGTTAGAAACAATTGAAAATTATCGACATCTAAGCAGATAAAAGAAGAATATCACAATTGCCAAGACTACTAGGAGCTTCTCAGTCTTGTAGCGATTTTAATGGTTTGATATCATTATTGTCCTAATTAGGACGCCTGGTGCCCTTCAAAAACCTCAATGAATGACGAAAGCAAATTATCTGTATTAAAAGCATTTACAATTGAGCTCTTAGAAAGCAACTAAGCTGTACTTCAATTCATAGACTAACGATTTAACCGCTCTGTTGAATATTGGTTAACAGGCAGAGAACTTTCTTCAATTAGCGATATTCTGTTAACCCAAAAACTTCAAATTTATGAGGATGAGGCATTGCGCCGGGTTAACGTCGTTCTTGGTATTTAAGCTCAGTAAAAGTAACGGTAGCAATTTCTTCTGAGCTTCTGCCTGCTAGAGACAAAGAAAGATCATATTATACGGGTACAATACAATGTAAAATCAGAAAGACTTTACACTTGCTTAAGCCTCTTCATCACGCAGGCCGGTTGTGTTAAGCAGCAATTACTCCATATCGATTATTTTCCAATCGTGACCAATCAAGATTAGCTCTATCACACCAGTTGAGGTAGATGAATGCACAGACTTTTCCTATGGCAATCATAAGGAATTTGCTCGTATGTAGTTTTCTAATTATTAAAAAAGATTTATAAGTAAAATAGTTTTTGTTATACTATTCAGCATGTATGTTTAATATTTTTTTCTTCTTCTTACCAAAATTGTATGCCGGAATTTATATTTTGATCATTTTACAGTGGTAAACATGTTTTCACTGGTTTAAGAAATATATGCTGATTAGTTACAATTTGAGGCCGAAGAGAACAAATTAGGGGCATTTGGTTGACGTCTAAATATTAATCAACTATGTTGAAATTTTATAGGTATTATTAGTTTGTAACAGTGGACGATGTAAGAAGGTTAGCACTAATATTTTCAAGATTTGATGTTTTTGGGACACCCCAATGTTGGTTGAATACTATAAATACAATAATAAAATAGTCTTGTAAATAAAAAATATTATTTTTAATATGCCATTGTGTAAAAAAATAAAAATAAGTTACCGTTAAAATAAAATTTGTGAAAACAAGCGAAACGTAAACTCCATTCCTCGATACGCTCACGATATCGCAGTCGGCCATTCATACTTTGTCGCATGATATTTTACCTTGTAATTGTCATGTATTCATTTGCTGCAACGAGGAAGTGGCATACATGGTGCTTATTAAGGCGGGTTGTGGCCCCAATAAACGCACACTACATACACATTATACTCGATTGTTACTGAAATTAGAGTAATGAGCCATCCATAGACTGTACGGTCTGTCCGTCCGTCCGTATGCTGCAGGTCAGGATGTGGTTTAAAACTTTTAATTTTCAAAAGACAATCACCATTATTAACATTTCACTGCATAAATAACCGATAATTTAAATATTAGTACCGTAAAATAGTATAGCAGACCGCGCACTCATCTGTGGCAAGCATTTTGTTCACTGTGAAAGTTTGTTTGCTGGACTAGGACATCTGTTTAAAAGAATTTCTAAGTGTCATTTTGCCTTAATGCCATTGATTACACATAATTTAATTACCTACTCTGTCTCTAATACATCATAAAAATAAAGAACTCTTTGATCACGTAATGAACTAATAGTACAAAACCCGTAATATTCACATTGAATTAACTTTGTCATCCCGACACATTTTTAACTGTTTCTTTTGCCTATCCTTGGAAACATTGAGTTTATCATAAAAACTGAAGAGAGGAAAATAAGAAAAATTTGGATTGTCAAAAATGTTATGGTCGCTTTTTACAATAATTGTTTTAGTTAGGAATATTTTTATAAAAGAAATATTTTGTTAATTTGTGTGCTCTAAGGACCGGTATACCACTTAGAAGAGAATTGCTGCCATTAAAATAGATTAATAGTGTCGGATATACTTTTGTCTAAATGTGATTTCTATGCTCCATGTCTAAATTGTCTACCCCACGACAAATTCTAAATATGTCCAATTTAGACGTGTTTACACAGGCTTAGCATTGGCAATGAAAATAGACTAACATTAAATGAGTGATCAAAGAAAAATAACACATAATGTTGGATATACATTGGCCGAAATTATTGATAGAATACGAAAATTTAGATCTAAAAATTTTAAGCCCTATGAGGCGAAGTATAGCTAACATGCGCTTCTCGTTTTTTTATATATAGTGAAGATAAAATATTGGCTGGCAATTTGTGTATTTTTTATAGTTATTCAATTTGATCATTTATATAATTATACCTCAGTTTTATTCGTTTTTTCATAGTAGCTTGTACATATTTAGTGACACATACCAATATGTAATGTTTGTATCAGTTTCAAAGCCTATAAATTTTAAACTTTTTTATTGAATCTGTCCCAACCGTCACTATCTTCTAGAAGAAAACAGACCAATTATTATTGCAAATTTAATATCACGTTTTTGGCGCCCAACGTTGGGCTAGTTAACGCTTAAGACAATTTTATTACTTTTCTAAAATATTCAACTAATCACTACCGCCTCCCTTGCACAATAATTGTACAAATGCATAACCTAAAATTATACTGCGATTTTAACTTCAGCGTTTCCAAAAATCGACATTTATTTGAAACTGCAGTTCCATTCTATTTTTGGTTTGGAAAAAATTCTCAGATATTGAAATTCAGTTCCAGCATCTCTGGAAATAGACCTCTTATTGAAATGTTCTTTTATTTAAATAAAATATATAAGCAATACTTTCGATTTATGAAATTTTCTGTTATTTTTTGTCGTCTTCGTTTAAAAAATAAAAAATGTGTTGGCAAAACTGTGGAATAAACTTCAAGAACTTTTCCGGAAAACACGAGAACATAGGTATCAAGCGATATATGTGAAAATAATACTCTCCGTACAAACTTTAAATAGCTATGCCACCGACATTTTTTGAACAGTATAACTTAGAATAATTCTAATAAGACATTCATTATTCTATTAGGATATGACTTAACATACTCGTATTTAGATACAAAAGTTAAGCAACGCAGTCGCAGTCGGTAATTTGGATGCTGATACAAGTGAAACTCGGCGACCTCTGTCCATCTTCTAGCTGCTTGTATCAGCGTATACGCAGAAACTATGCAATCTTAGGCAAGGATAGGTGGTATATCATATCCTTCGGAGGGGATGTAAAGCAGTCGGTCCATTGTATAACAGATGCCAGACAAGTAAAAATTCCCTACTTTCCGATAGAGGGTCAGCAAAATTTCCAGGTTGGGGATAGTTCGTGTCCTGCTGGTGGTGATTGGCCCTGGTAGCGGAAATAGGCCGACATTAAATAAATGACTAAAGAACGGTAAATAATTCTACTAAGAAATGAATAATTCTACTAAGAAATGAATAATTCTACTAAGAAATGAATAATTCTAATGATATGAAGAAATTTGAAGTATGGAAATTCTAAATATCTTGAGACTCAATATACGTGTCAAATAATATCTACTACTGTGAAGCAAAGGAACAATAATTCTGGATTGAATTTTTTAGACTTATGTTACTTAAACAGACCTCATCAGTTATGACATCGACGTATACAATCAACATTATTATATTTTTACACGTTCGAAGGTGATTTCTATATATATATATATATATATATATATATATATATATATATATATATATATATATATATATATATATATATATATATATATATATTGCGTCTGTAAGGATCAAAACAAACAACTTGTTGTTGTTTTTTTTTTTACTCTTTTCAAATATACTATGCGTCCATAAAGCCATCCCTCAGATTCGCCGAAATGGAGTAAGTAAGCCACATGCGATAGAAACAGGGTGAAATCGCATCGAAAATAGTGCTAATTAGTGAAAAGAGCATCGTCGCGATGCCGATCAAATCGAACATTTCAAATGGAACATGAGGTCGAATGACCCTATATTTTGAAATTGTTTTCTGAGATTTTACTTTAAGTAAAGTTGGTTGTCTGCATAGTGACATCACACTAATGTAGTTGTTATAAATAGTTGTAATTTATACCAAATATCCTTTACTAATATAATTAAAATGAAGTTACTAAATACCTACTTAAAAAAATTATAAAATATTAAAAGTATAAACTTCTTGCCTTTTTTATTTAAAATAAATATGGGTTAAATTTCTTTCTCATCCCTTCTATACATTAGTGTTAAAGATCAACCCTCAACCCATACTTTAAGTTAATCTGTACTATTTCAAAAAAATTCTGATGATATCATAGTTTTTTAAATATTCTCGAAGGTAACAAGACCTTTATAAAACATTCATTTTTATCTACAGTTCTTCACATTTTCTCTCGTTTTTTTCTGAAAAAAATTACAAGAGAAATATTCATGGTAAAAATGTTGTGGTAATTCAAAATCATCTTACGAAAATTCGTTTATATTAAACATTAATCATAAACTTAATTCATTTTCCTTAGTAGCTAATTACAGGTCACTTAAAGCAATGGTGTTGTTAAAAAAATCATATCTGCCATATTAGTTACACAAGAACTTCCAACTTTAAAGAGATTCTAGACGAAATGCTATTGAGGGCTTGGGGATACAAAATTTAAACTAGATGTAGAATAGATGGTTACTTAGACATAAAAAAATGGAAAAATTTTTCAAATTGTGATATTTAATATTGTATTTATTAAGAATATATTTACCATAATCATAGGATCAGGCTATAAAACAACTCCTTATATATTAACTGTAAAAGTTATACGTAAAAATGTTAATGAAGTCCTGTTAAAACTTTCTAAGAAGAAAAACATAAAATCACAAATACTTTCAATGGGAGGTTCTGTGTTCTCAGGAAATTGACAAAAACTGTATAGGGTAGTTCTGGCAAAATGTCGAAATTCATATCCTTTCAATTTTCCGGTAACTATTATTTCATTGTAAAGTATACTACTGTGGATACTAGTGTCAGTTATAATTTTGACTCATCTGTGTAAAAAAAAAAAATAAAAAAAATAATGTCCCGAAAATCATTACCTCACTATGTCTCAAGCTCCAGATTAAAATACTTTGGGATCTTTAAATCAACACATTTCTCAAAAATACTCATCCAAGTTTGACTAATCAAATAAAATTACAATGTTTTTTTCGAAAATATTCTTATTTTGAAACAAAAAAAGGAATGTTTTAAAATTATTTTTGTATGTCCCAATAAGAAAAAAATCATTCCCTCACACCTTTACTGACAGTCGATGTATGAATGCATTTTTAATCATACATGAACGCACTTATTGGTTTTTGATATTTGGCAGTACTGTCAACAATTCAATATGGCGAATTTACCTTGTGCGTGTTAGAGTTTCTGTTATAAAAAGATTTTGTTAATATTTTTAAAAGTTACATTTTTGACTGTCATTACATCACATCTTATAAAAAGAAGGTAATTACGTTTAATTATATATTGATTATACACTGAAATGGATTTTTGGGAGCTGTAAACTTACACAAATATTCAATACGATTTGTTGTTGGTTATTTTTGATGTTGTCGTTCCCTCATCATCATTCCCTCATTTCAATTTGTAGTGAGGGAATGATGACTAATACGGGAATGATTTTTTAACTGTAACTGGGTAGTTAAATTTTGATTTTATTGTCTCCTTGCTTTAATAACCCTTAATTTATCGTTCCTTCCATGTGTTCGGACTTTATTAACCAAATAATGCCAAGAAAAAAGAAATTAACCGAAGCACAAGCTAAAATAAAAAAGAAGGAATATGATAGAAAGCGTAGGAAAAAGTGAAAGACGATCCTGAAAGTTTAGAAAGACTTCGCGAAAAAGAAAGGCTTAAATATATTAAAAAAATATCTGCTGTGACCAGCACATTAGTTTCTTATACCAGTATATATCATCCTGATCTAAAAAAAACCATTTTATTTAATTATTCACTTACCTCAATTAAATTTTAAAACATACCTTGAAATATTTCAACAAAATTTTTTAATAATTAATTTATCAGCGTCAATCGATATTGTCAATAATAATTCATGTCATATATTTCAATAATTTCTTCTTATTGACATTGACATTTTTGTAACTAAATTAGATATGTCAAATGTTAAACTGCTAAATTTATCCTAACTCCATTTTATGAGGTCAAATGCGTACAAAATTTCAGTTTACATCAGCTTTATTTAAGTAATTGGAAAATATATTTTATTCGCTTGATATAGTAGACATGATTTATAATCTTTCATTGAGAATATATTTTTTTATAAAGTCAAATACAAAAAAGTTTGGATCCCGTGGACTCCCTTTCAGCTGGCCAATTTTGCTCATCACCGAATTTTTAATTGTCTTAGGCCTTTAGAACAAGTGTACCAAATTTGAAAGCTTTATCTCAAAAACTGTTGTTGCTAGTGCGATACTACAGACATGCGGACAGATTTTTTTCCACAAAGTTATGTCTATTATAATTCGTCGAGATTCGTCGAGAAATACAATAAAAAATTTTAATTTTTTTCCCCCGAAATTGTACCTTTCTTTTTCTTTCATTCGTTATGTCTCTTCTGGTGACACCACATTCACCAAATTTAATGTGTCACCCAAAATGTTGTTGAAAATCTTAATTGCCAAATTTGGAAATTCTCCCATTAGTATTTTTTTTAGTTATCGCGGATACACACATACACACACATTCACACACACACACAACGACATACATCATTCGGAAAATAGTCAGAATGGATTCAGGACGTATATATCAATCAAAATCTCGAGGTCGAAAAAAAATCACGATTACTATACTTCCTTATATTAGGTATAAGAAAGTAAAGAGAGGAAGGTCAAGTAAAATCTATATCTATCATGAGTTTCAAAGAATGAAGGCTAAAAAGGAAAAATTGGAAAAAAAAATAGCCAAACTTATAGGGACAAGAAAGCTAAACTACGTAAGAATCTGGCAAGAGTATTAGATGAAACACCACCTCCTAGCCCAGGACCTTCTTTAGAATCCGTTATTCAAAATAATGATGAGCGCAGGGACCTGGTTGTTGCTCACAGAAGACGGCAACTAAGAAGACGTAGAGCAATACTTTATGCCAAAATAGCCAGATTACGGAAAAAATTGAAAGAAGAAATAAGAAAGAGAGAAAAATTTAGTAAGATGTCAAAGACAAACTAAAAACGTTCAGTCGTCTCCTCAAGCTAAAGTATCAGTACTCTTAAAAAATGTACAAGTTCCTGAAACTGTAAAAAAGTAGCTTATTTTTTCGGAAGTTATTATTAAACAACTAAAGGACAGCTATACTAACCTAAAAATGCATAGTGAGAAGAAGAAATATTTTGAAATTCTAAAACCAGATCTTTTAAAGAAGAATAAATTGCTTCATTTATCAAAACCGTTTTTCAAACATTACACTTACATAAAGGGCGGCTGCAGGAAATTAAACTCTAAAATGATGAACATTACACAAGATGATGCAGATTTTATGGGAAAAGATGAGAATTCGAGGATGTGCCCAGGAAAGAAGGATTTTATGAGGTCGAAAGGACAAGTAAAACAGAAACGTTTGTTATGTGACACTATGAAAAATTGGCATTAGAAATTTCTGACGACAGTCGAATATAAATGAGCTTGGCAACGCTCTGCAAGTTTAGACCTTTTTGGGTAACTTGATCGAACGTTAAAACCGAAACACTTGCAAATGTGTGATCCATGCAAATATTCAACTAATGGTCATAAAATTGCACGAAAATAAAATATTGTCTAGCTGCAATCTAACAAAATTTCTAGAGATTACAACATGCGATGTCCATTCAACAAAATGTTTGTTGAAAGAATGTGAAGATTGTAAACATAAGTCTATGGAATATTATCTTCCACAGCCAAACAAAATAATGACCTACTTCATATGAAAATGATGGAAAGATGAAGACAATGCGCAAACCCGTAAAAAAAGAGATCCAGGTTTCAATTAAAATATTAGTGCAACAATTAGAAGAGACACTGTCTTCATTCTTTCGGCATGTTGCCACGATAGCTCATTAGTATTGAACCATTTCAGAACTTAAAAAGAATTTATCTGAAAATGAAGTCCTCATCCACATCGACTTCATTGAAAATTATTCCTGCAAAAACAACGATGAAATACAGGTAGTCAATTTTGGAGATGCAAGGCAACAAATCACACTTCATACAGACGTACTATATTTACGTCGAAATGATAATGTCAGTGCCCAAATATTTTCTCTCTAACAACAGCAGACATGATACAATTGCTGCGTGGGCGCATTTAATATCAGTTTTTGAATGGCTTAAAAATCAGGATTTAAACATTTACAGAATACACAATCTGAGTGATAGTTCTGTCAACCAGCACAAGAACAAATTCATGTTCCACACTGTATCTCGTTATATAAATGATTTTTTTCGGGGCACGATATTCTATTCATGGCACTATTCAGAACTAAGCCATAGCAAATGTGCGCTGATGGCGTGGGGGTACCTTCAAAAGAACTGCCGACAAAGCTGTGGTTAAACGCCAAGATATCGTGGACTTAAGTGCACTAAGAGATTTTTGCTAGCAAGATGCCCTTCGATAATGCTGTTTGAAGTTACCATGGCTTATATCGCAGAGATAGAAGATTTAGTCACACAGTCAGAAACCGTCGTTGCACTCCGTGGAACTCAAAAAATTCGTCTTCACTGGTGATGTACTGGAGTTCAGAAGACTTTCTTGCAGTCTTCAAAGGATTATTCTCCTACACGGAACGTTTTCCAAATCAATTCAACTTATAATATAGGTGAGCCTGTCCTTATCAGATGGGATGAAGGAGTTTATCCAGGGGAAATAACTTCAGTTTCTGAGCAAGGCGCTTTAGTAAAGTGTATGAAAAGAGAAACCAAATCCTGGAGATGGCCAACAATCAAGGATGAACAGTTGTATGCCTGGAAAAATGTTTTACAGAAGATCGAGCCCCCAACATTAATCAAAAGATGATGTTATTCCGTAAAGGAAATAAATCACCTTAAGTTAACTAAATGTTAAGCGTTTGAGATGAGACTGAATAGCAAGATTATAATAGAGACTAATTTATTTATATTTTGAATCGATGATAGTGCCATGGTTGTTGTTTTAATTTTGAGACTGAATAGGTTTATTTTTGGTTGGCACATTCCCAGTTTTGTTAATTTTCGATTTTCGCGAAGAGTATTTTTGTTGATTTTCCGAATTTTTTTGCCATTAAGCACTTAAATCATTAAGTGCCATTCTAATTTAAGTAGTAATTTTTACTATAATGCCATTTGCAATATCTGAAATTTTGTGATTTACAAGAAAATAATTACCTGCACTAAAGGTGCAACTTACCTAGCAATGTAAGAAAAAATATTATAACAAGAAAGTTTGTGGGTAATTTGAACATAAAATAACAACTACTATTTATCTACATTGACCGGTTTCTGCATTTAATATATGCCTTCATCAGAATCTACAATGAATGTAATACAAGTTATTTATTCATTTGAGACAGCGTCAAAAATACACTTACCAATATAGCCAGATATTTTTACACCATAATATGATTTCGTCAATATCAATTCACATAACATTTCAAAAAACCAATTCAACAATGTATATAATAATATGGTCTTTTTTTATAAAATGTACAAATATTTTACAAAAGAATTGCTATCATCCAGCAATCTATACTGAGGTTAAATTTTACATATTCTTCTTCTACTGCCAAACAACTTAATAACTCGATTGTTGTTCAATTTATTAGGTACTTAGGCAGCAGAAGAAGAATATGTAAAATTTAAATTTAATTACAATGTGCATGAAAAAAATTGAGTTTAAAAAAATATTATGATAATGTGTTGTATGTATGTTGTTGAAAATATATAACAAGATTTTCTATGAAAATAAACATGTTTCTATTCCTGACTGTTCATGAATGAAATGTAAAGGTCATTCCCCCCCCCCTAAGTTGTTATTGCCTCGCTCTCAAGTTTTTTAACTATCATCTTTATCCTCTTAAAACTCATTTATTCTGGGGACCACTATAGCATCAAAGACTAGTAACATAAGTACTATGAAACTCACAGAAAATAATTACAAATTCTTCTCGATATTCTTCATCAATTTATTAAGTTCAAATTTCAGAATTAAGAACTGCCCAATATCTTTTATTACATGTCAATTATCAAGTATATACATATTACATATTTAGGTTTGTTCCTCCTAAACTTGAAAGTTAATTTAAATGTTAAAGGACTCTTATGGACAATACCCAAATTACAAAAATTCTGTATTTTAATATGAAAATAAACAATACATAAAAATGGAGCCTGAAATTATCACTCGATTTTAAGTGGAACTGGATTAACGAAATATAATATAAATAAAATATTACGAAACTTTTTTTTCAGTATTTCCGCTAACATTTTTATTATTTTTGTAAAACATGCATTGTAGCAAAGTTTATGAAGTACTGCTAAACTTTATAATAAATATTTGATTCTGGCAGTGACTTCTTGACTTGCCAATTAGCCAACGAAATTGTGGGACCAACTTTAAATTACAGTATAAATAAAAATTGAGTGAATCTAACTTATATAATTAGTTATATTGTTTTCCGGAAGAAGTTACTGACTGCCGTGTCTTCTCTTCAATACTTATGTGAACCAAGCATATGTGTATCCTACTTGCCTGCTTAATTATTGATATTACTTCTTACTCCTATTATTTTCTCTGCATTGTACAGAAAAAAAATAAGTATAAAATTATATACAATTTTTGTAAAACATATGTGATGAGGTCGAATGCTTATTGTTACACCGTATCGGTGCAGCAACTGCTGTTCTTTTCAATTTTTCATATTCGACATGCGATATAGGATTATTTAATCGAGTCTTATGAAACTCTTTCGTGGAATATTGTACTGTCATTTGATTGTTAAAGTACCAGCGCTCTTTGATTATTTATTGTTGTTCTAACTGTTATGATAAATTAAATATATGCAGTGTCGCCTGTAATGTCAATATACATGTACGTATATGCTCAAGGATTTTATTCTTAATAACATTCATTAAGTAAATGCAGGTATGGGCTCCTTAAGCAGGTAAAAATCTTAGTTGTCTAAAATAAGTATTTCTATTTAAAATAAATTATGCTTTGTCAGCTGTTTGTTTCTAGAATTATATGGATCCTCTAGCATAATAAATCATCAGTCGTGAGACAAACTTTTTTTAACAAGGTGTCTAGAATTATTATTTCTGTTCGTAATAAAAAATGAGTATATCACACGTAAATTTTTGTTTGCTAATAACTAGGAGGAATGAGAACTCGTACACCTTGCTGTGTCCAGAAGATTATTAGTACCTACCATAAAATACATTTATATACCAAAAAGAGTATATTTGCGACTGTTCTTGCTCGTCTGTTTTAAGTAAATTATTACGTTATTTGAATAATGAAACTACTATCATAAAGACAAAGAAACGCGGTTTGCAAGTTTTCACCCATACCATTTTTGAATACATATTTAATTAAATGACAAAAATCGCAAAAATTTGTTCTCCCAATTATAATTAAAATTTTGTTTTCATCTTCTCTAGATGATGTCAACTTGGTTGTGAAACTTAAGTTTAGTACGTATTCAGTGTTTGGGTATTTGTAGAACTACTTAACTACCTATTTATATTAGGTTGTTCCTGATGATCCTTATCTTACCAATACACTGCTCCAAGAAACTTAAGGATATTACAAATTTAAATATATGCCATAGATGTTCCAAAATATTTATTGCTCCACTAGGCAAACATAAAACAATTCAAAATAAAAAAATACGAAAAGATATAAATTTTTGCAATTACTGGAGGAATATTGATAATTTTTGAATCTTGTCTTAGAATATCATTAGCAGATCATTAGTATATTTCTGATTGTGATCTGGAAATAACGTTTCCTTAATTACAACATGCTACAGAGAAAGTTAGCACCCGAAGAAAGAAATATGGCCGTTGAATGATTCGTGCTGATCGAAATCAAGACAAGGTAACTGCGAATGTCAATGTGTTTCAAAGTCTCATCTCTCAACTTGTTCCATGGTATCAAAACACTGGATCAGCTTCTGGTTAGAAGTGGTCGTCCAAGAAAATCCAATACTCAAGATCGTTACATTTATTTGACTACTTGAAGAAACAGCAGATGCACTAAACAATGCCAGTACAACACGTGTATCGATAGAAACGATTCTAAAACGTTTGAGATATCGCAGCATAATTTCTACAAGATGTTTAAGGAGAGTTCCTTTGACCACACGTTATAAACGAGTGAGATTGTAAAGGGCGCGTTAACATCTACATTGGCGAGATGAATGACGTTCTGTATTATTCACCAATGAAACTTGATTGAATAAATTATCAGATGATTGCAGAGTTAGAGTATGGATTAGGCCCGAGGTAGCCATAAATCGGCGGTGGTTTAATCATGATGTGCGGAAGCATATGCTTCAGTAGACGATCTGAATTGTTTATTGTTGATCGAATGATGACAGCTCAAGTCCATGTTGACAATATCATAAACAACATTATTCTTCAATTTCATGGTGACATCGTTGAGAACTTTTTTTCTTGGATGATAATATCCGTCCTCATAGTCTAAGAATTGTTACCAATGCTCTGCAAAACCTTGAAATTCTGGCACTTCCACTCGCGCCAAGATGACCAAATCTCAGTCCCATTGAACGCATGTGGTATATGTTCAAAAAACCCATACGTGACCATCAACCTCATCCACAAATAACAAGAGACTTGAGAGCCATCATTCTACGAATTTGGTTCAATACCTCTTAAGTTTACATCACGGTACATGAAGGTATGCCTAAATGAAGTCATGTTGTTATTTATGCAATTGTTGAAATTGAAGAACGTAATGGTGGCTTCAAATGAAATTTGTATTATATTTTGTTTTGGTTATTTTCTTGTGAATAAAATTGAAAAATGGAATTATTTGTGCTCGATTTAATGACAAGCTATACCCAAACGAAAATGCGTGTTCTTTTTAATTTTATTGGAGCAGTTTATATTGACATTAAAATATTATAAAATACATTTATAAATATCTCAAAATTAAACCTTCAAGATTAATTCTTCAGTTCCAGAAAGGACGTCCTTTGAAGATAATCATAAACTTATTAGAATTAGGGTAGAATTAAGATTTAGTTTAATATCAACAATTTTGTCTGAAAGTGGTTTCTTGGACACAAAAATCATGTTTGATTTTTTTTGATATTCGCAGCGATGGAAACATATTCTTTTTTTTGGTAGATACATAGTTGTTTTATCTGATCTAATGAAATTCATATTCACTTTTTTATTTTCTTATACCTAATATAAGAAAGTATAGTAATCGTGATTTTCTTCGACCTCGAGATTTTGATTGATATATACGTTTTGAACCCTCCTAAATCCATTCTGATTATTTCCGAATGATGTCTGTCGGTGCATGCGTGTGTGTGTGTGTGTGTGTGTATGCGTGCGTGCGTGCGTGCGTGCGTTCGTGCGTGTGTGTGTGTGCATGCGTTCGTGCGTGCGTGCGTGTGTGTGTGCGTGTGTATCCGCGAAAACTCAAAAAGTACTAATGGGAGACTTCCCAAATTTGGCATTTAAGATTCACAACAACATTTTAGGTGATACATTAAATTTGGTGAATATAGTACCACCAGAAGAGACATAATAAATGAAAGAAGAAAAAAGGCACATTTTCGGGAAAAAATCTGACGACATGTTTTTGAGATAAACCTTTCAAATTTGGTACACATGTTCTAAAGGCCAAAGACAATGATAAATTCGGTGATGAGCAAAATTGGCCAGCTGAAAGGAGGTCCACGGGACCCAAACTTTTTTATATTTGCCTTTACAAAAAAATACATTCTTGATGAAAGATCATAAATTATGTCTACTATATCAAGCCAAAAAAATATGTCTTCCAAGTACTTAAATATAGCTGAAGTAAACTGAAATTTTTTACACATTTGGCCTCATAAAATGGGGTTAGTATACAGTTAGTTAACAGTTTGACATTTGAAATGTCTAATTTAGTTACAAAAATGTCAATGTCAGTAAGAAGAATTTATTAAAATATATGACATGAATTATTATTGACAGTATCGAATGGCGTTGATAATTAATTATTTAAAAATTTTAATGAAACATGTCAAAGTACACTATTAAAATTATATTAAGGTAAGTGAAGAATTAAATAGAATGGTTTTTTAGATCAGGATGATACATACTGGTATAAGAAAGTAATGTGCTGGGCACAACAGATATTTTCAGGAGCAAAATAACATGTTTATAAATACAATTAATAAATTAAGAGTTTAAGAATATATATCACATCTCCTGATGGGGCTTATAATTTCAAAAATGGAGCATAATGCAGTAGAAAATGTAGAATATTATTATGAGCACAAGTAAATATTGAAAATTTGTTGACCAGTGTAATCTAATGGTTTTCAACTTTGCGTATTCCGACTTTTCAGGCCCTTATCTCATCAAATAAACCAGTAAACAGTTTGGCTTGTGCCAGAACGACTTTTTTACGACCCTAAACAGGAAGAAGCAAAAATCCTCGACAATAAAAGTTGTGAAATGTCAAGCTCGAGGGCGAGAAATGTCAATTAGCCTGACCCATCTCTGGTCACCATTCGAACCTATCGCAGTGGAAATATTGGCATAGAATTTTTAGGGGATATCACACCACATCGACTCTGATTCAATGAACATTTTTGTACTACCCGGCTATTTAGTGTGCAATGAATAGAAAATTTATTCACGTTCACACTCATCATTGCCTTGCGTCACCCTGGGAAAAAGAATAAATGGATTTAAGCTGTAAACATTATTGTAATAGTATTTGTTTAAGAAACAATTAGGAGTAATTAGTTTTTTTAAATAATGTTATACAGTGTCCGACGACTTTTAATGGAAACACCCTAAAGAATTATTTATTTTTAAGTTAATTGATACTTTTTTCCAAATCTACGGTTTGAAATTTCTATCTGATAAACAAATTACAATTGATATATGTTAATAAATGGCATGCTACAATTAAAATAAATGGAAAAAAATTATAAATGTATAGCAGGCATTGTTATATAAACATTTTTTTTATTAAGAAAGTTTGTTCAAAATCACTCCAAGCAGGCTAAATTTAAAATGTGGTTAAAAACAAGAAATGGTGTTATTAAAAAAATTCATTTAAAAAAAACATGAAAAATATCGCTGTTTTATTTTGTGTAATAATTATCCTAACGATTCTCAAGTAATGCAATTGAAATATGAAATGAAATAAAATACAATAATGCTAAACAAATTTTGCTAATTGTTATTTTCTAACTTTTACAAAAACATCACAGATAACATATAATTTTTAAACATTTATTTTCCAGAGTATTAGCCAAAACGCTGAATCTTGTATTAGGTTTGTTCGTAGAGACGATTTGTGATAATTTTCTAACTATAGAAATGCGATTATTATGAGAACTTTGCAATAACAAATGTTCTGACTGAACAAGCACATATCTACACCAACGTGCGCATGCTTCTGACAGTTTCAAACGGTTGGAAACTATTCTACGAAAAACCCCATTATAAGAAAGATAATATGCACATTATGTTCAGTAAGACTGACTTAATAATATTAATAAAATAAAAGTACTCACCAGTTGAGCATTCACTTCAAAACTTTAAAATATCTATAGACATGTGTTTCTGCATCTTTGCGTCTTTAGTATGGCCCTTTGACAGCTCCGAAAGTAACTGCGAATCCTAGTAAATCCTAATGCAATAAATATTAATGGCTTCAGAGAACAAAATAGCTGAAATTAGATAATAGAAATTCCCCGTGAGTTAGAATAATTTAAAATAATTTAAAAAAGGATTTACTAAGATTCGCAGCTACTTTCAGAGCTCTCAAAGGGCCATACACTAGAGTGCAGAAACACGTGCCTGTGTTTTAAAAGTTTTGAAGTAATTGTTCAACTGGTGAGTACTTTTATTTTATTTATTTTTGGTTTTTCTGAACAGCGTAGTTAAAATTAAAAATAACATTATTCAGTCAGCTGTACTGAACATAATGTGCATATTATCTTTTTTATAATACAACTTTCAGCAATTTGGCAAATAGCTGGGAAAATAATTGTTTAAAAAGATATATGTATCTGTGATAAGTTTTTGTAAAAGTTAGAAAATAATACTTAGCAAAAAATTTGTAGTGTTATATTTCATTTCATTCCATATTTTAATAGAACTTTTACCAAGAAAAGGATACTGAATTTGGTTTAATGTAATTGAATGTTGATATTTTTTTTTTTTTTTTTAGAAATTGAAAGTTGTATCAAGAACAACTTTTTTTTTGTTTTCATATTTCGGATTTGGTCTGATTCCGAATAAAAATGCTTAATATAATTTTCTCATTTTTGAAGTTTATTTATAATTATAGTGGTCCAATGTTTTATTATGAATAGAAGGTAATTTATTTATTAGATAAAATTTTTCAAATGTACATCTAGAAAAAAAATTTCAATTCGTTTAAAAACAAACGATTCATAAGATGGATTCATCTAAAGTATGACACATAAATGTCACTTTAGATGAAGATATCGCAATAAATAAAATAAGTTAATCGTTTTTGGTGCTATTTGCAAATTTATTTCTTCTGGTTTTTAAAATGAAAAATAAAAATACCGGTGATGAAGGATTTAATATTAAATTACTTAAAGAATTGTTTTGTGTTACCGGTTATCCGCTCTTAAATATTATTAATAAGTCGTTAGAAATAGGGTGTGTGCCATCAATGTTCAAAATTAGTACGATAATACCGATTCCAAAGGTACCATCTCCGATAAAACCTGAACAGTGTCGACTAATAAATTTATTGCCAGTTGTGGACAAAATTTTAGAAATAATAGTTAGTGATCAGTTACGAGAACATTTGAATAGAAATAACATATTAAGTACCAATCAATCAGGTTTTCGAGAAAATCATTCATGTGAAACAACTGCTCTACGATATATTTGCGCGAAATGGAGGAAGGACATAAATGAGGAAAAAGTAGTGCTTAGTGTGTTTGTGGACTTAAAGCGGGCCTTTGAAACAATTGACAGAGGTTTACTAGTAAAATAGTTGGATAGTTATGGCGTAAAAGGTACAGTGCTCAAATGGTTGGAGGATTATTTAAAGGATAGGTACCACAGAACTAAAATTGGTAATAAAATTTCAACTAACATAAATAGTCCGTATGGGGTTCCACAAGGTAGTGTATTAGGACCACTTCTCTTTATTACATATGTAAATGATATTTAGTGCGTATTAAAAAATTCATTTGTAAATTTGTTTGCTGATGACGCTGTAATTACTGTATCTGGTAAAGATTTTAATGATACTACTAACACTCTTAATAGCGAGCTTGATATATTGTATAACTGGCTATGCAGTAATAAATTGAAATTGAATTCAGATAAAACTAAACTTATAGTCCTAGGTTCTAAATCTATAAGTAATAAATACTTAGCTAATAGTAATGTCGTTAAAATTAATGAGTGTCCGATTGAAATCGTGAAGCAAATTAAATATTTAGGAGTTATGTTAGATCCACAACTTACATTTTGTCATCAAATGAATTACATATGTAAAAAAATTGGAAAGAAGATTGGATTTTTTCATAGGATATCACAGTGGAGTAAATTACACCATAGTCTATCCACATTTCACATACTGCGCATCGTTTTTGATAGCATGTAATACTCATGAAATAAATAGATTGCAAATACTGCAGAATAAAGCAATGCGAATTATATTAAAATGTAACATCTACACTCCTGTGAAATCTATGTTAAACGTGCTAAACTGGTTATCAGTTGAGCACTGCATTAGAACAGCTAATTTAATTTTAATATATAAAATAAGTAGAGAAGTATCTATCTATCTACAAAATCTAAAGAAACGTACAGATATACATAGTTACAATACCAGACGGAAAAATCACTATGACGTTGAGTATGTCAAAAAATCCTTTTTACAAGGTTCATTATTTAATGAAGGACTTCGTCTTTTTAATGCTCTGCAAACTGATATAAAGGATGCACCAAGTGTAAAAACATTTAATAAGTATGTATGTAAATATCTCACAAGTAATTAAGTAAAATAGTCTGAAGCCTGAATATATTTCGAATACCTTACAAGTTTATATACTCATTCTAGTAGTTTCGGATACAATTACTTTTTATTTGTTTGATTTTTGTGTTAGAAATAGTAATATTACTTAGGTTAGATTATTTAGGTTTAATTAAATATCTATGTATCTATGTAGCAGACAGTGCTAAATAAAGATCTATCTATCTATCTAAAATATACAGTTTGGGAACTTTTATCTGATAAATAAATTATATTTATTTATGATAAGTAAAAGTGGCATATTATAGGTAACTTGGACCACAACTATTGATGCTAATTGCGAAATCTATGTTATCAGTTAGCACTCTTTGAATATGTAAAAAAACAAAGGATCTAATTTTTTAAACAAAGTTATTAACAATCTTATAATTTTGATGCCAACTTTACATCTGCACCACAATTATCGGTGCTAATTGCGAAACATCATTTAGCACCTTTTGAATATGTAGAAGAACCAGAGGTGCTAATTGTTTAAACAAAGTTATAACCATTTCTCAATTCTAACGAAAGCTTCACACTAGCACCACGACCATCGGTACTAATTGCGAAATTTACACCATCATTTAAGAATCGATTAGTTCTCCATACGCATACATATAATAAAAAATTGCGATGATAATAATTATTATTGTCTTAATTTGTCTGGTATTATTTAGCACCCTGTGGTCTGAAGAAATATCCAGAGATAAAATAAACGAAATGGAAATAGAAACCATGGGGCAGCGAAAGGTACAAACATTTTAATACTCATAAATTAATGACATATTCAGTAATTACTTTGTATAATAAAATAGATCCAATGGTAAAATATCAATATTCTTTACTGAAAAATAAAATAAAAAGTGCAAACTTATATTACCTATCTTTAAAAAAAATAAAATGTAGTTCAGTCGGTAGAGTCGAGTATTTTTTATAAACAAATAATTTGGTTAAAATTTACCTTAGCTCGTAACATAACTGTTTAAAACAGTTCTTGATAAAATATAATAGTTTTCTAAAGAAAAAAAACTCTGTGTTAACATGTCATGACATCGAAACAGCTTTATTACATCAAACTAATAGAATTATAGGTTTCATTCATTAATTACATGCAAGTAGAACTTCAGGAATCAAGAATTACTTTCAGACTGTTAATAATTTTGGTGAAACAATTAGAATCTCTGTTTCTTTCGCATATTCAGGCGGTACTAAATGGCTGCCAAATGAAAGGTTAAGTTTCGCAATTAGCACTAGTTTTCTTGGGATGAATTTGAACCCATATCTGAAAAATTTTTCTTAAATAAAAAATAAGTTTTACATATTTTTGGCATTTATTTTTAATTACAGTAGGTCAATTTTTTACCATGTGTAAAATATAATTTGTAACAATTTAAATTATACCTATATTTACATCGTTTGAGCCAATCTATAGTCAAACATTTCTGACTCGTGTCAAATTGTTCAATTTATCTCGAAAAAGCAGCTTATTAGTTGTGAGAAGGTAATAAGTGGGTCATTGAGAAGACGGACAAGACGAAATTGTTGAAGTTCCCAGCGGGGGAAAGGTCATTTATCAAAATAATATGAAAAAAAAAACCTTAAACGCAAAAGTACACAAAAGCAAGTGACACTGACAGAAGATAAATTTAAAAAAAATCTATAACAATACAACAACTTATTGACATCATTTGGAAATAAAAAATTCCACTGATCCCGTAACACTAAACATCTATGAAAAAATTGATACAATAGACAATGAAAAAAATTGAAGCAAGCTTGAAAAATATACTGACCATGAAAATCTACAAAAAAAGAATATTGGACGAAAAAGATAATAGTTTTTCATATCAGTCCACCTCAAAGAAACCTGATAAACAATCAAACTCATATTAAAACAACTAACAAATTCTAAACAATACAAAATAACAAGGACATTCCAAATAACATGAAACATATCTCAGTTAGCAAAGATTCAGATAAAGTAAAACAACAATATGAAATAAAAACCAAAAATGGAAAACTGCCACCCATTATAATACATGGTAGATTCAGACACCAAGAAGCTGAATGCATTTCTAAAAAATACTTTAGTAGGACAATTTTATTGGAAAACCGCGAATCTATTAACTAGACTCTATGTCGAATCTGAATAGGACTGGAAAAGATGCATAGTCTACTTCGAAGACGACAAGATTGAGTTTCATACTTATACACCAAAGCCATATAGTCTAAAGAAGCTCAAATTTTTCGTATCTTCTATTGTAATAACATATCCAAAGGACGTTTTTTAAATATTTATAAGAAAAAAGTACAGACACGAAAAACTGAAATTTATTTTTAACACTTTAAGGGATGGTTTGGGGGGTTAAACTTGGCAAAAATGTCTGTCAGCCAATGGTAGGGTTTTTTAGTGCCTTGTGAACCATAAGCTAGCTGGGCAAACGTTTTTTTTAATTTTAACTATTTTTTATCAACATTTCAAATTTTGATCCATTTTTCGCCACTTTGATGGCATATTGCTCAAAAAGCGACCGATAGAAATGTCTACCACTATAGGATAGTACTGTACACAACAAAACAAATATTTTACGCCAGGTTTGGCCCGGTAACTAAAAAATTTTTTTTTTTTTTCAATTTCCGGTTACGCCCGCCGACTGGAAGTTTTGTCTGCCAGCATAATTGGGGTATATGAAGTACAAATACAAACTAACTATGCAGACAAATATCGGTAACCATTCGATTAAAGAAAAAAAATCCCCTCCACCGTATCCGGCCACCCTACCAAAAATTTCAAAAGGGCAAAAATTATGGAGAGACCACACGAAAAGTCTATTCCTTGTCGAGGCTTCTCTATCCCCCATGGCAAGGAATAGCAGGACAAATAAAAAATTAATATATACTACTATAATATGACCGGTTCTAACATATGAGACACCGGTTTGGTGTTCCTCGTGCGTGAAGACGTTACACAAATTGCAAGCAATGGAAAATATCCTGCGTCTAATAAGTGCAAATGAGGAGCTTGCACAACGTGCGCTAGAATTTGGAGATAACATTAATTTGCTTCAAATAAGAGTTCAGCAACATCAAATTCTTCGTGCAAAAGGTCCTGGATTAACATTCACGAATATGACTTGGAAGGATTTCCTAGACCAAATTATGATTACCTAAGGCTGAAAACTTTAGGAACCTACCAAGTTCGTTCTCGACAACGGACTCAATATCTCCGGGGACGTAAGGCAGCACTGGTGTCTGGTCTACCCTGTACGAGTGCCTTAGATGGTAGTATAGCACTCGTAACGCCGCGTTATGCCGGTGGATGTAGGCCGAAATCGCATATATGGGGCATGCAGATAGTAAGTGCATGAGCGATTTCGGCGCCTGATGGCAGGTCCTGCAGTTGATATCAGGAACCTCTACACGCCACACGCGGCTACGGTAGACCAAGGTGTTGATAACACCATCTTGGCAGGCCATAATGAATCCCTCGGTCTCCGACTTAAGCCCTGCTGACCTTAGATAGGCGAAGGTCAGCCTGGTCGATAAACCCAGTGTTTCTATGTTCTTATAGAAGACACCATGCTGGGGTTTATCGACGTGTTGCCGAAACAGATTTTCCTGTTAGGCAGCTCTGATTCGGGCTTTCAGACGATTTGGCTGAAGTTCGGTGACTGACTCAACATCAGCACCTCGCCGGCCTCCTCGTCTGATGTCAAATGCGAGACCGAGTTCATCTGCGGCTCTTTTTGCTGCCTTAAACAATCCTGCTCCCACTCCTACAGTTTCGTGATGTTTCACAAACCGCAAGAGGGGATCTGAGCTCCTGAGGATGTTACATGCCATACTCAGTACTACTCTGCCATGCGTACACTCCAGGCTCAAGAGTCCTCGACCCCCCCGTTGACGTGGGAGGTACACACGAGGAACGGACGATCTAGGATGAATACTTCTGTGAATATTCATCATCTTGCGGGTATCTCTGTCTAATTGACGCAGCTCATCTTCTCTCCACTTTACTACTCCGAAGGAGTAGAGCAGAATCGGAACGGCAAGCATATTAGTTGCAGACACCTTATTCCTCCCCAAAAAGTTCGGAAGACCAAATCTTTTGGAGGCGGTGTCTGTACTTGCCGCGGAGAGATTCCTTTATTTGTGTTACATCCTGGATGTGCCTTTGTTGCACACCCAGGTATGTATAGGTCTCTCCGGCATCCAGATGTCTTAGGATGCTTCCGTCTGCGAGCTGCGCATTTTCAGGAAATTCCTCGCATCGTCCTCTCTTGAGGTGGACGACTGCACATTTGTCCAACCCGAACTCCATACCAATTGCCCGCGTATATTCTTCGACCACCCTAAGAGCGTTTTGTAGTTCGCACTCTCCGGAGGCATAAAGTTTAAGGTCATCCATATAGAATAGATGGGTGACCTTATGCCTCCGGTCGCTGGGTGGTCCACATTGATATCCGCGGGTTTGGCGGAGCCCAACAGACAACGGAAGTAGTGAGATGCAGAAGAGGAGAGGACTCAGGGGAGTCACCTTGGAAAACTCCTCTCCTAAATGTTACCTGCTCTGTCGTGAGCCGCTGTGCACCTGATGTTATGGTGAAGCGGGTCTTCCAGAGCGGCAGCAGCTATTCTATGCATCTCACTAGTGGTGCTGGTGCTTTTTTTATCTTATATTGGTTGTCATGGTTTACTTGGATATATATATTTTCCTTAAAATTTTTCTTTATATAACTTTATTTTTTTACTTACTATTTTTTTTAATTAAATGTGTATACATAGTAATAATAATAATAATAATAATAATCTTTATTGTCTATAAGACCACAAATACAATGGCATCAGACTCGTCAAACAGTACAAGTTTAAAAAAAAACAGTTGAATAAAAATTGTAAAATAAAATAATAGAATTAAGTTAATATGAAACAATACAACACATTTACAAGTTGGTTAAAAATTAAGAAGACAATTAAGTGATAATGTTATTAACAGTTAACTAAGAGTTTTTAATTATAATAATTATATAAACATATTCACCATATTTTTGTACAGAAGTTAACTTAAATTTATATGTTTATATGTTAGACTCCAGATATTCCCTAATACTATAAAAACTATGTTGAAGAAGCATGCACCGTACTTTAGTTTTAAATGTTTTTTGGTTTTCTATTATTTTAATAGATTCAGGAAGTTTGTTAAATAATTTTATACCTAAATATTGTGGAGTCTTCTCATAGAGCGAGAGAGAATGATTGGGCAATGTAAGATTATTTTGACCTCTAGTATTATATTCATGATTATAATTGTTTGTTAAAAATGACCTTATATTATTTTTTACATAGCATAGTGTTTCTAATATGTAAATGCAAGCTAGAGGTAATATACATAATTTTTTTAAAAATACTTCTACATGAAGTGTATGCTGACACACCTTCAATGTTACGAAGTGCTTTTTTTTGCATTATAAAAATTCTCTCAGCAAAATGAGAAGAACCCCAAAAAATTATGCCATACTTAATTCTAGAATAAAACTGCGCATAATAAAAAGATAATATTACTGAGTTGTTAGATGAGCTTCTTAATCTGTAGAGTGCGTAACAACTTGGTGCTAGATTAGTACACAGCTGACTTATATGCATTTCCCAATTTAATGTGCTGTCCACGTACACTCCCAAAAATTTTGTAAAACTAATTTGTCTGATTGATTTTCTATCTATTTTTATCAGGTAATTTTCTGATTGTTTGGAATTCCTTGGGGTGAAATGAATAAAAACTGTTTTGCTACCATTTATAAGCAGTTTATTATTGTTAAACCACGAAACTAAACTGTTTATTTTATTTTGAGATTCTGTCACTAAGTCAGGAATATTTGTGTTTGAGCTTATATATGTAGTATCATCTGCATACATGATAAGGTGTCCTTCATTAACAAGATTCGGTAGATCATTCATAAATATTATAAAAAGCAAAGGTCCCAATATAGAACCCTGGGGTACACCACAGGATATATACAGTAAATCAGATATACTGCCATTTAGCTCAACAACCTGTTTGCGGTCTGATAGATACGACGATAGCCAGTCACCCAGCTTACCCCTTATACCATAATTTGATAATTTATCTTTGAGCAGAGTATGATCAACCAGATCAAAAGCTTTGCTCAAATCCATGAACACGCCTAGACTTTTGAGATTTTTATCTAATTGATCAATTAATGTACTTAGAAAACTGAGTATTGCTGATTGTGTCGATCTACCACCACGAAAACCATGTTGAGCATGACCTAATACATCAAATCTAGAGATGAAGTTCATAATTCTATTGAAAACTACTTTTTCTAGTATTTTGGAAACTGAAGATAATAAAGATATTGGTCTATAGTTTTCAACCAATGATTTATCTCCTTTCTTGTAAATAGGTACAACCTTGGCTACTTTAAATAATTGTGGAAATATTCCTTCAGAAAGAGACCAGTTTATCAGATAGGTTAGTGGCGCTTTTACGTGTACAACAACTGATTTGAGTATGTTAGAACTGATATGATCCATACCAGCAGAATTAGATTTTTTAAGGTCACCTATTATATTAAAAATTTCGTTTTCCGTCACGGGATCTACGAAAATAGTTGGATACACTTTATTTATACTAAACTTATGCTGATCGCTTTTACTTGCAAGTTCTGAATGTAATTTTCCCGGAGTCTCTACAAAATAATTGTTAAACTGGTTAGATATTATTTCAGTGTCAGTTATCAAGTTGTTATCAACTTTCATCTCAAAAATCTGATTAATGTTAGTTTTCCCCAAATCATTATTTATAATTGACCAAACAGCTTTTGACTTATTACTGGCACTAGAGTAAATTTTATCATTGTGTAAGCGTTTTGCTGCTTTTATTGTTTGGCGATAAATTTTTTTTATACCTTTTATAATAACATATATCCTCCACATTTTTCGAAGTACTAATTTTTGTGTAAAGCAATTTCAGTTTCTGAGATGAAACTTGTAAACCTCCTGTTACCCAACCTTTTCTTCTTTTATTTGATTTAATATACGTATACGGAAAACTGATATCAACATAATATAATAAACTACTCATAAATAATTGATAGCCTTCTTCTAATGTTTTTGCTGTATAAACATCCAGCCAGGTTTCCTTACTTATGTTGTGCAAAAAATTACGATAATTATTTCTGGTAAAAAGTCTCGTTTTTGTGGCTTTCTTTGGGTGTGTATCTAGTTTAGACACATTAAATTGTAATATTTGACATGTATGATCTGAGAGACCGTTTCCTATAATTTCACACTTTAACTCATTGTTTAGAAAATTGGTACACATGTAATCTATACAACTTGAGGAATTTACTGAAAATCTAGTTGGTTCATCTACATGAACATTGATATTGTAAGAACTAAGTAGATCTACTAGTTCATATTTATTACAGTTATTAATTAAAAAATCAATATTAAAGTCACCACATAATATGATATCCGATTTATCAGCTGTTAGCTCTTTTAAGACGTTTTCTAATTCATTAAAAAATATATTGAGATCACCTGCTGGAGATCTATATAAAGCTATAACTTTAAGTTTATAATCATTTTTAAATTTAATTTGTATTCCTGCTATTTCAAAGTTTTTATCAATTGATTTTTTGCAAATTTGTTTTATTTCAATAATATCAATGTCAAGAGAATTTTTATGGAAGATAACTATTCCACCGTTCTTATATTCATTCCTACAAAAGGCTGCAGACATAGTATAGCCGCTAATATTAATATATTCGAGTTCATGTGATTGGAGCCAAGTCTCAGTAAAACATGCAACTGAAATTCTCTGGGACGCCAGTTCAATCTCTAACTCATTAATTTTATTTTTTATACATTGAACATTTTGATGCAAGACTCTAATTTCAGTTCGTTCATTATATTGTTTCCACTGGTCTGACATTAATTGCTAGTTTACATTTTCCAAATATTGAATTTTTTGCTTTTCAATCTCAATTTTCTTTTGTAGGACCAAGCAGTTAATGTCAAAAATGGAATGGTTTACATTAAAATCTGTTTTTAATCTAAGATTTGCATCAATGCAATTCAAACATTTTTTCTCTTCACAGTTGCAGCTGTTAGTGATATGCTCACTTGACGCACATTTCAGACATCTTTCACTATCACAATTGTCGGCTTTGTGGTTGAAACCACCACATTTGTAACACCGAAAAACATGCACATATTCATACACTCTGCACCTTGACCAGTTTAATGAAACCATTTTTTCCTTCTGCATCATATTGAATGTTGTTGGATCACATTCGATTATAGCCATGTAATTAGCTTTCATTTTCTTCATTATTACCACTTTAAGTTGCACCTTATCGTGATTTAGAAACACATTTTGCTTGATAAGACTATTTATTAATTCATCTCCATCCATTTCCTGATCTATATCTACTATCTTTACACACGGATTTTTTAAACTTGGTGTATTAATCTTATAACTTTTACCCATTTTTTTCTCAGCTACGGTTTGAATTCTTTTTACTTCTTCCTTGCTTTTACATTTGATTAGCACTCCTCCTTCTTTCACATTTTTTATTGCTGTTATGCCTACTTCTAATGCTACCGGATTCACATGCTTTTGTATTGCTTCCATTGTTTTTTTGCATTCCTGCTTTTCTTTCGGTTTAATAACAACTACTTCACCACTAACGATCTTAGAGTAACTAGGTTTTTCCTTAGTACCATCTTCATTACAAACATTTTGTTTAACTATCATATTCCTGATTTCATTTATTTCAACGGCTACTTCTTTTTTGAAACTAGATATTTCATTTTTTAAATCCCATATATGTTTTAAAGTTATGATGCAGCATTCACAGAACCACATCATACCTTTGCAGCTTTTCATTACCTCATAATCATTAGGTGATAAATCTATACATTTTAAGTGAAATGTCAAATTGCAATTCCCATAGCATTTAATATTAGGTTCCCTTCCTTTTATTTTGACTGTGCATTTACTACAGTTTATATGTTCACCCATGGTTGAATAGGTATACAACCGACAACCATTCAGGCGATTCTGATTCTTATGTTATCACTCACCAGGAATATTCAGTTTGTTTTATATCAGTATAAAAAAAATAAATAAACAACAATTTTACCTTTAAGTAATTACTGTGTGGGATGTTAACTTTAATTTACAAAAGGAATAATAATTTTTATTTCACTGTAATCACTAAAATATTGGTGAAATCGCACAGCACATCAATGTCACAGTATACAACCCATAATGTATTTTACATATTTCCTTAGTTTATAAAATCATTTTCATCCCCTATCACGCACAGGTAGATGTTTATATCTACTTTAGAGTTATTTTATATTATTTTTGTAATTATGTTTTGTAAATAAACATATTATTATACAGGGTGGTCCGAATTTAAATCGGGAAACTTCGCCAGCGGATATTACGCCTAAAAATAATAACTTTTTGTCATATAAACATATATCGAAAAAAAGAATGAATTTCAAGATACAATGTGTTGAGGTTAAGGGAAAAAAAATTTTTTTCTCAATATCTCAATAACGAATAGAGATTTTTTATTGAAATTTGATATATAGATATCATTAAGGCAAACACACCAGTTGAAATAAGTTTTGTCCAAAATATTACACTGGGTGATTATTTTTCTCTGATCGATTACCACTCAAACCACAACAACTTTTTGTTTGTACGCCACTGGTCAAATTTAAAAGAAACATTTTAATCTACGTTCCTTTTAAAGCAGAAACGAATTTTTGGCTCCTTTTCGAAATTCTTATGGTTTTTGATAAAATTGACATTTTCTACAACGATGCATTTCCGCAGCATTAAATTTGAAAGTGGAAATCAAAAAAGAGTTGGCTGTGCAAACATGCGTTGTGACAAAACTGACAGTTATTGTTACGGCCACACCCTGTATATATTGGTGAAGTATTATTTTTCTTTATTTCTGTTTATTAGAGCAATTCTTATATTTATTATTTTCATTTTCTATTTTTATCTCTATTCTTTCGCGTGGTGTATTTTTGGAAAGGGTAAGACCCCCAGTCAAGAAGACGCGCGCAGAAATAACTAACTGACGGGTGTGATTGCGAGACCAGCTCTCGTGGTAAGTGGTACGCGCGTTAAAATAAAACCCTCGTATAATCTCAAAATTAAGGTGCCGATTATTCATTGGAAAAGTGACCCTATTGCTGATTCATCCCAATCGCAGACTGACAACAAGAAAAGGTAGGTCAAAGCCTTTCCAAAACCTCGTTTTTTATTTATTGTTATATGTAACTTCATTGCTCTCCACGTTCTGTGGATTCTCCATACAGTCCAAATCGAAGTTCTAATAAAAACAAAGTTTCATACATTTTCAGTTATAAACTTGTTATTTACATTTTTATATTAGCGTCGTATTTCTTTTTAATTTGTGATTTACTTTTAATCTACTCTTTTATATTATCATGCCGAATTTATTTACTAATGAAGAGTATGCTGATATACATTTTATATATGGTTATTGTGATGGAAATGCAGAAGAAGCTTCGAGAAAATACGAAATAAGATTTCCAAATAGAAGACAACCAAATCCTCAAGTTTTTATTAACACACATCGTCGCTTTCGAGAGTTTGGGTTAAAAAATAATCATAGGGAAGTAGATGTGAGAAACGAAAGACATAAAAATGAAATATTAAATGTTTTCGATAATGACAACCGTTTAAATTCTCGTAGAGCTAACAAACAGCTCCGGGCACAAAATTTACGAATATCCAAAACTAAAATTCTGCGCACACTGCATAAAGATCATAGAAAAACATACCATTTATAGCCTGTACAAAATCTGCGGAAAATTTTGTGGACAGATGAGGCTACGTTTACACGAAGAGGTGTGGTAAACTATCACAACTTACATGTATAAGCACAAGAAAATCCCCATGCTATTCGTCCTAAATCATTTCAGAGTAAATTTAGCTTGAATGTTTGGATAAGAATCATAGATGACAACTTTTGTGGCCACATAGGCTAAATTCAGCTTTATTTTTGAACTTTTTGGAAAATAATTTCTTAGATATTTTCGATGATGTGCCCCCCTATTATAAGACATGCATGTTGGTTCCAAATGGATGGAGCTCCAGCTCACTATGGAATTAATGTGCGTGAATGGTGTAACGCTCATTTTCCAGGACGTTGGATAGGCCGATCAGGATCAATCAATTGGCCACCTAGATCCCCAGATCTCACTATTTTAGACTTTTTTATATGGGAATACTTAAAAGACCAAGTATATGCTACGCCAGTGAATTGAGATTGAGGATTCAAGAGGCTTGCAATAATTTGCTTAATAATCGCCACATGATTTCAGCTGCCGTAAATTCAATGCTTCGAAGATGTCAAAAATGTGTCGAAGTAAATGGTATGCATTTTGAGCAACTCCTTTAATTGAAATTACTGTTAATAAAATTTCATTAGTTATAAATAAAAAATTTTTAAATTTAAATGCTGCAATCGTTATTCCCAACATTTTTTGTTTAATAAAATCCAGGAACAGTAGATAAAATAATTATCTCAGATAAATAGCATTTTATAATGATTTAAAACCACATCATTTAAAAAAGAAAAACAAAATTATGACGCAACTTTGAAGTAGATACAGAATTTCCACTTTCAAATTTAATGCTGCGGAAATGCATCGTTGTAGAAAATGTCAATTTTTTTTTTTAAATTTTTTTCCTCTAACTTCAACACCTTGTATCTTGAAATCCATTAGTTTTTCGATATATGTTTATATGACAAAAAGTTACTATTTTTAGGCGTAGTATCCGCTGGCGAAGTTTCCCGATTTAAATTCGGACCACCCTGTATATAAGTATAAAGAAAAATTCCTAAATAAAGATTAATTTTTTCTCATATTCTTCAGATTATTTACTCTTCAGAATATAGTACTAAAAGAAAAAGACAAGAATTTTCTATTACCACGCACGATCTTTATTAACCTTTTTCGGCGTTATACAAATTTTGGGATACTTAGAAATCACAATGACCTTTCAAAAAATTTTCGCCCACACCCCACCCCCTACAGCTATAGCTTACGTCCCATATCTTGTATATATTTGACCATTCCACACATTATATTAGGAGCGTCACTGATTTATTTAATAGCGGAAAAAAAGGAGTGCCGAGGACGCCAAATGGTCTTAATCCGGGCCTGATGTTTATTATATGACATATGTTTGATACAAAAGATATATCAATATAATAGCAATTTATTTTTCATTTTTAGATATCAAAGAAATTTTGTAAATAATAATAATTTTCATATGCATGTCATATGGTCAATATGATATTACCCATTATATTACTTTAAGCTTTTATTCAGTTTATAAGCTTCTTAAAATGTACAGCAAAATTATGAATAACACATTGAACGTATAGTACTGATACAATAAGTACCTCAAAATTACAGATTCACTGTACAATTTCCCAATTTCAAACCATATATTAGGCTCCATTTGAACATTTTTGTGTTTTTTCGAAACCACACGTAAAACTCTGGGCTGCTCGTATGAACGGTGTTGGAATAATATAGGCTTTGTGAGATTAAATTACAGGACTGGCATAGATTTTCAGCAAATCGTGATCACGATTTTTAAGTCGTGCAGTGACAATTCAGTCGAAATGCATTTACTTGGAATATAAGAGAGTTTTTTGGAGATTTTTTATTGTGCACACATACAGGAGTTAATTGTGGTCTTAGTCTTTATCTGAATTGGGTAAAAATATGCTACAAATTATGGCATCAAAAACAACTTTAATGTTTACCATAAATATAAAAAATAGTTTTACTTTTTTGATTATGCTTTTGATTCAGTATACCACAAAAGCAGCAGTATTATTTATATTAACTAAAGCAACTTCTTGCGATTTAAGCCAATGCTCAGATTAGCAAGATATATCAATATTGTAGTAATAAAACGATATTTCTAAATTAGAAATTTTCTATGCTAGGTTCCGGATATTAAAATGCATAATATTTAAAAAATTAGACATACTGTTCACATCTTCGTTACTTAAATTATGAGTAGCATTATCCAGATGATAAGTCCGCCTTATTTGATGTCTCCCTAGATTCATTTATTAAAATCGCGTCGTTTTTGGAAAGATTTTTTCGAAAAATATATTCTCAACTTCTATGCGTTTTGGCCTCAATTTTTTACTGAGAAGAATACCTTTTAAATCTAGATCAACTGCAATTTTAAATGAGTTGCAACTCCAATTATTTTTTTTTCTGCATGCAGATAAAGTGTCTGTCCGAAAATTTTTTCATAAGACTAGCTTCCAGTTTATTTACTGTGTATGAAGTACTATATTTTGTCACAAATATCCGTGCTCTCTCTAACTGCTACATCCCCATCACTCTTCCAACGATTGTATTTTTATTTACATTTATTGTTGCATTTCTCTCCTAAGTGGATAATATCTCAGAGTAATAATATAAAGATAAGTAACACCCATAAGAGATACACTGATTATTATGACCGATACATAAACAACAATTTGCATGTTTACATATCAACGTATCCAAAACAAACCAAGGGCGGCTCCAGGCTTCAGCGTTTATTTTAATGCTTTTGCATAATTTAAAACTTAATAGGTATATAATATTTGTTTGCTTGAGTAATGTATTTTTCAATGCTATTCTGCTGTTGTTATTTTAATCCCTGTTGTTTTTAAGTGATAAGTGATAAACTTTAGTTTTGTGTTATTAGCTACTGATTAATAATCGATTTTTAATTATAAAGATTAATTTAGTGAATATTTATTGAGAGACAATGAATAATAAATATGTAGTGTGCGGTCAAAGAGGAAAACAACGGGGTTGTTTATCTTTTCACAGTTCAGTAAACAAAACAGATCAGGGTCGGCATAATGCGTGAATGCGACAGTGTGAAAGCTCAAAAAATAACTAAAATTAATGTTAGCTTTACAAAAAATAGAAAACAACATTTGATTCCATTTGACCAGTAAAAAAATCCACATTTTATTAAAAAAAATACTTATACAGAAATATTTATTTTAACTTGAATAGAAACTTCATTCTTAAATTAGCTCGCAAACTGTAGATGTTTTAAAGTATGTTGATATTATTTTTAATTTAATTTTAAAAGTTGTTATTTAAAAAAAAATGTGTTTGTTTTTAGATTTCCCGAGAATCTGGTGAGAAGAGAAAGTTGGCTGAAAGCTCTCAGAATGGAAAATGCCAGTAAGTGACACTATGTGTGTTCAGAATATTTAAAAAAATTATACTATTAAAAGATGTGGACTAAATGTCTTGAAAATCAGTACTGTTCTATTTTCCCCTGACAACACTATCACCAGGTGCGTCACACCTACTGCCCAGATTATTAGAGAATTATATTGAAAATTAATAATATACTGAGTAGTCACTCATTCATACCTCATGAAATAATCAAGTAGATACCTACAAAGCATCAACCGTTTTGTTGATATGTTACTTCTATTGCAGTGTATTGCTTGTATATTTCAAAGAAATCTCACTTGTTTCGGCACTGAAAATTATATTCCTTAGCCACCATTAGTTTCCGAGACAGCAAGGTATATTAAACTTAAATATACAGTGCAGTGATCCAAAAAAAATATTTCGGATCGCCGCACGCTACATCTAAAAAACTTAAAAATATCCACAATTTGAGGTGCCGGACATGGCCGTTGCTTAAAAAATAAAAAAAATAAGGACCAGGGGAGTTTAAAGTGGCGGGTCCTGTATATTTAAAATTAACATACTTTACTATCTTGGGTACTAATGGTGGCAAAGGAATTAAATATTCAATGCTGAAACAAATGAGTAATCTTTGAAATATATAAACCTACATCACTGCAATAAAAGTAACATATCAACAAAACAGTTGATGTTCTGTAGGTACCTATCTACCTGACATAATTTCATGAGGTATGAATAAGTGACTGCTTAGTTTTCAATATAATTCTCTACTAACCTGGACAGTACGTGTGATGAAGTGGTGACAGTGTTACCAGGGGAAAAATGAAACAGCATTGATTTTCAACAATTTTAATCCAGATCTTATAATATCATAATAACTTTTTTTAAAGTGTTGTGAATACACGAAGTGTCTCTTACTGGCATTTTCCATTTTGAGAGCTTTCAACCAACTTTTTCTTCTCACCAGATTTTCTGGTATTTCCATTGAAGTTAAAGTAAATATTTTTGTATAAGTATCATTTTTGACAAAATTTGCATTTTTTACTGTTCAAATGGAATCAAATGTTGTTGTTTTTGTTTTTGTAAAGCTATCATTAATTTTAGTTATTTTTGAGCATTCACACTTTCGCATTATCCCGGCCCTAATTTGTTTTGTTTACTTACCTGTGAAGAGACAAACAACCCCGTGGTTTTCTTCTTTGACCACACATTACACACTTATTAGTCATTGTTTTTCAACAAATATTTATGAATAAATTTTTTATAACTTAAAATCGATTACTAATCACAGTACCAAATAACAAAACTTTAAAATCACTTAAAAACACAGATCGAAATGACAGACGTCGTCTTGCAGAACACTATTTGTTGTCAAGACGGTGATAGATCGGGCATCGATCGGGTTTCTTCGGGCTGTGTTCATGATTCTGATCAATAGAAATAAAACCAGCGACAATATTTACGTATCTCGCGTAGGATGTAGATAAATCGGACAACTTTTTATGTTTTGTTACTCATCTTCAAGTATTATTAATCTGAGGATAATATCATTCAATTTTGATCTTGTCTGGACATCCAA
This sequence comes from Rhamnusium bicolor, assembly GCA_029963845.1. Lineage (NCBI taxonomy): Eukaryota > Metazoa > Arthropoda > Insecta > Coleoptera > Cerambycidae > Rhamnusium > Rhamnusium bicolor. Next base: position 833,523 of record JANEYF010000845.1, read on the forward strand.
TATTGCAGCAGATAGATCCCTCTTATTGACATTTGCGATAGAACATGAGGCCTCATAATTTATTTTATAAGATTTTATATGTGATTTTATTTTTCTTCGCATCGGAGGAAATTGTTGACATTTCAATGTCAAAAATTTGACCCACATTGTACAAAAATGTCTACATTTGTTTTTTCAGTAATCGACTAAGGCTCCATTCTGAACAAAACTTCTGAAAATTAGACGTCAGGCTCATAGTTTTTCATGACTGCTTGATTGTTGATTTAGCTGTCAAATGCTTATCAAATAAGGACACTTTTAAGTTTACATCTTTTACATAAATACAATTATTATATCCTTTACTCCAAACTGCACAAGGCTCTTTTCTTGAAGTTTGCATAAATTATATTTAGGTTTCCCGTAGCAGATATTTTTACTTTACAAACTTCATTATAGTAAAATTTATTTCAAAACCTGATTTTACTAAATTTTTTTAACCATTTTGAAGCTCCGGTACATTGAAAACATTCTGTTATTTTTATAACTTTTTAAAACATACGTGAGATTCGTATTTCACCTCTACCACTTTATCACGTTCTTTAACATTGCTTGCTTTATGAACTTTATTTGTGATTTATAGAAATGACATTCTTATAATAATAATAAAATAATAGTAACATTTATTTACGATATAAGCATTAACAATAAAAATAGAGCTTTCTTAAAACAATTCTCTCACGAAAGCAAAACCTTGTTTGTGAGTAACAACACAAGAAGTTGACATATGTATGTATTTCAAAACTTAACCTACTGGATTCTAACTTAAAATATACTAGGTATATTTAAATTAACAATAAGAAAAAGGGAACATGAGACTTCTCTACTGGATCCTAACTAAATTCCTAATTGGAAATATTGAAAAAAGCAATGAGAAAAAGAGAGTACGGAAAAAAAATAGATAAAATGCAGGTGGCGTATGAAACGTTAAGGTGTATGAAATATTTATGTAGTTTTAGTAAATAACTTTGAGTGTGCAATTAATTTAATGAGCTGTTTAATTTAAATTTAAGGTCTTTGTTTCAAAATAAATCATGGATTTCATTCCTCGGTGTCAGAGTGACATATAGTTTAGGTTTTTTTTTTCTTAAACGATTAATGGTATACTTGTTGGTTTTTTAAGTATTGAGATAAGCTGATATATTATTTAGGTCCTAAATACTTGAAACTTCTCTACCCACTAGTATTGTGCCCCCTAGGAATTACATAGAAATGGTTTGTCTTCATTTCTGATGTGAATATCTAGGTGTAATAAGCGTGTTTTTGTTTTTATACCTACTGACTCGTATTAGCCACTACAAAATATAGTTGCCTCAGGTCTAGTAATTTCGATTCTGTAAATAATGTTCAATGGGGTATGTTATTTTTTTTCCGCAATAAGATTTTTAGAAATCTTTTCTGTATAATGTCTAAACCATTCATGTAACTTTTAGCCGCTCCACCCCACCCTATTTTTCCATATTGTAGATGACTTTGAACTAAGGATTAGTATATAATTCTCAATTCCCTGTCATCTACCATATTTCTTAGAAATTTGAATTAATGCAGCACAAATCTGAGTCTTCCGAAACATACTTAATATGAGCATCCCAACGTAAATATTTGTCTATAACCTGTCATAAATATTTTATTTTACCTATAGCTTGAATGCTGTATTCTTTGCCTTCATTGTGAATAGTGATATGGTTAAATGATGGAGCAGTTGATTTATTATTGTTTGTGAATGGTATATAAAATGTTTTTTTCTAGCTGAGGAATTTAAAATCAAACCAGTCTGCAACATTATCTAAATCCTTTCCGCTTTTTGTTTTAATTTTTCTCCAAGTTTTTCCTCTCTAAAAAATGGCAGTGTCGTCAGCATAGCTAATTATATATTTACTACTCTGAAGTGCGAACAAGCCATTAGTGTATATCATGAATAAAACAGGACCTAGTATGGTATCTTGAGGAACGCCATAATCAACAGATTTAAAATCACTAGTAACGTTATTTGTTTTTAAACATTGTTGGTAGTCAGTCAAGTAGCTTCTAAATAAGTTCAGTGATGTTCCTCTGATTCCAATGTCCCTTAACGTAATTGACGATGAGTTAGGGTATCGACGGCTTTTGCTAAGTCCACGAACACACACATACATGGCACGCCCTCGTCCAGTGCAGTGTAAATTTTAGACTTTAATTTTTCTATCACTTAAGTGGATTACCAGACTGAAAACCATGTTGCACTGGGGAAATGAGATTATATTTTGATAAATAATTTGATAATCTTACTTTAATGCTTTTCTCCAGGATTTTCGTAAAGTTAGTAATAAGTGAAATTATAGGTCTATAATTCGTAATTTCGTTGATATCTCCATTTTTAAAAACTAGCGTTACAGTCGACGTCTTGAAGGCAGAAGGACATTTGCCTTGTTCGAATATTAGATTACTTACATATGTTAATGGCATTGCTATTGGCTATATCTTTTAGGGTCTCTGCTTTTAAGCAATCAATTTCCACAGACATTTTATTTTTTAATTCTGACATAATACTTTTTATTTCATGAATATTAGTAGGCCATAAAAAATGTATTTATTTATATTAGATTCCCTATGTATACTATATTGTTTTTTAAACTTTATTTTACTTGCAACTGTCCTGTCCAAATTAGCATTAGTATTATTATTCTCTTGTGTATCTTTTATATTGTAAATTAGTTCATAATTTCCATTTTGTGAACTTGTGATATTTTTGTGACTTTGTTTGGTATTAGTAACTATGTTCCAAATGTGTTTTGTATTATATTTATTTTCATTAATTTTGTTTTTGTAATAATTTAATTTTATTTCTATTAAATTTTTTTAGCATGTTTTTAACTATTATACTGTAAATTTAATTCGTCATTGTTGGGCTGTTGTTTAATTTTATTATAAAGTTCGTTTTTTTTAATCACAGATTTTATTGTTGCCTTGGTAATCAAACACTTCCTTCTTTTTCGTTCCTTTCAATTTTAACATAATGTGTGTAAGCATATAATGTTTCAGAGATAATTTCAATTAAATCAATATCTTTTGCCCAGTATACTTGTTCTAAATGACCATTTTTCTAACAGTAGTAACATTTTAATGTTGATTTATTAATATTGTAATAAATATTTATTGCTATCAATATATTTTTTTCGGTTTTATTTTCATTGATATGTTTATTTTTCTCTGTACTCCTGTATCAATTTTTCTTTAATTATTATCTGGTTTTTTTCGTATTTTCCAGGCCTTAGTTCATGTGTTTTACATATATTACCTGATTATCTTCTATTAATATAGTTATTTTTCCTCAGTGCTTTATTATTGACTTTTTGATTATTTTTGCTATATTTTTATTTATATTAACTTTTATAGTAAAAATTTTATTTAATATATTGATAAAAATATTACGTATGGCAACAAAATTTGTAGTACATAAAAACATTGATAAATGATATTATGTTTCTTCATAACGCTTCTAACAAGCGTTTAATGTAGAGTGAATTACATTCATTGTGAAAAATGTAGATTACCAAACGATAACATCGTTTACAGGAAATGCACATTTGGTTTTTTCAATCTATGAATAAGTATATTTTTAAATTATCTCATATAGAAACATTTGCGAAAATGTTACATATTATTATTAGGTACTAGAAAAAGGAACGGCGCCAGTCACAATTTTAGAATCATTACCAAACACTGACACACTACTGTAAACTACTAATAGTCTTCTCAAACGAGATACCGAGATATTTTGGACGATACTCCAAACTAATTAAAATTAAATACTATTCACAATGTTTTGGGTTTAGGATACACAAACCATTAAGACAACAGATATTTTTAAATTTACAATCTGTAAAGTTAACAATGAAAATGAGATTCTTAAAGTGGTTTCGGCAGCTTCTCATCTTAAAATAAGGTAATAAAATTAGCAAAAACTCAATTAGAAATGGGGCTAAGACAAAAGCGCCGCATTAAATCGGTGGCGCCAGCTTTTCGTCATGCCGACATCGCGTTAAAGGACCAACAGTTTACAAATCTAGGGACGTTGTAGTCGTACTAGATTATTGAGAACACTGGTGTGCATAGGGGGTATACAAGGGTGTGATTCCATACAAGTACCAGTTCTTCAGATATCATATTTTCAACCCGATTTAATATGTCTATTTTGAGAATGGAAAAATCTATAAATACGAAGCTTTAGCATTTTTTCTGAAGATTCCAAGTATATAAACACAAAAACATTTGAATATTTAATTAAAAAGATATTAGTTAATACAGGGTGTTCCGTTAAAAACATATAGAGTGTTCTATTAAAATATATGTATTTTCATATTTAATGTATATATGAATAAATATTTTGTGACTTGAATGTTCACATTCTGGGAATCATTGACTGGCACAAAAAATGGGAGAGCAAAGAAAAATGTATACATTTTTAATTAAAATTTTTCTCAGTGTAACAAAATTGTTTCTAGGTGTCTTTTCTAAATCTTTTCGTTTAAAAACATCGTTGTTTTAGAAGCAGAAATTCAGTAGATAAAAGGCATCTGACGAGAATTTGGGTACTGTAACAAGTGATTTTTCTAGTAACCATTTTCGGTTGTAATAAGATCTAATTGGGTTCATCTTTCACTTTGGTACACCCTGTAGACTATAACTAGTATGAATGTTTCCTTTATGACCGTTTTAAACCAGAGTTCAAATTCTTTTAGAAGTCCAGTATGTGGAATAGCAATAATTATTTACTAAACATAATTGTTTCAAACCGGTTTATTTTCAGAGTAATCTTGTTATTTTATTATCTCAATTGTGATGTTTCTACTAAACAACCGCCAAGTAAGACGTTGAAAATTGAATTCAATTTAGTTTAAATTCCAAGCCGAGTTGAGAGTAGTTGTTAATGATAAAATATTTTTGTTTAAATAATTTATAGAATAAATTATTGATGAATTTATAGTAAAATATTAATCCATGACCGTTTTTAAAGATTTATTTTTGCAAATATAGCTTTAAAATTATGAGAAAGCGATTCCCGGCGTCGGAATACTTTATAAACAATTGCATAATATGCAATTGTTGTTCTCTGCGATATTTAACATATTATGTTAAATATCGCAGGGAATTTGTTTATGCAAAGTACGCCAAGCTTGCTTGGAATATATTTACGACGCGCGCAACATATTCAGACTCCTTTAAAACACGTATGCACGTGATTTCCATGAATAAAACCGCAAGCAAGAGCTAAGAATAGTCACTTCTGACAACTGGTCAGATACGCTGCCCGTACCGAACATGTAGGTTTCGAACTCAATTGTGCTCCGATGATTCCTACAGTGGTAAGATTTATTTTTCACAATTTTATTGCTTTTTTGTTGATTTTGGTGCATTTCCGTCATTTACCATTTGTGTCCGCATTTCTGCTATATTCTCTTGTCCGTTAATTGTTTACAAATACCATTTGACCCGAGATATCTAGAAAATATCATGGTTCTTCTCGTAAATCCGGGTTACCTATTTTAAATACGAACTTATCGGGATTTTATTAGTAGATACCGCACGAGTGAGGTTTTTCTCTAGAATTGTGAACGGAATCTCACTGTGCCGCGGGTAGTAATACATGAGCCGTTCTGTTCAGCGCATGTAAGGTTTTACTCTAGAGCTGTTAAAAAACCTTACCGTACCCCGCGGCGTAATTGTCAATCCGTAGCCACTACATGTGAGTAGTGAAACAGGAAGGCTCGCAGATAAATGTAATAACCCCTCATTTTATCAATACCTAGTGCGCAAAATAGGTTTTAACGCCGCCCGCATATTTCGGCTCTAGTCAGCTTAAGGGACAGTGTGTTTTAGGAACGAGAATTAATTAATTGGAGCCTAATGCAATATCACGAGGTCAGAATCAAGCATATCGGGAATTCATTAACAGATTCAGCGCGAATGAGGTTTTTCTCTAGAACTGTGAAAGGAACCTCACCGTGCCGTGGGAAGTAATGCACTAACCGTTCTGTTCAGTACGAGTAAGGTTTTTTCAAGAACTGTGAAAGAAACCTCACCGTGCGGCATGGCGTAAGATATCGTTTGATATTTGTATTCGCTAGAGACACAAGTCGCTGATCTACCGATATAGCACATCCGCGGGTAGCAAGTCATATATACCGTCTGTCCCTGGATTGACATCCTGCACTTCGTAACCACTAGCACCTGGATATTTCTGCACCGCCGGTCTGCTGTAATTTCGTCTTAAGCACCAGCGACCATAGAGTCACTAACCGCTTACCATAGACCCCAGTAACCCTAGATTGCTCTCATAACTGTTTGTAGTAATTATTTTGATATTGCCTGCCTATAAGTAAATGCCATAAACGTAGTCTCCGAAACTTCGCCGTATCATAAAACTCTTGCTTGGTTCCTAGGCTGCATTGCTTGTAGATAAAAACTAATATTTACACTGTTTTTTCTTCTTTAATTATCTTATTATTAATTTTCTTATTTAATTTATGTATTTTTTTCTGTGTATTTGGTTTTTTTTTCCTTCTATAAAATCAATCATGAATAAATAGAATATGTACCATTTGCCTTCTGACTTTTATTTAAAGGCAAAAGGTATAATAAATTTTATTTGAACACCGAGAATCATTTTCGGCAGGTAAGGTGAAGTTGTCCATTGCTACGAAAACGACAACCACACACACAGACTGCCTGGCATTCTGTTTCTTCAGTGAGTTACCCTAGCTGACGGCTAAAAAGGTGATCATAATACCGGCAATTGAGTGGGCCATCAGATCATTCCAACCATTCAAATCGCCAGGAGAAGACGGAATTTTTCCAGCTCTACTACAAAATGTAGTCTGGCATGGAACTATATCCCATCCAGTTGGTTGGCGGTTAAGGTAGTATATATACCAAAAATGGGTAGGAAAGAACCAAGCACTAAATCGCTTAGACCAATTGGCCTGACATCTTTTCTGTTGAAAGGCCTGGAGAAGGTGCTCGACGAATATATCAGGTGGAACATCCTGAATCATCACCTCTTCAATATCCATCAGTACGCCTATCATACAGGAAAATCAACAGAACTAGCACTCAATAACCTAGTCAAGAAGATCACTCAATCCCTTCAAATAAAGGAAATTGCGGTGGGAGCCTTTTTTCAACATTGAGGGAGCATTTAATAATGCACTGCCCGACTCCTTATATGCAGCAGTGGCTGCCAGAGGAATTGAGCATACTAGGCGACTGGATTCATGCTATACTATCAAACAGAACCATAACAACGTCTCTACAGGGAGAAACAGTTAGGTGTAGAGCCACGAGAGGATGCCCGCAGGGTGGGGTTCTCTTCCCCCTTTTGTGGTCACTTCTTGTGGACGACCTACTGGCTATTCTCACACTGTGAGAGGTTGAAGTTCTAACATATGCAAATGATCTAGTCATACTAGTCAGAGGAAACTGTCCACAAAGCAAAGCTGTCCTTATAAGATATGCCGTCGTATTTGTGGCAAATCCTTGGGCATGGGTCCCCAACAAATTTACTGGATCTATATCACGGTCATCAGACCAATGATAACATACGGATCCATTGTTTGGTGGCCGAAAGGATCACAACGGACGGCCAAATCCAAACTCTCTGGACTGCAGAGATTAGCATGCATTACCGTAACGGGAGCAATTAGCACCACACGGTCAGCTGCAATGGAAATCCTCCTGGATTTACCCCCTCTTCATATACATCTGGAGAGAGAGGCCAGGTGGGCAACCTACAGACTGCAACAAGCGGCCATTAATATGCCGCAGACTAGTATCATGGAGCGGAACAGGTTGCTGGATGACAGAGAATCACAGTATCCTGAGAATGCCCTCGGATACTATGCCTACCAAGACCAACTACGAGCTGACCTTCAACATCCTTTCTCCAGAAAGAGATGAATGGGATCGGAATAAAGTTGACCTACTGAAGACAGACAGTTACTGGTTTCCAGACAGCTACAAAACTCCCGAGGGAACAGGAGCCGGAGTACATAGCTACAGACCAAGGATGAGGATATTCTCAAGCCTAGGTACTCATGCATCTGTTTTTCAGGCTGAGGTTCATGCCATTGAATTGTGTGTACGAAGGCTGGAATATATGCATCTTACACGCAGATGAATAAAAAGGAAGAGAGAAGGAGCGGGATCACGATTCATCGGACCAGAACCAATACTTCGCATATAGTACTGCCAAGATGGCTATCTTAACCTGGGCTGAAAGAAAAACTCTCCAGTATTGGCAAGAGTTACCAGGATTAGTTCATTCGAAGGCGTTTATAAAATACCCTTTGAAATCAAGAACTAAGAAACTTTTAGAGTTAAACAGGGTAAACCTGAAAACTCTAACAGGCCTATATACCGGGCACTACCGACTAAACTGTCATCTGCATAAACTCGGCCTAGCGGAAAACGCCGAGTGCCGTCTATGCCTGGAGGATGATGAGAAGGCAGACCACATCTTATGCACTTGTCCCTCTGTGGAGAGGATCCGATTCTCAATATTTGGCAAAGGGCAACTGCTGCCAGAGGATCTGGACACATTCTCACCCAATAAAGTTATCAGTTTCATTAAGAGACTGAACTTATTGGGTGAAATATAATTGGGCGTGAGCCACAATAGGCCTGCTGATAGCTGCAGTGGAGGGTCTACTGAGATCCACTCACAACAAATCTAATCTAGCTTCTACCATACTGCTGAATGAATAAAATATGAACTGGCGCTCGAGACCGTTACCGAAATAAAAAGTTCAAAAGTACAGCTACTGTAGGGTGCCAAAATGACACGACATCCACGCAAAATAAGCATATTAATGGTTAGTACGTCACGATACATAACATGAACAAGGAAAATCCGATTATAAAATTAAATTTCTCTATTTAATAACTAGTATTACTTCCCCTAGCTCTGATCACACTCTCAAGTCTACGTTGCATGCCTTTAATTACATGTTGGACAGACTCTTGAGGAATGTTATCCTACTCTTCCTGTATAGTAGTGCATCCCTAAGTTGCTGGAGTGTTAACCACTGCCCACGACGTTGCCTGATTCTCTTCTCAGCATACCCTACACGTATTTTATGGAATTTAGGTCAGGACTACGTGCTGGCCAGCCTAAGGCTTCGATATATACGTCATGGAGGGAGATTTTAACAATTCTGGCTTCGCACGGACGAGCATTATCGTGCGTTAAAAGAAATTGCTCACCAACATCCCCGCAAAAACCACCACATGCTCTTCCAAAATAATATTAATGTACCTTCTAACTGTTAAAGCACCTCCATCTACGAACACGATCTCTGTGCGAGCCGCGTTAAATATTCCAGATTACACCATTAAGGACCCACAATCGAAGCTCACTCTCTCACTGAAGCACATTGGGCGCATCTTCCTCCTCGCATTCTACACACTCTCTTTCGTCCGTCTGGAGACCTCAGGGTAAATCGGGACTTGTCAGAGAAAGCAACATTGCTCCAATGCCCAGTTTTCCAATTGAGATGTTCGCGTCCAAAATTGAGCCTGGCTACACGATGATTCCGGAGAACTCCTAGGCCTGTTGCTGGTCTTCTAGCAGATAAATTTGCTTCAACTAGCTTTCTCCTAACAGTTATATTGTTGACGTTAACCTGGAACGCTTCCTGCAGTTCATTCCTTACTTGAACGGCAGTCATATGTCGACCTCGCAGGATAGAAATCACGATGGAACGATCATCGCGAGTTGTGCTTCAATTTTTTCCATATTTCAGCCTTCTGTGATGTTCGCCGATTTCTCGCAAGCGAACAACTGCCCTGTGGACTGGATCGAGAGAAACCCAATTTTTCGGCGAGTTAGAGAATGCTAATCAAAAAAAAGAAACTGCTCTAGCAGAATCTTTCGAAGATAAGGGTATTTTCGAAAATCACTAGCACTTAAAACAACCGGTATAATTCAAACCAATACGAAAGAATGATTACTCATAGTGATTAAAAATGTTAAAATTCATCAGTTTTTAAATGATAAGGGAAAAAACAAAATTGGGAAAAAAATGAACGAAAAAGCTGCAAAAATGTAAAAATGCACATATTTTGTGTACAGGGTGAGCAAATTTCAATGTTTGTATAAGGTAACTCGGTAACTGTTTCTTTTGTTTTCGAGTTATAAATAATAGTCCGATTTTCGATTAAGTCATGCAAAACTAGTTTTCAATCATTCAGTCATTTCATTCATAATGAAAGTGATGATAGCACCAGCTATGTTTCCATCGATTTGTTTTATATTAAAAATATAATTAGTTCACACCTATCGTCTACTGTCTGATTGTCCTCCTTGCCGATAACAGTTCTGTGAACATTGTAAGAAACAACATATTATAATATAATTTTATCGCAAAATAAGTTTAAAGAGTTTGGAAAACTGAATAAAAATTATTTATTTATTCATTTATTTATCAGAATATCTACAGGAAAAATCCTAAATGACATTGTCTTTACAACATATACTTATATACATATAATACATTATCTCATTATCATTCATTATGTACAACTCTACAACAAATATTTGATAATGTATCTGACACACTGACATAAAATATATATTATTAGATCAGAGATGTAGGTCAAAATTTTGTAAATGAACAAAAATTGACATCTATATTTGATGGTAAATTATTTAAAGTATATGTGACCTTTTAAACAGGATTATGACTACTGTAATTTTAATGAAAATGATCGAAATATAACAAATCATTGTATCTTGTATTAAATCTTGGAACTCTAAAATTAAATAGCTGTAAAATTTCAGTACAGTTGATTTTGTTGTTGATCATATTAAAACCAAATTTTTGTATAACTTTAAAACGTCTTTCCTTAAGAGACGTAAGGCATTCTTCTATTTTCGTTTACTCTTTTGAGCCCATGTCAGACGGATAGTATAGGTCCCAGATAATACAACAATATTCAAACATTAATATAACAAGTGAATTAAAGATACACACATAGACAATTTGCTCGCTCTAAAACATTCTCAACATGCAAATGGTATCTTAACCCAGAGTCCAAAGTACTGCCCAAATCACAAATGGTATCTACTCCCAAAAGTTTTATCCATTCACGAAATATTCAAATAAAATATTACTTTTCTTCTTAAAGGATGTTATTATTTTGCATTTATTTATGTTAATTTCTAAACAATTTTTTGCATTCCAATGGTAAAACCTGTTCGTATCACACTGAAGCTTTTTAGCATCATTGTTATTATCAACAACAGCAAACAATTTCAAATAACCTGCAAAAAGAAGAATTTTTGGCAAAGTTGAAAATGTATTGAACATCATTAATAAATGTTGAGAACAGAATCAGTGAAAGATGTCCACCCTGCGGAATGCCAGAAGTAACGTTGATATTTCTTGATTTGTTTAATCCTATTTTCACAATTTTGATTCTATTTGTTAGATAAGATTTTATCCACTGCAGTAATTAATGTACATTTAATTCCATATAGAGAGAGTTTTTTAGGAGGATACTTTGATTAACACTATCAAAGACCGTTTCTATATCAGTATAAATTGCATCTACTTGTTCGGCATTTTTAAATGCTTCCTGTATGAATGAAATATTTAGAAAAAGATTTTTTTGTGTACTACAACCTTTGTAAAAACCCTGTTGACATAACATAATAACATTTTTATATGAATTAAAAATATTATCAGCTACAATAGATTGCAATACTTTAAGTACAACAGAATATGATGAAACATATCGGTAGCTTTCCATATCTGCCTTTGACCCATATTTGTGAATGGGTGTACTATAGAACAATTTCCAAATAGTAGGATACTCATTTGACTCTGACGAAAGTTTTAAAAAATGTGACAGAGGTAAAGACAATGTAGGGCTACACATTTTTAAGAAATATGATGGTATACCATCAAGCCCTGGATTATTATTAGAATTTAATGATGATAATTTATCAAAAACTAAATCCTTGTCAATATGTATGGTATTTAATATGAATGGGTTATCATAAATGTTAATGTTAGAAATAACTACATCAGACTCAGAAAATAATTAGCAAATATATCACAGATAACCTTAGGATCAGATTATATTACCATTAAAATTCAGTTGGTTAGGTAAGGTATTGTTGCTACATTTAGTATTTAAGTATTTCCAAAAAGGTGTTTTATTTTTAAGCAACCAAGAGTACATGTCGATGTAATGTGAGTGGTTTTATCATTTAATTTGCATTTAAATAGAAATATGTAAAATATTTAAGATTTATTACAGTTTGATATTTAGTGAAATTACATACTAGTAGCATTTTTGTATACTACACGTATAATTTATTTTATCGTATCATTGAAAATTAAGGTTCCTTTAAGTTAAATCTTTATTAATAATTATTAATATCATAACATTACAACACTTCACAATAACTTAGTAGCACATAATACGTTAGTTACAATACCTATATAATACGTTAGTTACCATATACCATAATACCCTAGATACGAATTTTATTTTATAGCTATCATTTATGAACATTGACGTGAATATTTTGATAGTTTTCAAATTTGATAGATACACCTGTTACACCATTATTGTCCAAAATGATGGGCATGTCCACTGAATTTTGCCTATCAACATTCTTTTTCAGTTCGATGGTCTCTTTAGTACATGATACAGTGTTTACAGAAACGTCTCCAACTTGAATTTTTCGCGCAATGGAAACCTTCTTACTCAAGTTATCTTCTAAATACCCTCTTGCAACATTGCTCGATTCCCAACCACCAAGTTCTTGTAAATGTCTCCACCAGCATTAACAAGAAAAGTTGCTGAAGATCTTCTAATACAATGACCAGTACAGTATACATAATTGGACTTTCAAGTTTGAGATACATAGCAATTTTGTCAGGTGTTTTAGAAAAGAAATGGATACCACAAGGCTGAACGGTGCATTTTCCGTTTCTATATGATACAAACAATCTTCTATGCGGAGTATGAGTTGGACGTAATGCTATATATTTTTTAAATAAAGCCACAGGATTAACGTCTCTTGTCAGATATCACCGCAAAAAACTTGTGGGTTTTTGAGTCAGGAATTGTGATTACTAGCTTGCTCTCTAGAATTTCAACATTTTACATGGACATTTTCGTTAATTCATTGGTTCTACAAGCTCCGCCAATTCCAATTAAAAAAGCTACTTTCATAATTAAACTTGCTCTTTGGTGAATACTTTCGATTTTTTAGCTCTATATGCCACATTTTTTTTCTTAATGAATCGGATCAAAGCGCCATACTTGTCGATGTCCACTATTTCCTTCAACTTCAAACAAGCTCGTAACATAGAATATTTAGGCCACAAATATGACGGAGAGTATTGATTTGAGAGTTTCACAAAATAAGCAAGTATTACCGTTTCTCCAGCACCTTGTACCTGTTCTCTATTTCGCCACTCACAAAACTGAAGATATTCCTTTTCGTAATGGGTTTAATTTATCTGGAAGCAAATCTAATCTTACAGTGTTAGCGGCAGCAAGTATATTTTCAAGAATATTAGTATCTTCCATGATTTCGCCAAAGTTTGTCATAATTAAGACTATCCAAATTTTTATGGCACGCTAAAATGACAACCAAAGTTGTTGTTGTTGTTGATTTTTTACGTCATCGTTGTCAATGATACGATAAAGCTTTGACTGTAACTCGATTATTATGTGATTTAAACCATCTCGGACGTTGCCAGGCGACTCGGCTATCGCCTCGTCGCCTGGCAACATCCTCGATTATTATAAATCACATAATAATCTCATTACATTAATAGCTATTTAAGCTCCACAAATAATACAAAATCTATATACCTAAAGGTACCACTAGCTACCTCGTGCAAGGTGGGTAACACTTTTAGAGACATTGAACACGCGCTTAATTTCCGAGTATGCTGGGATTAATTTTTACTTTAGAAAATATCCCAGTTCCTCGATTTGGGATCGAACGGGCTTAGAGGATACAGTCAGCAAATCCTTTCTAAAAAGTAATATTTCTGAAAGGCTGGCGTCAAACAAACATTCCACAAATGATCCCTTTTATTGAGAGCCTCTCTAAAAACTTCATATCTTCTTAATGAATTTAGCAAAATTATTCTTATGATAATTACCTCCCAAACTCATTATAACTCAACGGAATACGTAGTTAAAGGTTTATTATTATTATACTTTAACATTAATAATGTAGAGCAACAACTGAATCTGGTTGGATATCCAACAACTAGAGATAATTGTTTTATTTCACATACGTCACTCAAAACCTGAAAGTAATTGCAAGAGCACAACTTATGCCCGTTACACTTTTCAAGGTACGCCAATGACGGAAACCCAGGTAAATTCGTCCGGCGTTATAACTAAAGATGAATTACTCCAAGCGGATTTATTATGTACATTCGTCATAATTTCATTAGTTTCTTGACAGAAGCATAACAAAAACCAGCGTGTAAATCAATTCAATAACGCCTTTTTAGTCGGCGTTGTGTGTCCAGTCTGGTCTGTGTATAATGTATAATAACATTAAGAGGCAATTTGGGTGGTATAATTTCCTGGATTCTGTTGATAGTTAATTTAAATTTGTAAGTAAATTAATTATCTGTTGAATTCTTTATTTTTCGTGTTCACATATTACATAAAATATATTTTTTTTATTGAGTCGCTTTGCGTTAGAGGCTGGTAAAATAACAATAGGTATATTTCTTTGTAGAAATTGTTGAAGAAATTTGTTGTTCGGTAAGGAACTACTTATTTATTAAAAGATAATAAACAAAATTAATTTCTCACATAGAATTCGCAAATGTGGATCAAGTTTTTATATTACGGAGGGTACTGTAAAAGAACCATTTCTTAAGAAACATGATAATTTGGGTACTGTTCATTACTACATGATGACATGCGGTATGATTATTTCTAAATGAAACCATATATTTATAATGAAAATTTAAAGTTCGAACGCTAGCTCAAGCTTTTGGTAGATATCCCGCAAGATATTTTGGAAAGCACCACATCAGTAAACCCATAATTGGTTGGATGAGGGATTAAGGATTGTGTAACTGAACTCTTCATATTATTTATATATTTGATGTGACTGATGTCATTTGACCTCACATCTTATTGATTACTTCCTCTAGGTGATTTTTTGGAAACAAAGTGTACGTTTGGTTAAATTTCTCAGAAATAATTAGGAAAACATTTTTAAGAACTGTAGCGGGATTACGAAAATTCGATACGAATACAATTATGAACCGTATGCAAACTCGATGCGAGTCGGGCTTAAACCGTCAACGGAATTATGAATTCATCACTGATACGACCGTAGCTATCGTTGGCCAAGTTCGTGAAATTATATCTAATGGCATGGATTTTTGATTAAACGAAATGTAATTTTTGACACATTTCTTACCAGCTAATCTATATGTGGTTATCTCTGCCTATATCAAAGACTTTTGTATATGGCATGTTGGTTGTTATAAGAGCAGAAGAAGTACAAACATTATTCTTGTACATATTCTTCGTAGATAACTTAATCAATTATTAAATACCTGAAGTAATAAAATCATTTTGAAAGTGATCTAAAAGCAGTGACAGCTGATGGATTTAGGTTATACAAGATCTCAATATTGGAGCATGGAACCTAAGCAATATTTTAAGGCATGACTATCAATATTAATTGAAGAAGCTTTACAAAAAAAAATTTGAAAAAAAAAGTTAAAAAAAATTCGCAGCCTCCCCAGATTCCATCTAGACCATTAGTAAAATCTTCGCAAACTATTTTTTTTGTAATCAGAGGAAAAATTTATCACCCCGTTTTTTTTTGGTTTTCGGAAATTTTGAGTTTTTGTAAAGTTATGTCTCTTTGAAATTTAAGTTCTTCATTTTATAAATTTCAAAATGTCATAACTCTACAAAAAAATTAAAATTTTCGAAAACCAAAAAAAACGGAGTGATAAATTTTCCTTCTGATTACGAAAAAAAAATAGTTTGCAAAGATTTTGCTAATCGTAAAAGTCTGAAAATGCGGGTAGAATATACTTTCTCCACCCTAGGGAGGAAAGCTGTTTTGCCTCCCTAGGGAGAGAAAGTACTATTTTCTACCCGCATTTGAGGGGAGGAAAATATTACTTTCTTATAGAGGTCGTAGAAAAAAGTAATAACAACATACAGGGTACTTATCAGTGCTTACCAAGGGTGCTTTTCAATTTTGTCATATTGACATTTGTAAATAAATATTTTTCGTGTTTTGGATATGAAAATAGTAATTCTATAAATCAAATAATAAAAAAATTGTATTCCGATTACTACTAAACGAAGAAAAAAATGAATACGGATTTTAGTAAATACCAGATGTAGATAGAAATATTTCAATTGAAGCAATGATTTCAGTTTTAAAGAATTAGCCACAATTGTGAAAAATGCGATCGCAGCAACTATAAAGAAACAACAATGAAAATTATTTAATGTAACTGCTAAGAATAATTCCATGAAGAGTCTAATATTAATACTGATCGATGTAATAATACGCATTTAAATGCGTCCGTGCAGTACGGAACGCTAAACGAATATTACAAGCAGATTATGAAAAACGCAAGTATTGTAAATTTTAATCTTTGCTCTTATATTATTATATTATTATGGATACATGGTTTAGTAAGTACTCAATTGTTAAATTTATGTTTAATCAATAAATGTTTGAATTTTAAAAAATATATATCTTGAACTCATGCACTGTTAAATTCTCATAATTTTGTGAATATCCTCAAGTGTATTTATTACTGCCCTCGAACAAGCTCTCGGGCAGTTACTAAGTAACACCGTTTCGGGCATAGTTTATAAAATTATTTCCCTAATCTTGGTTTATTATAGCTGATAATTTAAAGCATTTATGTTTTATCATAATTTAAAACATTTCTATTTTTTTGTGTAACCAGATCCTTCGCCATTTTGTAAACAATTTAAATTTTTCTGGCAATTTAGAATAATAAAATTAAATTATAGTTCATTACATTTATTTCTATAACTATCTTACGTAAATTTCTAATACTTAATGTTCTCATTTTGTATAATAAAGATCAGATTTTTGTTTCATTTATTTTGGCAACATCTTTTTACACACATTTTACATTAATTAAAGTACTCCCAATCTTAATTATGTAAAATATCAATATTGTTGTTTTTGATTGATTTAAAAATTTGTGTATTTTCTTTTATATACAGGGTGTCCCATAATTAAGTACCTTCCTTCAAGGAGGTGATATAACTTAAAAATAAGTTAAGTTTTGTATGTAAACATTTGCCTTAAATTAGTTCATAAGGGAGCTACAACACCTTAAAGGGGTAAGTACAACATAGTTATTTGCCAATAACGTCGGAACGATGTTGCAAAAATGGAATTTGGAACATTTATTAATTTCATAATGTATATTTTATCAAATTTTCATCTGAGTGCCATAATTTGTTGGGGTAATTACAGAGAGGATTGGGGTGAATTTTCGCCCTAACTTTCTATCTGATTTTTTTTATAATTTAAAACGGAGATCGGTACCAGTGTTAAAAACTGCATAAATAATGTGCTGTTACTAAATTGTAGAAGCCATCGTTTTGAATTTTAATATTACAAAACAGGATGGGTAATACTATAATGAACAGGTAACTACATACCTCTACAAAAATAACTCCACAATATTTTTAACTATATATTTAATAGAGCAATTTAAAATATCGCTTTACGCAATGAAGCATATAATTTAAGGATACATTTCTTTTATTTACAATAATTTTATAATTAATATTATTTTAAGTTTGTGTTTTAAAGTTCAGTAGGTGAATAAGAATAAAAAAATTAATTAAAAAACACTTTAAACAGACAAAATTTATTTGTCTTGATTAATCGTCCCAAGATAAAATATATCCTCTCTAACAATTCCCGAATTTCTCGTGCTTATGCTCAACGTTAAATGAATATCCACAAAATAATTATGCCATTTCATCAATATAATAATTTCACCAATATTTCACTATAAAATTATGCTAATATATAACAAAGGTAACTGCTATGAAATTAACTGAGAAATTTGCCAAACTGAAAACTAAAGTTGTTTACTATCATGGTATTACAATTAGAAAATGGACTACATTGCTATATTTAAATACAAATTACTCCAAAACGATAGCTCCTATCGACATTTAGTAATATGCAGTTTTTAAAACAAATGTCTAAAGAAAAATAAGTTAAAAAGTTATATCGAAAATTTACTACCTCTGTAACTACCCAACAAATCACGATATTTAGATAAAAATTTGACAAAACATGTAAAATTATGAAATCAATAAATGGTCCATATTTAATTTTTGCAACTTAAGATGTTTCGAATTTATTGGCAAATAACTATGTTGTATTTACTCCCTTTAAGGGTTTGTAGCTCCCCTTATGAAGTGATTTAAGTCAAATGTTTATATATGTATATATATATATATATATATATATATATATATATATATATATATATATATATATATATATATATATATATATATATATATATATATATATATATATATATATATATATTATTAAATTTGATTTGAAGGAACCAACTACTCAGCGGGCAAATACCCCGACCTGCATTGAATTACACCTTCAAATCATGATAGATCAATAGCCAATATCATTTGAAAATTCCTAACCAGACATAGATCGATTTCGAACTTATTTGTTCTCTTCAGTATGCCATAGGTTTTGGAACAGACAAATGATAGTGGCCAACCTGCTAGTTATATACTAACTAAGGTGAAGTGAATAGTGGTGAGAGGTACGAAACTTCTCATTTGGTCTGAATGCTACTATCCGACCGACATCCTAGATGTCTCTGTGGCGGATAGCGACTTGCATCACAGCAAGTACCGAGAGCGGCGACCCCTAGCCCAGGTGGACTAAACTAATGTTATTAAATATGATTTGAAGGAAACAACTACTCATCGGGCAAATACCCCGACCTGCATTGAATTACACCTTCAAATCATGATAGATCGATTAGGAATTGACAAATGATGTTGGCTATATAAATATATATATATGTATATATATATATATATATATATATATATATATATATATATATATATATATATATATATATATATATATATATATATATATATATATGTATGTATATATATATATATAAATATGTATATATATATATATATATATATATATATATATATATATATATATATATATATATATATATATATATATATATATATATTTTTTATATATATATATATATATATATATATATATATATATATATATATATATATATATATATATATATATATATATATATATATATATATATATATATATATATATATATATATATATATATATATATATATATATATATATATGTGTGTGTGTGTGTGTGTGTGTGTGTGTATATATGAACAAGGTGATCTACCACGAGTGTGCCAAACTTCAGAGGCTGGTAATTTATCAAAAAATAAATGGACTTTCATTAATAAACATATGTCCTAAAACGCATAATAAGAGAGCTACAACCCCTTAAACGGGGTTGATGAATACCAATTTTTCGATTATAAGTCCGATATGGTGGTGATTAATAAAATGAAATTTTCATACATTACGGCCCCGATGTAAGCGCATAAAATTACAAATTTCCTAATTAACAGCTTGCCTTATTGAGGTAGTTTTGAGGGGTGAGGGGTAGTTTTTTACCCCAAACTTTTTTGACGTCACTTCCGAAGCAAAACTTTTAAATAACATTATTTCCCATGCAATGACTCAGAAAAAAGTACTTTTCAAAAATTTCTGTCACACCAGCCGTTTTTGAATAATTTGCGTTGAACGGCAATAAAACGTGAATGAATGGTTGAATCGGAATTTTGGAAATAACTGGATTGGTAACTGTGGTCCTGTTTTATGGCCTCTTCGCTCTCCCGATCTCAAACTTCTAGATTTTTATTTCTAGGGGCATATGAAGCAGTTAGTTTATTTTGAGGAAATAAATAATATTCAGCACTTGATGGAAAGGATCAATAATAGTATAGCTTATATCACAAACAATGGTGACATGGCTGAAATTAATAATTTAGTTATTCGTCGTTGTGAGGCGTGTATTCGTGCTCAAGGAGGTCATTTTGAACAGTTACTCTTTTAGCTATTAAGTACGTTATTTCTGTGTTGTACATTGATTTTTAATTTTGTAATAAAAATGTTGTTTATTTCACGTGAAAAAAACCTTATTGCCGTTCAACGCAAATTATTCAAAAACGGCTGGTGTGACAGAAATTTTGAAAAATACATTTTTCTGAGTTATTGCATGGGAAATAATGTTATTTAAAAGTTTTGCTTCGGAAGTGATGTCAAAAAAAGTTTAGGGTAAAAAACTACCCCTTACCCCTCAAAACTACCTCAATAAAGCAAGCTGTTAATTACGAAATTTGTACTTTTATGCGCCTACATCGGGGCCGTAATGTATGAAAATTTCATTTCTTTAATCACCACCATATTGGACTTATAATCGAAAAATTGATATTCATCAACCCGCTTCAAGGGGTTGTAGCTCCCTTTATTATGCGTTTTAGGACATATGTTGATTAATGAAAGTTCATTTATTTTTTGATAAATTACCAGCCTCTGAAGTTTGGCACAGTCGTGATAGATCACCCTGTATATACAGGGGAGTCTTTAGTGTGTTCTCTTTCGATAACCTTTGAACCGTTGGTGATACAACAATTTATTAAATACAAAAGTTTTTTGGGTCGATAAGATCTATTATTTAAAATTATTGTGAAATCTACAGGGTGCTTAAATTTTTTGTTACACATAAAAAAATACTTTGTTTTTAAATAGAACACCCTATATATTTTGTCACCATTTTATTAAATGAAAAGAGTATTATACAGTCACATTTTTAGATTTGCATGCAACGTTGCCAAGTTATTTAACATTTTCTGGAAATTTAAGGATTTAAGTTTAATAATTTTTATTTACCTATGAAAACAAGCTAAGTAAGCAAATATTATACTATTCTTAGTTCATACTACACGCTAAGTATTAGTACTTTTTTACATTATTCTATTTTACAGGGTGTCTATGATGGCATGTCAATTAATGCGAAATTCAAATGGGAAAAACTCTAATTGCTTTCTTCCTATACCTAACTGTTGAAGTTTTCGAGAATATGAAGGTTTTCTCTTTAACCTT
Source organism: Rhamnusium bicolor (assembly GCA_029963845.1). NCBI lineage: Eukaryota > Metazoa > Arthropoda > Insecta > Coleoptera > Cerambycidae > Rhamnusium > Rhamnusium bicolor. Next base: position 854,845 of record JANEYF010000845.1, read on the forward strand.
GCAATCATAGTAAAAATTAAACTCTTACTGAATAATTTGTTCCTCAGTAATAATGTGTAAGTGTGTAAGTTTAAAGTGTTATATTTTAGAATGTATTTGTTACATTAACTTAAACATATGGATTTGGTTTTACTAATATTTAAAGTTAGTAAATTTTCTGAAAGCCATTGTTATAGTTTTGAAAATTCTACAATCGCCTTGTAGGTCACCGCATCCCAGGAGATATCCTTTACCAAAATAACAGTTTCAGCGGCATAAGCAACAATTTTACCGTCAATATTTAAATGGAACAATTTATTTAAATATAACTCCAAGGATGGTACCTGGTGGTATTCCAATTGACGGTTTCTTAAAGGTATTTTTTTGTTTCACCGATTTTGACCAACTGTTCTCAATCTGCCATAACTCCTGAAGAAATTGTTTGGTATACCTCGTAATCCATAGTTTTCCATTTTATGGATTAATACATTATGGGACACCGTATCAAATTCCTTGGCTACATCTATCAATTTGTTATTTGCCACAATCTGCGGGATAATATAAGGAATTTGTAACATTGCGTTCTCTACTTCTCCATAAAACCATACTAATTATTGGACAGCACTTTATTATAGTTTAAATAATTAACTAGGTTGGTTTTTATACACATTTTGAACATTTTTGCAATATTATTAATTACAGAACTTGAGTTGCTTACTATAGTTTTGTCTCTTTTATATATTATTGGTGTTACAACCGAGATCTTTAATAAAGTTGGAAACTTTTCTTCTAGATATCTTAATAAGTAATATTATAACATAAAGGCTTTGTAATATCTGATTTTATTACTTTCAGTAATTTCAGTAGTTTACTAGAAAAGACGTCATAGCCAAATCCATTGTTATTTTTTAATTTTATTATGTTTTTCTTTATTTCCACCTCTAAGGTGGATTTAAATACAACTTCACACTTAGTTTTTACTGTAAATAATGCAAAATTGTAATTACCAATGCGTGAAAATAAAATATGATCTTCCAGCTGCTCCGCAAACAAAAAGGGCTAATTATTAAAAATCGTTTTATAAGTTCGAGTTTCAGTTGTCCAATATTAATTAATGAGTATTTTAATGTCAAGATATATTTAACATAGAACAAAGAATTGCATTTCCCTATACAATCGTTTCATAGTTCTTGTAGCATAACGGTTTTAACATTTAAGAATGTACTCAATTTCAGTTCAGTTAGAGATTTAAGGATTGGCGTAATCATAGTTTGATATTATCCTATCCATTGATAGAGGATAACGTGGGTTAGCGTGCCAGCCAAGCCAGCGGTAGAGAGTCGCGGAGGTTCCCCACCTGGGTCTCCAGCTATGGGTGAGCCAATCCTTCGAGGGAGGCGGAGCATTGCGTATCATTAAACGGCTACATTACATATTCATATATTACAACAACCATTTTATTTGCTGCATCATAAACCCTTCTTAGAGCGCAGATGATGATGTTGACACAATTTTTGAGCGGATTTGATTAAAACTCATAGATGTCATATAAAAAAAGTTTTATTTGGAATTGCAATTATAAAATAAATAAAATTTAAAACTAAAGTTCGGTTCAAATTTATTTGCAAAAAAAAAATTATATTGCAAATAAGTTTAAAATAAACTTTACAGTTATAAACTGATATAAATTATAAAGCTAAAATTGATCTGTACAAAATAAATCCACATTTAATTCGCACACATGTAATAACAATCCAGATATATGTACCCCATAGTCTCTAGAATAAACTGGAATAGTTTATTGTTCGAGATACATTGTAACAATATTTAAAGCTGTCATAACTTAATATAGTGTAGAAAAATACAATCCAGTTGATAATACATTATGTTATGATTGTTATGGAATATACAAAAAAAAAACTTAACTAAACATAGAAACTACAAATTAACATAGAACCTGTAAGCTAAACATGTACTAGACTACACAAAAGATTGGTCTAGTTTTGAAAATATTGTAAATAAGTATACACCTAAAAAATATAAACTTATAAACCAAATTTCATATTATCTGTTACAAGAAAGTGAAGGCACACAACATATATGAAGAAAGTAATAATAATACATAACAATCATATAACCAATACTACTAATTTGATAGAAGATGTTACTTATTTTTTTCCTGAACGGATTCACAGAAAAATCTTTGAAATTACTGAGTGTAGTGTTGTAAATTTGCACTGCATTGAAACTAAATGATCTGATCAACATAGCCATACTGTGTAAAGGCATTGTGACTGTACTGGGAAATCTGATATTCAAATTGTGTATGGCAGTTCTGAATACAAGCTTTTCTTTAAGGTAGGCAAACAAACTGAAGAACTGTTAAGAATGACTAGGTTTCAGTTGAAAACAGTAACAGCGCTTCTAACAGGATATATGGCTGTTAAAAAGCACTTGCAAATAATGGGAATGTATGATGGTGACTTAGACTTCAGACTATGTGGTGAAGATCCAGAAACCGTGGACCATATCATATTCGATTGCGAAGCATTAGCTCGTAGGAGGTACAATATATACGGACAAACACAAACCGACCCGGAAACCATCAGAACTCATCCAGTCATATGCCTGTACCATTTGATCAGTGGCACAGGGGTATTGGAATGGGTAGAGCAAAGCAAAATAAGGAGAGCACAATAAGCCCAGGAGGCTGCAATGCTCTCGGAGTCAACTCAGATGAGCCCTAGGGAAGAAAAAAAAATATTTTTGAACTACCTTTATTGAAGCAACTTTTATTTTACACTGTACCAATCTGTGATCTGATATTAAATCTGCATTGACTTTACCAGCCTCGATTACTAAATTGGAATCACTTATAAAAATAGGATCTATTAGAGATGCGGTGTCTTGAGCTATCCGTATTTATGACTTATATGAAACCTAAATTGTCAAAATAAGTAGCAAGTGGGTTAGCTATTATAAATGATCCAGTTATCTTGGGAATAGAGATATAGAAGAGCGGTTTTCACTATGTTCAATTGGACTGAGGTGGAGTAATTGTTATGAAAATCCACAAGTAATAACTCCATCAGTCCCAACCACCACTACTTTAGAATCTTACGTAACACCCTACGTCTTGCGAAATCTTAAATAAAAGCCCTTTTGAATGGCTATCTTTCTGCAAAAAATTCAACTAAATTTCATCAAATACATTTTGCGTTTAGCAAAAATTGAATTCTTTTTGTAAATAAATTACAGCAAAAAACTTGCTCATTTTACTCTTTTATTTAGAATTCAAACTACCATTTACAAGTTCATATTTTGAAAAGCCCACTTAACAGGGTATTGTTGAAACAAATGTAACGACTAAAACATTTTATTTATGTTATTTATTTTAATTTATAGCTAATACTCAAAATATTGTCCATTATTTTCCCAACAGTAATAAAGCTTTAAACTCTCGTCTTAGATTTTGGAAAACTTCTTGGAATAGAGCGACATTGTAGTATTTGGTTTTTAAATTCTCTGTGGTGGAGTTCTGTAAACGACAGATTTGAAATGGCCCCACCGATAAAAGTCGAGTGGTGACAAATAGGGACATTCTGTGGGTACTCTTCTGCCAGTTCACTTATCGGCAAATATATTATCCAGCAATTTCTGGACTGGGTAAATATAATGCTAATAACGACCATATTGCTGGAGGTGAAGCACGTCTTATAAAGTATAAGATAAGATTACCATCCTTATCAAATTGATTCTCCAATGCATGTGTTATAAGAAGATTAATGGTAGTTTCTAATATGTCCAAATAGATGATGCCCTTCTGATTTTCCTCAAAATGAAAGGACCAACCAAAATGTTTATCTTATGTTGCCATTGAGTATCTCCTCCAATAAAAACATCTGAATTTTCATTCCTCCAGTATAGACAACTGTGTCTATTGACAAAACTATTCAAAAAGAATATTGTTCCGTTACCGAAACAAATATCTTGTAATAGATGGGGATTATTGTTTATTCCTTCGGTTATTTGTTCACAGAACTGGATTCTTCTATCAAAATTATTTTATAGGGATGATGTTTATTCAAATTTAGGACATTCACGAGAAATGTCAGTTGTAGCAGACACTACAGCGAAGTGAACTTGTGGAACTGATAGCAAAATATCGTAATGCGTTGATGTGAGCTCCTTCATTCGAGACCCTGGGCTCGGTTCTTTTTACTTTCTTATACCTAATATAAGGAAGTATAATAAAGCTTTCAAATTTGGTACACGTTCTAAAGGCCAAAGACAATGATAAATTCGGTGATGATTAAAATTGGCCAGATGAAAGGTCCACGGGACCCAAACTTTTTTGTATTTGCCTTTACAAAAAAACATATTCTTGATAAACGATTATAAATCATGTAAACTGAAAATTTTTTACACATTTGACCTCATAAAATGGGGTTAGGATAAATTTAACACTTTGACATTTGAAATATCTAATTTAGTTACAAAAAATGTCAATGTCAATAAGAAGAAATTATTAAAATATATGAATTATTATTGATAGTATACGCGGTAAGTAAAGAATTAATAAGAATGATTTTTTAGATCAAGATGATATATACTGGTATAAGAAAGTTATGTGCTGGCCATATCAGATTTTTTTTGTTTTCCGACCCTGTTCCTATAAATTTGGCAACTAATTTCAAAACTTATGTGTGACATACATGTTTATTAAGATTTCTTTCATTGAAAATTGCAGCCGTTTGTTTTGTGTGACGATTTGCATCCTCACAGGAATCGCAATTACATTGAAGAAAATATGTTTGCAGTCTATCAAAACTTGCAGGATTTCTTAATTCTAATGATATTTGTCTTGGACTCATATTTTTTTTAATAACCATTAATGATATTAAGGGCAGCCAACATAAAACTTTAAATATTTCTATTGATGAAAACCAAAAACAAATGATGCATATTAAATACCATATGGATTTAATACCTATATAAAATACAGGCAATACTGATCCGTATTTTTTTTCATTAATAAAAAATGAGAATATTTTATTTGGTGTCAATTTATGAAACTAAATAATCGTATATTGGATTAATAAAAAAATACGTATCAGTATTGCCTATAACTTTATACAGGGCGGGACAATAGTGCGTCTGACTTCGATATGTCGAGTTCTATGATAGCTAGAAATTTGATTTAAAAACATAAATAAACTAGACAAAAAAGTCTATAATCGGAAATTATTTTCAAATACACAGGGTGAGCCAAGATATACATGGCATTCCATTTAAAAAAATGTTAGTTGACCCTGTAGAATTGTCTTGGCTCACCCTGCATATTCAAAGACAATTTCCGGTTATAGACTTTTTTGCCTAGTTTACTTATGTTTTTAAATCAAGTTTCTAGCTATCATAAAACTTGAGATATCGAAGTCGGACGCACTATTGCCCCACCCTGTATATTAAGAACCATTTACATGTCTGCTATATCAGTTACACAAGAACAAAATTTCAACTAGATGTAGAATATATTCTTTGGTTATAGATTACTAGAACAAAAAAGAATTAGAAACATTCTTCAAATGTGATGATTAATATTGTATTTATTAAAAGTATATTAGCCATAATCATATACTCAGGCCATAAAAAAACTTTTTAAATATGAACTATAAAAGTTGTGTAAAAATATTAATGTTTTCTGTTAATACTTTCTAAGAAAAATCTTATAGTCAGCGATAATTGCACTGGGAGGTTCTGAGCTCCACAGGAAATTGACGAAAACTGTATTAGTATATTCACAGAATTCGTTTTACTACATAACCATTGTCCAGTATGTAACACATATTTAGGTGTGTCTCTAAAACTTAGACGCTGATTTTACTTTGTTAAACGACTCTTAAATGTATAGGATGAATTATTTCGTTTCTCAATATTATTAGTAACAAACAAATTTCAACAGCGACTTGTAGATTTAAATTGTGGTTTCAACAAGACGGCGCCCCCTGTCACACAACTGATGAAACAATCGCTGTATTCCTTATGCTCGACGAGGCTGTTTCAATTAGCCACCGAGATCTAACGTTGCTTCTTTGAGGCCACACGAAAGGTAAAGTTTATGCCAATAATACCGAAACAATTAAAGTGCTTAACACCAATATTTGGCGCGTTATTGATGAGTAAAGCTGGCCGAGGTGGCTGGAGTACAGCCACGGTCTTGCGCTGGTGTCGCACGTGCCGATTTAGAAGTGATTTACGCTGCAGTCTTATTTGAAAGGTTAATGCGTGAGGTTGTACCTATAAATTATACATAATGTCAAACGCGCCAAAGGGTAAAAAACGACCGTACGCGGATACAGTGAATAAATGTATCGGTGAATTTCCGGATTTATTCTATGACGGATGCAAAATAATTTGTAAAGTTTGCAATCAAGACTTAATTGATAATGTTAATAGCCTGTAATATTCCGCTACACATACTGGATAAACAACAATTTTGGGAGTTTTGGAATAAATACAATCCCCAGGTGAACTTACCAAGTCGTACATCGTTACGTAGATATATTCCAGCTGTTCGTGAAGACATTGTAAATAAGATTAAATGTGGATTAAAAAATATACGCCTCTGGTTATGTATTGATGAGACGACAGATTGTAAAAAAAAATCTATTTTAAATATTATAGTACGTGTACTGGACCCTCTTAAACCAACATTTCCACTTTTACTAGCTAGCAAAAGACTAACTGCGTGTACTAGCGAAATAATTACGCGTGTGGTGTTGGAGACATTCGAAAAATTTGAACTTTCAACAAGTCAAGTATTAATGTTTGTGATTGATGGTGTCGCGACAATGCGCATGGTAGGCCGTTCTCTTCAAAGAGACAATTGTAGGTTTTTACATGTTACGTGTAAAGTGCATGCGTTACATCTTGTGGCAGAAACGATTCGAAAATGTTTTCCAGAGGTAGATGCATTAATAGCAAATAAAAAAAAGTATTTCTCAAATCTCCTAAACGGCTTCGAGCATTTCACAGACAGTGTCCTGGTATCCCTGAACCACCAGAGCCGATTCTTACACGTTGGGGAACGTGGTTGAAAGCGGCTTTTTATTATGCTGAATATTTTTAATAAATAAAAGCTGCAGCCATTAGGGAAAGCCAGACAAGCTTTCAAGACGTTTCCCTTGAAACATATTTAAAAACTATTAATAACAATTATAGAGGACTACACGATTCAATAGAAAAATTGCAAAATAGTTCGTTGTCGTTAGTGAAATCGCTGCAAATAGTGGACGACGTAAATACACAGCTACAGGCTATAAATGACGCAAAAATAATCGCGTTAGTGAAATATTCGAGAGTGTATTACAGAAAGATCCTGATTTTAGCAAATTAAGACAAATTTGTGATGGTGCATCTACAACTTCGTTAAGTGAGTTCACAGATTGTTTTACTTATGCCTGTATTACATCCGTAGATGTCGAACGGTCATTTTCAAAATACAAACATATTTTTTCACCAAAGCGAACATCGCTGACGGAGACAGCTGTAGAAACATACCTGATGCTATTATACTATAGATATTCCCCACTTTGTGATGACGACAACCAAACTACTTCATAAATCTGCTTAAAAGAGTGAGTTTTATACAAATTTTTATAAAATGTAACATTATTGTTAAAATTTATTTCCATTTATTGTACTTATTCAAGTATTATGATATGATGTAAACATATGAGTCATATGACGGCTCTGTCGGCCAGGTGACCTCGGCCAGCTTTATTGATGAGATAGAGCCACAAGTATGTATGTGAAAAATTTTCTCAAAAAATATTTTACTTGTCAAAGGAACTAAGGAGGCCACTTGCAATATATATTCCATACATAATTCCCACATCTGTACATTAAGTATATTGAAATAAAAAAATCATTGTTCTAATTATTTTGCATCGTACTTAAACGAAAAGTCCTACAGCATTTATTGAAACACCCATTATATAAGGGCTCAATGAAGTAGCTGGCTAGAGCGCACGATGGCAAGTGGCAAGTGTGACTATAAATCTTTCTATCGTAGCTGCAGATTCAAATTCCGCCCAGGCACTGGCAATGTTGGTGGGAATGATTATATATCGACTTTTTTCTATGTGTAGCTCCCTTCTAGATAGCCTTGGGTTTGGATTTGGGGGTTGTCCAATTTCTGTGGTGTTTCTAAAGGCACTTTTATTTATTTCCTTATAAATCTGGTTTACTAAATAAACAGGGTGTCCAATAATCTTACCCATGGCTGTATATATAATCACTTTAATTGGTCAATGGCAATCGTATACTTCTGAATAACTAAAAACTAAATTCATTTTTAAAAATGTTGGTCTTTTGGCTATATTTCCTTCTATTAATTTTAATGTTCAATGATTTTCCTTTTTCCATATTGAAATTTTCTGAAGAAAAATCTAGAACTCACATTGTCTATTTTTTCACTAGCTCATGAATAAAGCCAAAATATCAAGTAAGCTAGTTTTAATAATCACTCTGTGTGGAATATAAATAAATTATAATTTGTATTATATTCAAATAAAAAAATATTATTTGCAGTAGTAAACGTCGCCTAGTAAAATAACTTTATTTACGGGATTTTCTTGTCATTTATGGTATAATAAAATATTTAAATGAAGAAATTATTTTAAACACGCTGAATAACTGAAAACAAAAGTATCTCTGTATCACTGCTAAACAGCTTAATAATACTGAAATTATCTAGAACAAATTGTTGACATTTTATAAACCAATTTAACTTTCCAACAATGTATTGATCGAAGTGGTTTAAATTATTAAAAATTTACTACTGTAATCTGTCCACAGCTATTATTACTTAATGATTAATCGTATAATAAGTTAAGAGTCTAGTTAACGTGCAATAAACAAAATCTAGAGTCAGATTTATTATTACCAGCAAGTTCATGTTTATCAAATTAAGCGGATATATAAAAGATAAATAAGCTATATGAGTTCCTACATATTTATGCGCTATCCTAAAGAATATCCTTACATCAGAACGCCTTCTTTATGTGGATGTTGGAGCACGGACCACACACAGCTCGAGTATAAACATATGAAGCTAATAAAATACTGACACCACTGCTAATCCATATTTGTATGTGACGAATTGACAACAACTACGGCTATAGAGTGGACAAAAATAATGATGTAAATGACTTCTCAGTAGAGTTGGCAAATCCGTTTGCAAGTCACGGGCGGTGCCAGGTAGAGAAATACCCAAATACGTAAACGCGACTTGTTTACTATTTTAGCAAAGACTAACATTTGATTTAAGTCTATTGATATGCCTCGTGATGTGTACAACGTAATTTATTTCTCTCCTTTGTATTGTTGATAATTTCATTTGTTGTATTTTATTATTGATATTAATTTAATAATAAAGTATGTCAGACCTGCCCTAGGGTAAAAAACCGGCCATACGCTGACAAAGTGAATACATTTATCAGTGAATTCTAGGATTTATTCTACAATGGTGCTATAATAATTTGTAAGGTTTGCAAGACAGACCTGATGTGCTGGGACAAACGTGATTGTAAACGTCACGTAAATTCTGTGGAACATACAACTAAAAAAAAATGGCGTGCCTTCGACAACACAGGTTATGTTCGATTTACTCTTAATGCTGATTTCTGTAATGCTCCGCTGCACATACTCGATAAACAATCATTTCAGGAATTCTGTAATAAATATAATCCCAAGGTGACATTACCAAGTCGCACAACGTTGCGTAATTATAAACCAACTGTAAGCGAAGACATTGTAAATAAGATCAAATGTGTACTAAAAAATACACGGCTGTAGTTATGTGTTAACAAAACGATAGATTTTAAAAAAGAATTCTATTTCAAATGTAATAGTATGTGTACTGGACCATCTTAAACTGACATTTCCACTGTTACTAGCTAGCAAAAGACTAACTGAGTGTACTGGCCAAATAATTACGTGGGTGGTGCTGGAGACGTTAGGAAAACTTTACCTGTCAAAAAGTCAAGTGTTGATGTTTGTGACCGATGGTTCCGCTTCAATGCGTTTGGTAGGCCGCTCTCTTCAAGAACAACATCGTTGTAGGTTGGTACATGATACGTGTAATGTGCATGCTTTACACCTTGTGGCAGAAACTATTCGACAAAGTTTTCCAGAGGTGGATGCATTAATAGCAAGTACAAAAAAAGTGTTTCTTAAATCTCCTAAACGTGTCCGTGCATTTCATAGCAATTGTCCCTGTATTCCCGAACCACCATAGCCAATTCTTACATGTTGGGAAACACGGTTGAAGGCTTTTTATTATGCTGAATATTTACAACAAATGAAAGCTGTGGTACTACAATTCAACCCAGATGAGTCTGCAGCTATTAAGGAAAGCCAGACAAAGTTTGAGGATGTTTCTGTTGAAACAGCTTTAAAAACTATTCACAAGAACTATAAAGGATTATATGATGCCATACAAAACTTACAAAACAGTGCATTGTCGTTAGCGGAGTCACTGCAAATAGTGGACGAAGTAAATCGACTGCTACAATCTATAGGTGTCACAAAAATTCAGCCTGTTGTAGAAAAGTTCGCACGTGTGTTAAAGCAAGACACCAGTTTTACCAAAGTAAGACAAATTTGTGATGGTACTGATGCTGCATCTGCAGATCCGTTAAGAGGGTTCAAAGACTATTTTAGGTATGCTTGTTTTACATCAATTGACGTCGAACGGTCGTTCTCAAAATATAAGCACATTTTTTTCACCACATCAAACATTACTCTCGGAGACAACCATAGAAACATACATGATGCTGCAAAGTTTTTACAGATTTTTTCCAGTTTGTGATAACCAAGCATGCGTACGCCTATATCCTGCGGAGCATTTTTGCCAACTCTACTTCTCAGCATGTATTTGACTACATATATTCTTGTAAGTATAGAAATAGTAATGATGGTTTTTCCTACTACGGTATCTCTACTGATGTACTAATTTTAAACACCCCATAGGCATTTTGACAATTTGGCCAGCGGCATCTGTCAATTTGTCCAAGAGTCTGTCTGTCTGTATGTATTGCCGATAAATTAGAAAGGTCTAACGGTAAAAATATTAAGTATCAATAATATTGTGGGATACACATCAAATTTGCTCAATGTGAATCAATCAGAAGAAACTCTTGCAGAGGTTCAGATCTTTGCGTTTAATTTAAAATTGGAATGGACTTCATAACAGTTTTGTCAGAAAATGAAATTCAATTTTTAGCCAACGATGAGGATTTTACTGACTAAAATTCTGTCATACCATTTAATTGTATATTTCATATTAATACCCAGAGTTTTAACTTCATGTCATAGGCACTTACTGACTAGTGCTGGAAAATCTCTGAACAATTTCGAAAATTGTGGGACAATACTCTGATTTTAATACTGTTAAAACGGTACGTTAAAAGAGAGTTTAAAAATATTGGTACTAGCATGAAGAAAGAAGGAATTCTTGGCATTGTCTTAAATAGTGTAGGTCACGTGCGTTGACGTCACAGGTTTTGAGCTTGCAGAAAAACAATTTGTGTGATGATCTGTCAACTGTTTTAAATGTGTATTGCGGTTTTAATAACTAATGTTAGTTATTTAACATCTAAAACAATGCTTATTGTTTTCTTTTGCTAATTTTGTCTATTGACGTTAGATACATGGTAAAAGTGACATTTGTTTAGATGCTTAAACTTTGAAAAAGAAAACTTCACTACAAATATTGACGTAGACGTATTTACAGATTTTAGATATGGGAATATTGTCATTTATTTAATTTTTGATCGTAGGAAAAATCCTATTAAGCGGTTTTCAACCTATGGTCCGCTGATCTTCAGGAGTCCGCGAAGAAGGTCGAGGAGTTCGTGAAAGCACTGAATTAAAGTAGTCCCCTTTCCGCCTAATAAAGACGAACTTATTGAATTTTCCTGTGATTCAACTTCGAAGATTATCTTTTCATCATGCAACAACATTTATTAACTTTTGGTTACATGTGTAACCCTTGTATCCTGATATTGTTACCAAGGCAATACATGCATTTTGCAACAATATATTTGTGTGAGTCTACATTTTTAGCTCTCACTCACGTAAAAAATAAATACAGGAATTATATCGAAGTTTCCTGTGAAAATTCCAGCTTTCCAAATTCAATAGAAGATCACAAAGATGATGACGAAGACACCGATGAAGATACTGAGAATGAGAGCGATACGAATCAGACACTGACATCGATGATAACTGGATACTTACATAGAGGGAGAAAACGGAGTGTACGGAATAATTTCAGTTTGACCTCCGAATGAACCAAAGATAATGATATACATTATTTTTGGATAAGCCAACAGCAGTAGATCAGTCACGAGACTGATATCAAGGAGCGTTCGTGGAAGCACTAAATTAAAGTAGTCCCCCTTTCCGCCTAATAAAGACAAACTTATTGAATTATCCTGTGATTCAACTTCGAAGATTATCTTTTCATCATGCAACACCATTTATTAACTTTTGGTTACATGTGTAACCCTTGTATCCTGATATTGTTACCAAGGCAATATATGCATTTTGCACAATATATTTGTGTCTACATTTTCAACTCTCACTCACGTAAAAAATAAATACAGGAACAGACTTAATGCGGAACCAGACCTGCAACTTAAAATATCATCCCTGAGACCTGACATTGAGAATCTGACATCACTAAAAACACATCAGCTGTCACATTATTTGTTATTAATTATTTACGTTTACTTTTACTTATTTGCTAGAGATTGCAGTCTAATTTAAATTCTCCATTAAATACAATAATTATTGTACATTGTATTACAAACTCATTGTCATGTATTCATATAAATTTGTAAAAATATGTACATTAGGAAAATAATTTTTTTGTCGTGTCGGAGTGGGAGGGGGCCTCGTAGGTACGGCAGAAGTCTAAGGGGGTCGCGACCTGAAAATTGTTGAAAACCACTGGTCTAAGGTATCCAAAAGTCTTATGAAACACACAATCAATTCGCTTATGTTTGGGTGAAGGAAGTCCTTTGTATGAAATTTCCTGCAAAAACGTTGCAAAGTTATCGTTATCAATTACCAGTCTCAGTATCAGAGATTTCTTACAATTTATTATAATAAATTGGTTAATTGAATTTTCGTTTTTAAATTGTATAATGATCACGAAGATGTAAATATTTTGAGATATCAATTTTGTATAATAAAAGTCCACAAACACAGATTTAAAAAATAACAAATTTAATGATTCTGTGGAAAAATGTAAATCAATCACAATAAAACCTGAACAGATATCGTTTTATTTCTAATCAATCTGAGAACTGTCACGTAGCACGCACGCGACCTATTGGTTTTTTTGTAAGTCCTAACCTCACAAAATATTTTACTTGAAAAATAATGAACCAATGTAAAATATCTAATTATTACATAAAAATATGATTAAGAATTTTTCATAAATTTAAACAAATATGTACTACGTATTTATTTGAATTATAATAGCAATATTTTTACAACAAAATATTAATATACATTTATTTAATTAACCTTTTATAGAATTCAGAAGGAAAATCTTGCACCATATAACTGAAGGTTATTTAACTGAAATTTCTAAAAAATATATCATTAGTAGTTGTACATATTTATTTGTAAATATGGAATTGATGCATTTTATGAAACTATTTTGAACGAAAACTGTTACATCTTATTATCATACATTAGTTTGACAATGAACAAAACAAGAGCAAAAAAAAGGATATTTTGTCATTAATAAAATGTTAAAAGCTCTAAAAAGATACGTAATGAATATTTTTGTAAACGTCTATATCTCGGGCTATATGTTCTTCATCATCTTTATGCTTCAAACAAAACAGATATCATGTTGCCAGTAGTTCTATTTTCTGTGCCACGTTGGATCTCCTTTTGCATAGTTTTAATTAATTTTCTTTTTATTTTGGACCTTTCATAGTTGCATCTAAAAAAATATCATAAATTAGTGTCTATATTTTAAATTCTGAATGCTGAGTAAATGAATCAGCTGAATCGGCATTTCATTAATTAACGTTAACCATTAATTTTATTACAAAAAAATATAACGTCAGAAATAGTGTGTCATTTGTAAGCTTACAGTTGGTTATTATTAAATATATTAGGCAGAATTCTTCTGTTATGATAATATAGTTGTTGATTTGTTTAATTCGGATTTGATTTCACTAGAGACAAAAAGTGCTGTACCGTATTGAAGCCAATTGTGCGCCCCGGTCCAAGCAAGGAATGGAATAATGAGATAGATATACGGTCAACCTAGTGGGGAGCGTACACGGACTTTGCCACAGATATTTAGTCTGTGACTTTACATAGTAAATCTTGAAGAATAGAGGACTGTAGATTAAATTTTATTACCACAGCCAATACGTTGCGTCGTATATCTATTTCATCATTCCATCCTATACTCGGACTGAGGCACACAATTAGCTTCCATACGGTATGTTTTGACACTGAACAAAACAACCCTTTACTGTCATCATTTCTATTACGATCAATGTTTAACAAATTTTATTTAAAAGTAAGGGAAAAGAAATCAACGAAATAAGAAAAATATTTATTTCTGAAAATTAAGAATGTTTGCTTTGAGACTTTTCAGAAAAAATAAATGTGCATTTTTAAAAATGTATGTAAGCTTACATACATATGGATATTAAAACAATATTTTAAAAATGCATTTTATCGTAAGGAGGGATTAATAATAATAATAATTGTAAACAGTGAATAATGGGGATGTCCTATTAAAATGAAAGTTGTATTATTGTTGTTTTATTATTGTATCTATATAATTTTGCATGATATATGTAATTAATATCTCTAAATGGTTGTTATTTTAAATTATTTAGCCTTACAAAAAAAAACTTAATTTCAGAATAGTTTATAATCGCCGCCAATTGAGATACCCATGATAGCGCGGTATTCTATAGTCCAACCCATGTTGGATATTTCTATTTTCTGTTTATGTTAAAGTGTTTTGGTAGTTGAAGAGAAGAGGAAGTTTATGATTTAGAAATATTTTGCGAATTTTTACATTAATTTTTTTTTATTATATCATACTTTTATAAAATTATATTCATTTGC